>JAEQBH010003253.1:0-420820 GCA_016808115.1 Tetrastigma voinierianum
GACCCCCTTGTTTGTAGGTTTACATTGCACAGTTGATGCCCCGAATATCAGACAATCTAGGTAACAATATTCATAATGTTTGTGTAGCGCCATACATGGCCAGAAGGAGTGAAGAAGGTAAAGGTTGACAAATATGGAGGACTTGATCAACTTAATATGTCAAGATCTTTTCTGGAGGGTGCCTTGGGTTTTGCTCACGATGAGGTCATCAATTAAGTCCCCCCGAGGCCACTAAGAGGTTTAATACGGCCCAGATTAACTTGAGTTTATGTGATTAGTCGAGATACGTGCAAGCTAGCCTGGACACCCGTGTTTATAAAAGGAAAATCTTTGGTGGCAATTTCCAAAAAAATATAAAGATTTTAAGGGAGTAAACTTGGAAAGTGTAAAATTAAATTACATAAATACCTACCCACTTTCTTCCCTCTCTTATGTATATAAAGAAATTACTACCCTTATAAAATTATGGTGACTTTTTTTTTTTTTTGACACCAGTGGTGTCGTGTAGCAACACCCTTATAAAAAAAAAATATCTAACATATTGGTTGGTTAGATAATGTTCATAATTTATGTTATTTATTTATTATTATTATTATTGTTGTTGTTGTTGTTGTTGTTTAATGATTGAAAGCATTGAAGGAAAAGAATCAGAATGATTATGTCCATTATTTAAAATTTTATTCTTCTTCATCCCAAATTAGAAAAAAAAAAAAAAAAAAGGTTGTGAAGGCAAGGGATGGGTTTAATTCTTTACTTCACTTCAAATTCGTGAAAAGTTTAAAATAAATATATGATAGTTCAATTATAATTTTTATGGGATTTCTCATAACATTTCATGCCATGTCCAATATTTTTAAAAGAAAATTAATTATTTTTAAAATAAATATATTTATAACTAAATGAAATAATAGAATTTAGGATTTTTAGAATAAACAATAGAGATATATTATTTATGTCATCCCTAAAGTAGAGATATAAATATTTAAAAAACAATTTAAAATTTTATATCTGAAAAAATTTGAGTTTACCGAGGAGAACTTTCAGAGTCGAGTTCGAGTTGCCCGACGACTCGTTAAATTTGGTCGGAGCTCACTCGGTAGAGTTTTAACAAAGTTTTGACCTAGTCTGGTCAGAATGACTTGCGAGTTGTCTCGTCTCATTATGCACTGCTGTTGCTTTTAGTGTAAGCACGATTATGTATCGGGAAATTAAAATGTCTAAATGGAAAGTAGGTACATAGAATATTGGAAAAAAAAATAAATGTATCATGAACTAAAATGGTGATTAGGCAAACACTTTGAAAATGCCCCTCTTCCCTTTCCAACAAATATTACAATTGGACTTTTGAAAAAATAAAACAAAAATTTCGAAACCTAAATGCCACTAACTCCCTCTTTCTCCTTCCCCCTTGGACCTTTCTCCTCGTCTCCCTCCACAGCGACAGTCTTCACATTTCATTTCTCTTTGCCTACATCTGACATAGAATTGAAAGAAAAAGAAGAAATCCTCCATTTCCTCTCTCGATCCTAAAGGCAAAAGGAAAAAAAAAAACCTAACTCCTTGTCTTTAGTTATCTTTTATAGTTAAGAGTACTTTCAAGTGACGATTCATTTCCCTTCCATTTTAACCTAAATCCACGACGTATTTGCCCCTGTTTAGGTGTGTTCATCCAGTGCGAAGGATAAAACCGAAAATAGTGGAAAGGAAAGTGGAAATATATATTTTTTTTATTATAGTTGTCTCTGTGTTTTTCTTATTTTTTTACATCGTTGTAAATTTATATAAAAATAAAAATGGTAAAGAGTTATTTCATGTATTTTTTCCCATCACTATCCTTTTTTTCCTCTTCAAATTGATTTATTTTACCTTTATTTTCCTATTGCCTCAGTCACCTTCAGCTCATCCAAACAATCTTCCCTGCTTTCTTGTTTCTGGGGTTGTCATAGAGAAATTTTATTATATTACTATATTTTTGGTAGATTCCATTGTTAGTATAGTTTATTTTTCTTATTTTAGGGAGTCATCCTCGTCACAAGTTGAGTGAATCAATTTCACCTGATATTGGGAAGGTGGAGCACTTGAAGTTGTTGTATGTATTTTTTATTTCTTTTTTTTTCTTTCTACTTGAAGCTATTATGTGATGTTTTTTATTTTTGTTTTTTTTTTAAATTTCCTGAAAGTGAAATCGTGCTATATTTGCATTAATTTTTTTCCATATATTGTTTTATTAAATATTTCCTCAATATGTGAGACTCAGGTATTATGGAATGCTAAAAAAAAAAAGGCATTTAAATTGGTTTTAATGACTAATGTAAGATGTTGTATTCCTTTGAAGATAAATTAAATTTGGTGCTTACTTTTGTTTAGTTTAATGCGATTTAATGTGAAAAAACAAGTATGAGAAGTTAGGAACCGGAAAAAATAGATCATTGAAAATTTATTATAGAATGTTTGGTAAGAATCATGACTATTGAGGTACTAGGATAACTTGGTATAGGTACTACCTGAATATATTGCAGGTACTACAATAACATGCATAAGTACTACCTTAATGGATAGTCCATTAATTATTTGCTCACATACATTCATCATGACCATTAAATAGTTCCTATTTGATTCCAACAAACCTATTTTGTAAGTGACTTCTTTATTGTGATATTAAATATGTCATTTAGACATGTTGATTGCAATAAATAAAGAATGCTCTAATAGTAGCACTATATAACATGAAGAACTATTATATTCCCATATGTTTGATTGTCAAACATAGGCGTTGAATTTGTACACAATATTTGGTTTTCTGTCTTATACTTGTGTGCTTTGATAAATTCATTCAAGACATTTCCTTCTTTGATATACGTATTCTTGTCTTCTCTTGTAGGACACCATGGATTTGTACAGGATAAAGCTTTTATGTAGCTTGGTAATGCATCCTAGTAATGCTGAATGGGACCGAATTCGCACTACTTGCAACATAGAGTTATGATGTGTGTTGTTTCGTGCCCGATTGATGTCATTGGACATGGCTACTTTGTTGCTTATGACAAACCATCAACATTGACTTTAAACATTTTTTTTATCAACTTATCCATTGGCCAGGTGTATCCCAGACAATATAACCATGTTTGAATATTATTTTTTAACTAAGACACTTGTTATATTATGTACAAGCATTGACACCAATGTCTTTAGCTTAACCTGAATTAAATATGTTATACATTTTTTTTTACATCCAGTGCCTCTTGTAACCACGATGTCATGATTACTTAGGATGTGTTCTTTAATCTAGGATTAATGTCACTTGGGGATCATTGAGGTCATTTGAGTTATTAATAGGGGAGAAACATCTGGAATGTATTAATGAGTGGCTGAGTTATTTACAATATGTGGTACTACTCACAACATCTTTGTGGGTCTGCTATATTAATATCTTATAGGTCTTGCGAATTTAGATCCCAATCTTACCACTTTTTGAATATTAAATTCCCTTTTTACCCCACTCTTCCATGAAGTCAATACATAGTTCTTACCAGGCTTAGTGTTGAACCATAACATAATAACCAATGACAATATAATTTCTTGGTGTATGTACGGTTGAGACTTATGTAAAAAGACAGATTGACTTAATATGAATGATTTTCCAATATTTTTTAACATTATATTACTCTCATTTTTCACACAAACACCAAACTCTTCAAAGTACAAAAATTAGCATTAAACTAAATTTTACACCTCAAAAAGTCAAATCTATGCATTTCATTACTCTATTAGTACCATCACATTTTCACCAAGGCTTACATATGTTAAAGTGCAACAAAGGCAAAACAATCAAATGGTTACAAAAGACAAAGTATTTTCAGCTCTCTTGATTCTTTGAAACCGTCGGTTCATACGTGGTCAGTATCGGCAATTTAAATCTCGCCAATCTCTTTTCAACGTCTTGACCCCATTCGATTCGTTGATTCTGCCTTAGCCACACTTACACATCTCAATACCATACCACAAAAAGTAATCACAGCCCCTCCCCTGCAACCAAACAAAATCAACAAATATTGAAATAATTAATTTCATTAAATACACATCTCACTTATATACATAATTTGGTTCTACATTCATTGGTGCAATTATAGTTCTATGCTTTATGAAGTAAGGTTGAGAAATGGTATTGGTCAGAAAAGATGGGGTAAATAGGGGTTCTGAACACTATTAAAGTGGTACTTCATACCATTAAGATAGTACTTGAATTATATTAAAGTAGTACCTACAATTTGTTAGAATAGTACTTACGCATAAATGAGGCTATTCGAAGGGGACAAACATTACATGCAAATGAAAGTCATAGTATCAAATTAATCTTCACAATATCATATATTTTAAACAACGTATAAAACGAAAAACAAATTTAAAATTTGTGCGCAAATTACAAACTTAAAAGCTGCACTTGTGATCTGAGTGCAATCTGATGATGGATAAAGGTTGAAGAGAAATGAAGGAGAGAGCTTTGGTCGAATGGGAGAAGACGAGGAAGAGAGTTAGGGTTTTGGTCGAAGGGGGAAGGGAAGGGAAGGAGTTAGGGCAGTTTAGCTTTTGAATTTTTTTTTATTTTTATTTCAAAGTCCAACTGTAATATTTATTTGGAAATTGAAGTATTTTTGAAGTGTTTGCCCAATCATCATTTTAGTTCCCGATACACATTTTTTTTACTAAGCAATACATTTCATATTCTTTGTATCTACTTCACATTTTATTTTCATTTTCTTACTGTCTGATACATTATTGTCCTTTAATTAACTCATTACTTATATTTGTCCATGTGCCCTCATGTTCCTGCCATTCACAACACTAAAGAAGGGCTGCTCTTATTATTTTAGTGCAAATCTCTTTTATTCATATGATCAACTTATTTTTATCCGCACACGTTGCACACCATGATATCTATTATCCTTTATGGGGCCTCCTCAGTACTCACACCCACATAAAATTTTGACTTTATTATTATCGCAATAATATCAGGGCAAGGATAAGGTTGGCCAGTCACTTCATGCTATTGATGTTTTTATCTACTATAAGACCAAGCCATTCATTGTTTTATGAATCAATTGTCCTTTCCTCGCATGAAATGGAAAGAAGAAATTTAAAAGGCATATTACATCGTAGTGATAATAAAATTTTAGAGATGTTCGAATTCGAAAATGTTTAGTAAAATTATTTTAATTTAGTAACATTTTAAAGATTCATATGCCAATGTGTAAAAAGATATGATCAAATTTGCTTTGACAGAGCTAGAAAAGTGAGTAGAAATTAACTTTATTATCTTCGTATACTTGAATTAGAACTCATTTCACCTCTATGTGGTAGAAAGTTGATTTAGACCAAATTAAACTTAATTAAGATGGATGAAAATTTAAATTAATAACAATTATTAGTTTAAATTATTATCATTTATTTTTATCAAAATAAATCAATTAGGGTTTAGTAAGAGATTAATGTCTATGTTTATAATATTTTAAGAAATATAACTTAGAATTTTATAATAGTATCATATTCATATTTTGTTAAAGCTATTTATTTTCTAATTCATTTAAAATTATAAAGCTATTTTATTTTTTATAACACTTGAATTGAAGTTAATTTATGTTATATAAATGAAATTTATAATTTTCTTTTACAAAATTTAAAACTATTTCCAAAACTATTTTTTCACAAAAAGTTTTGATTTTTTAAAATTGTTTATGAGTCTTTAAAAATTAACTGTACTAGGGAATCAAAATTCCTGGATTTTTATTTTATTCTCACCAGTGTTTGAGCTATCCATATATGGAATTTGATGAAAAAGATATGAGATGCTTATTTACACTTTTCATTCCACGTACTAAATATGTTATAAATCTAATTTATTTTAAGTTACTTGAGAAGCTAACTTGAAACATATATTTAAATTTCAGTGTAATGGCTGTATTTAAAAATTAATTTAACATCTAGAAAAAATACTTCTTCAAAAAAATCTAACAGAAAACTTATTAATAAATTAAAAATCACTTTTAGGTAAAAGTTTGTTGTGTTACTCATACCTTTAATCATGGGTGTTTGAATATAAATGACATAATGATTTTGATAAAATAATAAATGATAAAATAAAGTGATGTTTTGAACAGATATTTATGATTTTGTTGTGTTACTTTTTTTTTATATTTATTTATATGGCAATAAAAAGTTATAGTACTCTAGATGAAGATCGGAACCGGTCCCTTTCCTGTACCATGTCCAACATTTAACCAGCCAGCCTCATTTTTCAATGTTGTTAAAATGATTTTTAAACTTTTACAATATCTTACTTTTATACGTCTTTTCAAAATCATATTTCTCAGCCCATTTTCAAATGCATAACCTCCGAAAATTAATTCAATTATTAAGTAATTTTAGAGTTGGAAATATATATATATATTTTTAAATATTGAACGCTATATGATGGAGATATGATATCACTCCATGTAAAATGAATGCATTAAATTAAATGAAGATTTTGAACCTCATATTCCGTCTTCAAGTGATCCATGCTGCACCGACCCTTTCTCCTCATGAATAAAAAAGTATATTTGCAGCCAAAATCACACAGCTTTTCCCAGAGCTCCGGCTTTCCTCTCTCTCTCTCTACATATAATTGTTCTTCGTGTGCCCATAGCTTAGCTCCATATTGTCTCAAACCACAGTAACATTTAGAAGGCTGAAGCCAGTGATCAATTAGGCGAAGGGCTGCTGGTATGTACTTTCCAGGCAATATATAGTACTTTCCCCCTCTCTGCTTTTATACTTCTTTTAAGTTAATAATGGAAGTATTTTACCTTTTCTGGCTGAAATCCATACAGACATGTGAAAAATGGTTTTAGTGTTAAAGTCAATGATCATCCTGTGTCATCCTTTAGAAGTCTTTTAAAACTCATTTTCTCAGGCCTACCGTTGATGATTCCTATCAATTGATCAATTGGTTTTGTTTCCCTTTAAACGTCTTCTTTAATATCATAAAATAGTTAAAAACCATAGTTATATATATATATATATATATATATATATATATATATAATTTTAGAGCGATTTCATTAGATCTTTCAGTTTTCAAATGCAGAACCCAGAATCATATCTACTCTATGATTGGTTACATAATTTATTTTTGTACACACATGTATGTACACCTGTATGCCTAATTTCTATATTGATTCCACCGAACTTTGAACATCAAAGAAAAATCAATGATTGTTCGGTTGTTGAGAAGCGCCATGGATTCTTCGGCTTTATTAGTATGATGTTAAATGAAGAAGAACTAGTCTTTTTATATTATATATTGTGAATTCTGTAGTCTGAGAGAGGCGCATATAAATTTATTCTGTCAGGAAAATCTGAAATAAATATACTTGATATAATCTAACGCATCGAGCTGTGTTGATTTGCAGAGCCGGGTATGAGTTTGGAAGCCCAAAACTGAAAAGTTAACGAGGAAGTGGTTTGGTGAGATATCAGTAGCGATCGCGAGGAGGAAGCAGGTGAAGTGTGGGTGTGCTGCAGACGGGATAATGGCTTGATTGATGACTGATCGATACCGATATGTTTGAAAATACGTTCGGTTGAGATATCATTATGGCTTGATTTGAATAAATGACCGATTATCGTAGTGAAGTTGGATTTGCGGTGCGACGATCAGCGGCGAATCGCATGTGTAAGTAGCGAATAAGTTCGGTTGTAGTGACACGTCGCTGCATATTCTGGCACCGGTCACAAGGCGAGCAGCGATTGTTTTGTTTACTTGCAACGCCGAGATAAGGCGTCGCGAGAAGAAAAGCGATATCACGTAGTGGTCGACGTCGGTGGGATCACACGCGTCTGCATGCGAATATCGCGAAGAGTTAATGAATAATGGGAAGAAAAATAAAGACCGTCGAATATAGTGCGTTCGAGATATCGAAGAATCCACGAGCAGTAGCATAATGAGGAGATCTGGAAATGCAAGCCATGTGGCCCGACTCACATGAAGCGCATATGAAATATGGCGATGCAGGTGAGATGGGTGGGCTGCAACGACTGCGTGAGCGGCGTGAATAGTGGTCGCCATCATGAGGAATTGAGGCGACGGGTTATCTCTTTCGATAGGTGTGTCGGTATCGCTATCGAGTGATCTTGGCTCGAGGAGCGTCGGATCGGAAGTATACTTAGCACGAGTAAGATATGGCAAGTATGCGAAGAAGAAACTTACAGACCCGAAGTAATTAAGAGTAGGAGATCTTTCATTTCAAATTGGCGATCAAGAAAGTGCTTTAGATCCACGAATACCTGCGTATAAATCGCATGTAATCGTATCGTCGACATCCTGAGGGAGAATGGTAATCACAGTGAGGATCGTGCCGGAAAGAGGTTGTATCGAATGGTACTTTGAAAAGCGTCTTTAAAGATAGTAAATGAACTTTGCAAACCGTATAGAGGAGGGCACAATTTGAACCATAGAGTGCTGGCGTAGTAGAAATACTATGTGGGAACCGGGAGGGTGAGAATAACCGGAGGAGCTTCATATAGACTTCCTCCTAAGAGTTCTGCCATTAGAATAGCATTTTTGACATCCCGTCCCAAAAAAGTGGTAGTTTGCGGCGCGAAGCGTCGATAAGAGTGGCGACGAGGAAAGTGGCGAGAACAAAATCTCCCTCATAGTAATCCAGTAAAACTACCTCGCTTAAAAGTAAAGCACTTGTAATGAGGCGAGCCTTATGCTTGTCAACTGATGCTATCCGGTCATGTCTTGATCTTATAAACCCATTACAATCGATATGAGATTTTCTAAAGGAGATCGACGAGATCCAATATTCCGTCTTATGTAGTCGTCACATTTCTTAACTGCATGTAGGCTTTGCAGCTGTATAAAGTTAGAGGAAGCGCCGTGAAAAGTCTGAGGTTCGCGGGAGAGGCGAGAGCAAAAAAAGCAATGAGAATCCGCGAGAGGTGAGATGGAAGAGTAGTTCTTAGATGGGAGCAATGAAGTCGCGTGAGGATTAGAAAGACTAGCGGGATCCTGGTGGGCGTATCGGTGAGCGCGTCGATGATCGATGCGGGAAGCTAAATCAAATGCATGAAGGAAGGAACATTGGTAATAGAGAGGAGACTCGGGACGGAGAGGTGGGAGACTCACTTCGGGGAAAGGTCGAGGAGAGGATCGATGGGAATAAGGAAACGAGACATGGGGTTGTTGGTAAAACATTTTGTGTTCCCAAAAAGACCACATCTTAAGAAACACGAAGACGTTTGCTAATAGGATCATAACACCTATAACCTTTTGACCAATTCCATACCTAAGAAAACAAACGCAAGCGAGAATGAAATTTGAAGTTTGTTTAACTTTCATCAATCTTGAAGAAGAGCAAGCAGACAGCGTCAGGCTACTGCAAGTAAGTCATAGGAGGGAGAAGAGACGAAACAATAGATCATAAGGAGTTTGATTATGAACCTAATGGGAAGGACACGATTGATGGTGTAAGCGGCATTAAGAGCGGTTTCCCCCAGGCGAGAAGGGTAGAGGCGGAAATAGTAGTGGCATGAGCGACGTCAGGAATATGTGAAGTTTGGGCTCCGACCACGCCATTTCTTGAGAAGTGCACACCTGAGAGGAATGAAGAACAATACCAAATTGATGTAGAATGGAGGTAAATTCATGGGCTTTATATTCTTGGGCATTATCAGATCTGAAAACTTTGATAGGTTTAGAAAACTGTGTTTTAATCATTTTGGTAAAGTCGCGATATATTTGATAAAGTTGAACGATTTTGAAGAGATAAATTGATATATGGGAAAAATCATCCACAAAAATAACAAAGTAATGTGACCCACCCGGAGTAGAAATGGGGGAGGGGCCCCATACATCAAAATGAATAAGATCAAAAGAAGAAAGGGCATGAGAAACACTGTTATTAAATGGTAAAGCAATTTGTTTTCCAAATTGACAAGGCATACAATCAAAACTCTTATTTGAAAGCAGAACTTATGAGCCACAGAAACTAGTTGTTTAACCCTAGAGATAGATGCATGACCAAGGCGAATGATTCGCATGTAAATGTGTAGCTAGGAAGCTTCCGAACCAACAAAATTTATAAACCTAAACCTTCTACTGATGTAGCCTAGCTATTATAGTATAGTGGCTCACAGGGTTGAGCAAGCGGGGATGGGTTTGCCGCCTGAATGACTTATAGTGAGGTTTAATTTAATTCAATTCAATTTGGATTTTTAAGGTTTGGTAAAACGATTGGGGTGAAATGTTTGGGCGAAATAAAACAGAGTTAAAATGTAAAATAGAGCTAAGCCGAAATGTTGTTAGGTCATTTAGGGTGTCGGATTAATAAAGCTGTTGAGGTTTTAGAGGTCCTTTCACTCCCGTTGGGAGGATATTTTCTGGTCGTTTCGAACGGATCTTCATTTAGTATAAAAGCTTTAACATATTAACTATCCTTTGAAAAATTGGTAATCCGCAGGCACCGAGTGGTCTCAAACGGTGAAAAGCAGTCTCGCGACTCATTTACGATGATTAATAGAGGGTAGCTAATGAATCTCGGTGGATACAGCGATAAGCGTCGCTAGAACCACTAAAAGATACCAAATACAAGTCATTCAAGGTGAATATAAAGAGGATCTAAACCAAGAGTTCAAAGGAAACACAAAGCGCCGGTGAGTACTGCGTGAGAAACATGAAACCACTCAGGTGGCACTTAAGATCACGTATCCGGTGACCGCCGAGCGAGGAGGAAAGGGTTTTAACTTGACCGTCCCGGCAGGGTTGTATTATCGAGGGTGTTTGCTTGATTGAGGGAGAAGTGGAGAAGGGAGAAAATGAAGCGGAAGAAAAGGCGGGAGGAGGCTGAAAGCTTCCTTGGGCCTATTAATGAAAGAGATTTTACGTGCTTGGCAGGGGCTTTATAGCCCGACCCCTCATCCCTGAAATGCAGAAAAACCAAGCGAAATACTATTGCAATGGGAGCGAGTGGGAAGAGAAAGTCAAAGGGAACGAATTCGAGTAAAGGCGCGAGAAGTCGGTGTAGGATGAGCAGTGGCGAATGATGAACAATGGCGCGAAGGAGATTTCGCAACTACGAGAATTTTGCGGGTTCTTGAAAATTTGTGACCACATAGATTTCTAGGCTCGATTTCCGTACATTTACACCGCTCTTCTTTATACGGTTTCGTCTGCGATCTTTGAGTTCGATGAATTCTTACGTGCTTGGATTCGAGCTTGATAATTTTGGCGTAAATGTTTACAAAATTAAAATTAGTCCTGAAAATCGTCGGTAGAATAAGCGAGGATGTAATGTGCAAAGCCGGGGTTAATTCTGATTGAGTAAAAGTCTTAAGCGCATGATAACCAGGGTTCAAAATAACACTTTTTGAGCACTAATCAACGAGAATACCATAAAAAGCGAGAAGAGTGCTCTATCACGAGACGTGTAAGCGAAGCTAGGACGGTAAATGAAGAAAGATGAGCTCGAAAACTGACCTTCGACCTTCACGAATGTCAATGATGCAGTCGATGCGAGAGATTCTGCCTGACCACACTAGTAGAGGAAAGGTTAAAGAAAAACCAAGTTCAGTGAGTTTGTGACACCCCTATCCGAGTCGGTTAATGACAGTTAACCGGTGAAATCTTCCGTGGATGTCGAATGCCGTATGTGTGATTCATGTCCCCTTTTTAGGGACCCACGATTTAAAGAAAATCAAGCAGAGTCTCCTTTGTATGGGGGAGGCTCTAGAAATACAGCGCGTACAGAGTGTAGCGACATGTGATATTATACAAGCTACCAGCGCTAGGGTCGCATCTGGGTAAAGCCAGCGCGTAGAGACCCATTTATCCATACTGAACATATAAGCATATATTTATAAAACCCATAGTCCATAAGGTTTAAAATTACATCACTCTTATCACAAATTAATGACTATATATATTTGAAATATATATGTCTGTCCAGAGCACCGATGCCGGCGCCACAGGAGCGCCGCCACTAATAAGCGTCACACACTTGAAATGTGGTCGCGGCGAGATGACCAATGAGTGAAGTGATAATCTCTACGAGAACACTCACACACAGGAATCGCACATAATGGTCGCCGCGATCAAACACACATCGAGTGCGACATGCGTGTCTACTACAGGAGCCTTGCCGTCATCGCTCGATATGTGCCCAGGTAATATATGCAGAGTCGCTGGCGGGCTAGATGCCGTATCGTATGCTTGCAGATGTGGCTGATCGTCGTGGTATTACCAATGACCAGTAATCGAACCATCACCCGACTCCATTGCGCTGCGAGTGCGATGGGCGAATCGTCGAGTCGATCGACTCTTATCACACAACCCCGAGTCATGTGATCGCATGTAGTGTGTCTTGCTTTTAGGCGATAGAGCTTGGATCGCGCGCGGTCTCTTTACTCACATGTTACAGAACTTTCGAATCCTGATCACTTAACTTTATTTCATGTACTTAGCATTATTTATATATATATATATATATATATATATATATATATATATATATATATTTTTTAGTGAGACATACATTTTTTTAGTGAGACATACATTAGACGTTGTCAGAAGTCTGAAGCTCACTACCCATTCATCGGCAATGACGATGGGTGACACACCGATGCACACACCCGACATAATCGCGATGTCTGTGTATGCGTCTTAATGCCAACTGCGGTTCTCATGTTACATGTATGATCTGTATTCACGTGGAGCGTGCGCTCAAATCGTCTTGTACGAGTACCATGTAAACATATATAATTGGCGTCCATTATGTTAATACATTTAAATACACATATATTAACATATCGACACATATTGACATGTTAATAAATTGCCATGACCTTACCTGAAAAAACACTTCACATAAAATAACCATTCCGACCGTAATAAAATCTAGACTTAGTCCATAAATTTTAGTCTCTGTTTTGTAATTTAAGAATTTAGCCCGCAAAACATGGCGCTCAGTCACCAACGGAGTTCACTATAAAATCATATGATCAGAAGCCGGTCCCAGGACTAATCACGTAGGTATGGTAGCGCACGGCGAGAGATATATATATATATATATATTACCAATTTCGGACAAATCAGTCCACGGAAATAAAACCAACCTGAAATCAGTCATAGGCGGTCAGAAAGCCTACCGCGATTAAAGTCCCAACATGCATTTTCCAATAGTCAGAACGAAATTCGGCCCGAATCTAGTATGAAATCGATCTGGTACATTCGAAAAAGCGATCTCATAGGTGAAAATCGATCCGTGGTCGGATATGACCCATGGCCATTACGACCGCCAAATAAAGGAACCCCAGTAGGAGAAACCCCTGCGTATGGCGTTTGTCAGCTGAGTTTTTTGTCCTGCACGTAGGTCGGGCTGCGTGTACCCGACTTTAAAATGCTCCAGTTATCGACCGGCGGAAATTAGTAGGAAATCCTCCGGGTCCCTTTTCTCCTTTTCCTTTCCTTTTTATATTCTCTCCTGACTATTTTCCTTTCTCGTTCTTTCCTTCTCTTCACTTTTTTTCTTTTCTTGCTTTTCCTTTTCTCACCTCATTTTGTCATTTCTTTTACTCCTTGCTTTTTCTTATACATTTTCTCCTCCCTTTTGGGCGACATTCAGAAGTATGGGTGAAGGGAGGAAGTTTCCTCCCTCGTTGCCTCATCTTAATTTGTTGGCTGTTTTCTCCTTAATTTCTTATTTCATTATTTCCTTTATGACATCATACAATTTGACGCCCCAAAACCCGGGGGTTCGTTGGTATCAGTCGGCCTGCGGAATCTATCTTACGTATCGCGAGAACCGCACGCTATAAGTAAAATGGCCACTTGTAGGCCTACATGTCGTGCTCATCCAAATGCATTCAATTATATTAATGATTGAGGTTTTGTGCCTCTGCTACCAGCATATATTAAAATTGTTTGAAATTCTAATACATATTACATCAAAACATCGAAACCTGACAGAAGCTTTCTTCAAATCGCTGTCCCAAATGAGTCGTGTACCGACGTTACTGTGCACAGAAAAAATATTCCCTAGGCAGGGGTGATCCTATCGCTGATGGTGGAACTCATGCTGATGGGTTTTACTCTACATTATCAAGTGCGTATCGATGATCGATTTAATAGTGGCTGAGTAAATTAGTGATCTGCTTGAATGTCTAAATCTGTTAAATGTCTGCCGAGTCTCACCCAGACTCCTCCCACTTGACTACTTTTAAGCGTGTATGAGAAAATATCGTTTTGAAACAAAACTTTGTTGTTCTTGAAAATCTTATTTCTGCAGTTACGGTAAAAATCTTGGGACTACCCTCGGCGAATGTGTTGTTGGAGAACTAGAAATAGTCATGGTCCTCATCCAGAAATGATCGTTGAATTTGTCTCCCGACCCCATTCTCAGGAAAAATCATCTGTGAAATTCATTTCATGTCGTATTCGTGTTGAATATTCGTGTCATGCACTCACACACAATTTCTGGGTTACCCGGTGCATATGAAAATGCGTTATCTTCGTGTCGTTAAATGTAATATGTTAAATCACGTATATATATTAACGTATTTAAATCATGTCGACGTGTTATGTAATTTCGCACAATTTACACAAATATACAAATTTTGGTCAATCACAGTCTTCGGCCCGAGCTAATCATATTTGTCTCAGAAATACTTACTCTGCCTGATTATATTATATAATTGTGGCCATAAATGATGTCATAAGTTCATGCACATTAACTCTTGGTCACTTATCTATTTCAATGCATTCGTTTCAACATAGCCTTACAACGCGTGGGCGATTTTTGTCGATTCACACAAACCGGGATTGTTTTTAACGAGTCCCAACGAAGCGAAGTGAAATTTATTCGTGGGCAACCCACTCACGAGCATCGGTTCCTCTTGGTGGGCCAAGATTTATCTCCCGTTCCGTTTCCTCTTTATTTAGCCTTGATTTATTTACTTAGGTCAAAACTCGAACACCCAAAGAGTCGGTAATTTGCCGCAGTTGACCAAATGGGTCTCATGATTCCAACATTTCGGTTCAAGATTTGGAGATAGATCAATAATGCATTCATTTGCCTCCCAGCCCGTATGGCTTGTCATAGCTTGGCTTAATGAAAGATGAACAAGTAGGATGATACATACGCCGTTTGTCGAAGTGCAACTGGCAGGGTGCGCGTAGGCGCCGCGCAATTAGAGCTTTCATGCTATCAGGAAGAAATCAGGCCAGTCAGATTGATGGAAACCTAGAGAGAGGTGCTCTCTCTCTCTAAAAATGTAGAAAACCCTAACTTTTCTGCATCTCCATTTCCAGCCCTCACGTTTTGGTGTGGATTAAATGGAGAAGAAATTTATTTGAGTTTTGTCTCATTCTCATTTACAATTTCCAAATTCCATCTTGTCCACTTTTTGTCACTATTTGACACATGGCTTAATCTAAGTATCCATTCATCCCTCTCTAATCTTTGTAGCGTGTCGTAGTACGTGTGGTGGGTGTTTTTTGTTGGATTACGGAATGGAATGTCCAGGTTGATTGGAACTAATAGCGTGAATTTAAAATTTTATCCATAACCCTGCAAGGATCATGGGTTTCGTAAAAGCCAGGAAGGAAGGATGTAGAACTTACCTATTGTGGATCGATTCATGGTATTTAGTCTCGAGTCTTGGTTTATTTGGATCTTGAGGTCTTCACGGCTTTTCAGCGTGGCCTATACACGAAGTAATAAATGTGCGAACGAATATTAGACGATCTTGTTGAATCTTGGTTGGGTTCGTTTCTCAAAAACTGAGATTAGGGTTTTTCTTTTCTCTATTTTGGTTTATTACTTCGAGGTAAAAGGCAATTTATGAGAAACTATATGTCTCACATATATTTATAAGTCTGTAGGGTTTTAATCAGTTTCGCTATCGAGATAAGGAAAGCAATTTATATCATTATATATTTAAAAGCGCTTTTAAATAGTAACAATTTAAATTCAAATCCTTATCAGATAAGAAAGCAATTTATTTATATTATATATTTAAAACTCTTTTAAATAATAACAATTTAATCTTTAATTTCCTTATCGAGATAAAGAAACTAATTTTATATTATTATATATTTAAAACCCTTTACAAATTATTTCCTTATCCAATAAAAAAATATAACAAATTAATTATTTGTTATAATTTAAATCAATTTAAACTTTCTCAAAATTAAATTGAATTTAAATGCTGTGGTGTTATTTTGTAATTTAAAATAATCTAAATCGTTTAAATTCTGCTACTGGAAAAGTGTGTAACCGTTATTATTCGGTTAACGTGTGCGGCCCTTATGGGATTCATTCAGCACATTGGTAGTGAGCTGTCGCATTTTGATCTCTGAGTCGTAAGTGGTGCCACAGCAAGACATTATATTCTGAGTTAAATGAAAGCTCGTGATCCAAAGGCAGTATAATATAATAATGGCGTAATCGGCTTTTGTCGCGTGATATCTTGATAGAATATAAGGCGTGGTCAAAGTGTGGCCTTATATCGTTACATCTTTTGATTACTCCCGAAAGCCGAATTAGGCCGACTAAGCGAATGGCGTTGATGCCAGTACCGATTCGTTTGAGCACGGCAAATGCATTTCTCGATTGATTGTTGAGGGGGCCCGAATATCTCTCTTCCAAAATAAGAGGGACAAATTCATTTAATACGCTCATATCTCATATAATTCTTATTATGTTGAAATTATAACTTTATAGTCATCAGATTAAAGGCGATTGATTATATCAAAACCTAATATTCATATGTTGAGAAGCATAAGCGTCTGGGTGAAAGTTTAATGTGTATTAGTAAGATTAATTTATGACTTTGATCCATGTAATCTCGAGAGCGGAGCTGTCGATATTTGTTCTCCAACAAATACATATAAATTTGATTTGTATCTCATTACATATTCATCCCATGAATATCAATCATTTATACTAATCTTAATTCATTGTTGTTCCCATAACAATAGCAGATTAGGGATATTTAGAATAATTAATAATATTATTGAGGACATTATAGATAATAAACATGCGAATCATCATAATAATTAATTCTCATAAATAGTCAATACCATGTCCATACGATGGGCACAAACCTTATTACTAACAATCACTTGTCTTGGAAACTGATTCGTTGAATGTATCTAATACATATGGGCGCAGCATGGCGATCATGGCACAGCGTGATAGAACCCGAGTCGATGGATCGACAACGTTATCATACATTTGGGACTCTTGCATATCTTAACGTCACCTCTCGATGATTTCTGAATGAGATGATAACGCTAGAATGTCGTTTGGATCGTGATGTGATCTAGGTTCCTTTAGCGTGCGATAGCACCATTATTGTCCACGATAAACATCGGCGGGATTTGTAATGCCTGGAACCACTTGAGGTCGATGAACTTCTTGATCCAAATTGCTTCCTTTGCTGCATCAGATGCTGCAATGTATTAAGCTTCAGTTATAGAATCAGCAACAGTGCTTTGCTTTGAACTTTCCATTAGCTGGCGCCACCATTTAAACAAAATACATATCAGCTGGGATCGGAAATCATCTTTGTCGGATTGGAAGCTTGCATCTGTGTAACCATTTACAACCAGATCATCTTCCAATCCGCCATACACAAAGAACATATCTTTAGACCTTCTCGGATGCCCAGAATGTTCTTGATGGTACGATCATTGACTCTCAGAGTGATATTTGGTATCTACTGGATTGTATGCTTAAAGCATAAGATCACGTGGTCTAAGGTGCACGAAGCATGGCGTACATGATGAATCACTATTCTTTGAGGGGCGTAAGAGATCTTACTTTCATCCGCTCTCGCTCATCTTTAGTGTTAGGACAACGAAGTTACCTTTAAAATGTCAATACCATGAGACATGGGCAAGTATCCTCTCTTGGAATCTTGCATCTTGAGCCAGATTCGATGCGCATGCATGTAAGCGCTGACTTAGACCAATTAGCCTCTTAGATCACATCTCACATAGATCTTTATCCACTAGGATATAGGTAGCTTCGCTAAGTCTTTCATTGAGAAACACTTCCACAACGAGACTTGACGTGAGGTAGGGATATCATTCCTAATGAGTAAAATGTCATCGACATATAAGACCAATCTGATTGCGCTCCACTAATTTTCTTATAAACACAAGGCTCATCTTCATTTTGACAATCCAAACCCCTTTGAAGGCCAGTTCATCAAAGCGAAGATTCAACTCGAGAGCCTACTTCAAGTATAAATGGATCTTTGAAACTTTGCATCACTCTTAGGAAATTCTTAGGTTGTACGAAACCACCGAGGTTGTGTCATGTACATCCTCAGTAAGTTTCCATTAAAACGGTTTTAACATCCATTTGCCAAAATCTCATAATCATGATATGCAGCCCGATGGCAATAAATTACATTAGACTTAAGGCATAGCTACGGTGAAAAAAGAGTTTCATCATAGTACATACCATGGGTTTGTTTGGAAACCTTTTGCAACTAACCTTGCTTTGTAGTATGCACTTTGCCATCCATGTCAGGTTTCTTTTTTAAAAACCCCATTTTGCACCCAATGGTCTTTGTACGCTTGGGTGGGTCGATGAAGGTGCATACACGATTGCTCGTACATGGATTGATTCGAGACTTCATGGCCTCTAACCATTTCTCGAGTTTGTATCGACACTTAGCCTCTTGATAGGTAGTGGGTTCATTTGATCCACTAACAATACATCCTTGATTGCTCCGATCGCGAAAATCCGTATCTCTCGGGCTCATGGCGTATCCTATCGGATCACGTAAATTTTTGTGCTCTAGGAGGTGTGTCGACAATAGTTTGTTGACTATGAGTATCCGTGAGGGTGTTGATGTTATCTTTGTGGTTCTCGAACTTCTTTGAGCTGTACCTTACTCCCCCTGGTTCCTTTAGAAATAAATTCCCTTTCTAGAAAGACACCATTCCGAGCAACAAACACTTTGTTCTCTATGGGATTGTAAAAGTAGTATCCCTTAGTCTCTTTAGGATGCCAGAGCATTTATCGAGACTTGGGCTCTAGCTTATTTGAAACGCGTTTCACATGGTACTCCACAACCAAATCTTAGAAAAGACAAGTTGGGCCTTTTACCAGTCCACATCTCATATGGTGTCTTTTCAGCGCTGGATGGAACTCGATTTAGTGTGAGCGGTATTTCAAGTGCATAACTGAAAGGTAAATGGAAGGTAGTTGGACTCTGCATCATGGTCGAACCATATCTAATAAAGTTCGAGTCCTCCTCTCCGACACACCATTCCATTGTGGTGTTCCAGAGGGAGTTAATTGTGAAATGATTCCACAAGTTCTAAGTGGTCATCAAATTCTTGGCTCAAATATTCGCCACCTCGATCGGATCAGAAGTGCCTTGATTGTCTTGCCAAGTTGGTTTGTACTTCATTTTGAAAAGATTTGAACATTTCAAATGATTCGATTTATGTCTCATTAAGTAGACATAACCATATCACGAAGTCATCGGTAAATGTAATGAAGTACTTGTAACCTCCTTTAAATGCGAACTTAATGGTCCACATACATGCAGTATGCTGAGATCCAAATAATTCATTGGCCCTTTCTTGTGTCGATAAAGGGATCCTTTGTCATCTTACCCATTAGACAAGATTCACATGTATCATATGATTCAAAATCAAATGAATTCAAAAATCAACTGATGGAGTTTTGGGATCGTTCTCATTTATATAGCGAAAGCGGCAATCTGATGATAGGTTGAATTTAAATCATTGGACTTAAATTTCTTAGTAGTTATGTTATATACATGAAATTGTTGGATTTTTGAAGGTTCATAACATAAAGACCATCTGTAAATAGGCATTTGCATGAAACGTATCTTTATGAAAAATGGAGCAATTATTATTCTTAATAATAAAAGAAAAAACCATCATTATCAAACGAAATTGAAATAATATTCCTACATTGTAGGAACATAATAACAATTATAAAATAACAACCGCTGGGCAAAGTAAAGTTAATAACTTCTGTTGATCACATTATTTTTTGCTCTATTCTTTGCTACTTTTTTTTTTTTTTTTTTTTTTTTTTTTTTTTTTTTTTTTTTTTTTTTTTTTTTTTTTTTTGTCGACCGCCACTTGGGTTAATACACTCCTTTTGAGCCCACCACGTTTATGCAGATGTGAGATCACATCCGATTATCTAATACCCGAGGCCCCAGGAGAAAAATTAATATGTATAACATAATCACCTAAAGAACTAGTCTGTCGAGTCTTCTTCTTGCTAGATCCTCTAAATACGACACAGTTTCTCTTCCAATGACGAGGGTTCATTCTGGCTCGACACCTCCCTTTGGGGCTTTAGCCTTGGGTTCAGTTTGGGTTTGGGTTGAGCATTGGACTTTCCTTTGCCTTGCCCTTGCTTGCCCTTGTTCTTGAAGCCCTTTCCATTTTGAACCATCGAGACATAGCTGACTTGGTTAATAATGCAACACCGTGATTTAAGCATCGTATGCAGCTGAGAGAGATAAATTATCCATTTCATTCATGTTATAGTTCATAATGGAGTGGATGTAAGCTATCGGGAAGTGATCCCCAGATCAAAATCGGTTGCCAACTCTTGGGCTGTTGGAAATAAAGTATATCGAGGTGCTCAAGTATAGCCTTTCATTTTTAGAACACATTGTGTGAAACACCCTCGATATACATACTTGCGAGAATCACAGTGCCTTGGTAGTCTCATACCTTTCTTGCCGCCTTGTTCTTCAAGACATTTCCTTAAGATTGAAGATCTTATCATAAGCTTCCATATTTTCCAAGATCCTTTTGAAGTTTAGAACTCATAGTAGCTAGCATCGAAGCATGCGACATGATAGAGTCATTATGATGCTTCTCATAAGCATTCTTTTGACTCTAGGAACCATTATCGGGTGGTTCTTAGGAGAAGGTTGCATCCAGGACATAAACCCTTTCTTGTTTGAAAAAATTCTCAAATTTGAAACCAATCAAGGAAGTTAGTCGATAAGTTTATCCTTCTCAGGGACTGATCGTAGTGACATATAATGAAATTGTTGTTGTTATTGTTGGCCATCTACAGTGAATCTGGATTAAATAAGTATTTTGATTTATGAAAAATTCTCACTAAATTAACAACCCTCGAGAATAGTCATATTAATCTAGTGAGTGGATCATATTTTGCCAACTTTAAGTCGGCTTGTGGCATGACACTTAAAATTAAGTTATTGGTAGAACAACTCTTACCAATTCCACATCTCATACATCTTAGATATTTATGGGATTTTGACATCATATGTCAGCATGTTTAAATCCATCTATTATCATCAGGCCTATGAGTTTTGATAACTAATAAAGTTAAACCATTTTTTAAACATATGGGTAGCACCATTACTCATCTTGTCTCACTAATGTAAGCCTCATGCTTATACTTTGGTAGAATCCATTAGAGTGATAAAAGGTTTGACAAGTGTTTAAATATGGATGGCATGTGCTTTAAATTTTGTAGAGGATCTTAATTGATTTTAATTTTCAATTAGCTAGATCTCATCATACATCTAGTATCACATGCTCATGTAACATCATACATAGCATACCATACGTGCATATAATAGCGTGTCACCCAGTATGGCCTTAATCTAAGTGATCCATAAGCGATATGAAGATCACGATCATTCCTATGTAGTAATAAACGAGCTCATTAGCGTCGATTTGACCTCAGCTTGCACATAGACACCTAGCTCCTCCATCATCATGGTTGGATTGCATGACTTCAAATGGCTTGCATTGTCTCTTATTTTATTACAACAATTAAATAAATACTATTAATAGTAAAATAAAGTTACAATAAAACAAAAACGGCATCTGTGTATTTAATAATTACAACCCTTGTAAAAAAACAATAATAATAACACACTTAAACACATTGATCTAAAAGGTATCTTATTGCACCATGTGAAGCAACATAACATACAAAAATATATCATGTTATCATATAGCATAAACAATTTATTAAAGAAATAGAATTATAATGGCGTGTGTTTAAAACCAATTAAATTCATAAGGCGCTCTGAGTAATTCTGGCCGGTTTGCTACCGGTTAGGCGACGGGGAGTGGGGGCGCCTCATTGGAGTCGGGGCGACGCCTGAAATTTTTCTTTAGAGAAACATTAGAGTTTTGTCTCAAAAATTAAATTTTCATTGATCTCATCAATAAATTTTTTAAATAAGCCAAAAGCCATCAAAATCACATTAAAACAACATATTATGTACTCTCATTACACATAGGGCTTATTTTTGCACCACCATAAACAATCATTGATAAATCAAAATTGATATATGGTCGATCCATGTATTAATACGATTAAGACAAAGCCAGAATCATATAACATGCTGTTAAACACTTTAATGGCAATATCTCATTCGGATTCTTAATCATATTAACTAATCCTTATAGGTTTCGGATTCAATCAATTAATACCTTAACAAAACCTAATATCTATGTCGTTCGCACAAACCATAATATCATATATATTCAAAAACGCAAATCATGCAAGAATCATATACATCACATACATATGATCAAGCTAGAAATTTGAATCTTGTAGAAGTAGTAAAACTTTAATTTTATTTATTTAGGCTTGTTAATTTATAGGCGAGCTACGTCGGCCATTTGACGAGCTTAAAATCGGCTGGCGGCGATTTAAAAAAAACCCAGATTGAAATTTCATTAGGCTTGTTTCCATATGAGCGAGCTGGAAGCTTAACCTCGAGCTCAAGCTGATCGAGGTGTAGTAATCCTCATGCTTTCCAGTCATATAATTTTTTAACTTTTTGTAATCAATCGATAGCAATATCAATTAAGGAAATAATTTTCTATGGGATTTGTTTTACCTTAGTTGAAGTTGCGATTGATGCTAAAGTATTAAAGCGCTCGTGGCGTTGTTTAAAGCTGCGGATTCTGTGAATTATTTCTTGAAGCGACACAGGCGAAGATTATGAAATAGAATTAAAGCAGTAGAAGTGCGGAGTGAAGAAATAAGATACGAAATCATTGAATAAAACATGATTGGTTTAATCAATTATCTAAATAAAAATCATATATCAACAAGATACGCGAGCAAACTCGGTAGTAACAACGAAACTATTTGGCAATATACTTCTTTGCGCATGGTTAAGTTAGCGCGCCTCTTATTCTGTACTTGCGTGATTAATTTCGAGGCCGCGAGCACATGTACTTAGGGGGGTGTGAGAATGCCCATATGTCGAGCCGGTTCAGCTAAATTTTCATACCGACGGTGATGGTGGCATTCGGCTTTACACCAGTGCATTCTGGCGGTCCCGGATCTTAGAACATTGTTCTGCATGGCCGTGATGCCCCTTGATCATTTTCACAATAAAGCCTAGATGCGTGATGAGTATCATAAATGCTCATTTGTATCCCTATACTTTAGTTATTTTTCTAGTGTTTTATGTTAAATAAGTTCTAATGCTCTAAAGCTCACACTTATGATCAGTCATCCATTTGGTGGAATTGTGCAAATTGGTGGAAAAACTGCTAGGAAGAATCGGGAGGCTGCGTATTTGATGTTTTTAGACGTACGTGAGCTCTATTGAATCGAAGCCATATATGGATGAATTCTACGCAAAAGATTTCAGGGATACGAGAACACCAAAATTGGAGTTCGAACGAAGTTATGCAAGTTCGAAAGCAGAAGAAAATCGTGAACATTGCAGCGCTTTCAGCAGGAGAGGCTCTTGTATTTTGATTTTTTCAGATATCATATGAGCTCATATTATATCAAACCATATATGGATGGATTCTACACTTCAAGAGCTTTCAAACGGTACAAGAACACCCAGTCGGAGTTCGTAGCATGACAAAGTGTAGTGCTACGAGTTGCGATAAAACGAGGGGGTTGCAGCAACGTCGCGACGTTGAGAACCAACGTCAGCGACGTTGCGAAACTCGAAACATCCCGACGTCGAGCGCGTTTCAGGGTCGGTTTTGGGTGGATTTTTAGCATATTTTGAGCCCATAATGGAGGGTTTTAGCTCAAGCCCAGAAGAGAGGCGAAGAGGGCGCTGGGCTCGGAAGGGACTTTGTCACACTTTGGACCAAGGAGGAGGTTTGGAGCTGTTTTGAAGATTTTGGAGAAGATCATGAGATTTGTGGAAGAAAATCCGAGACTCACCATCATTTGATCATTATAGTTTCTTCTTCCTCTTTTCTCATGTTTTATCCTAAGTTTATGATGTATCAAACCTTTATCATGCTTTAAATTCGTAGATCTAGGGTTTTGGTTGTGTATTGAACATGGGTTTTATATCTATTTGTTAACATTCCGTTTTCTATTGTTTCTTGTGAATGCACCTCTATTGATTCATACTTGGTTCTATTTACATATTGATTTCTGGCTAATCTCAATGTGGTGAGTGGTTCTTTGCAAGATCTGAGAAGGGAGTAAGAAGCTGAGCGTAGATGAATCAACCTAATTAGTCGATAGTGTAGAAATTATCGGTAGTGGGAAGAGTGTGAGACTTTTGGATCTTAATGCATCTCTAATGCTTGGGGTTGGTAGAAGCAAAGGCACAGTGTTAGTTGGTAGGTTATTCGACCTAAGAGAACATAATTAAATTAGGTAGTCGCCTTGGAAAGCTTATTTTCATGGGAAATAATAGAGAGTAGAATTTTGACTTAGATCTAAGAGGATTGTCCGATTACCAAGTACCCTAGGAATTTATCATCTCTTGGTATCCCTTACTTGCGAACTTCATTAGTTGATTTAGAAATTTCATTAGTTTAGTTTAAATTTTGTTTTTACTACTCCAGCGATTTTTAGTTTGGATATTAGAGAAGTATTATAATTTGTCAACATGTATCATTTTCACTTGTGGATCGATGCTCAGTACTTAGGTCTGACTTTGTGCCCGACAAGTGTATCTACTTTGCATGGAATAGGCGCTCTTTTTATATTTTAAATAATTTTATGCACTCACTAAACGCCAATCAAGTTTTTTGTTACCGACGTCGCGACGTTCTTTTGCGATCCCCTGTTTTGCTCGACCGTAAGGCCAATAACTGTCATCTGACTAGATTTGGGTGTTCTTGGTACTGTTGGAAAGCTGTTGAAGTGTAGAATCCATCAATATATGGTTTTGATATAATATGAGCTCATATGATATCTGAAAACATCAAAAAAATACAGTAGCCTCTCTCCTGCTGAAGGTGCTTGCAATGTTTGCTGATTTTCTTTCAAGTTTTGGGAACTTGCATAACTAACTGTTCGAACTCCCGAATTTTGGTGTTCTTGGTATCCCTGGAAAGCTCTTGAAGTTTAAATTCATCCATATATGGCTTGATTCAATAGGAGCTCATATGATGTCTAAAAATATCAAAGAATGCAGTAGCCTCTCTGATTCTTACATGTGATTTTTCCACCAATTTTGCACAATTCCACCAAATGGATGACCCGATCATAAGTGTGAGCTTTTAGAGCGTTAGGGAACTTATTTAACATAAAAACACTAAATAACTAAAGCATAGGGATAAAATAGGTATTTAAGATACTCATCAATCTTATTTAGGTTAAGTCGAAATGCAAGGTATCAAAGGGCTACGTATCCCCCGGTTGAGATTGGATCCTAGTTCGTGAAATTTGAATTGGTCGTATCGGTGGTGGTGCATTTGCCCTCAATGCTACTCAAGATCGGAGAAAGCAGTATGGGTTCCTTGGCGGCAGGCGCCACATAGTTTTCCACGGAGCCAAATCTGTAAATGTTGTGTCAGTTCTTGTCTGTGGGATCGGCCGTCGTCTGAGGTGGGTCATACCCAACATCCGTGTCATTCCCCGACGTCCTTTCGCGGATACGCCTTGCGGCTTTATCGCTGTTTGGAACGTCTATGGCGACGGCCGTTTATCGTGGGTACCATTTCCCTCTGCAGAAGATCTGGAGATCTGTGCGATTGTAGACGGCGTGGGATTCGCTCGAGCTCCGGTCATCTTCGTCGTCAGCGCCTCCTTAACGGCTTCGTGAGGATTCACGCATTTGCCATCAATGTCATTGGTTAGAGGCGGGGATCCATTATCGATATCTGGGACACATGACTGGGCATTTCACTCGTAGCGCTTTGAGTCGGGATCGCCGGTGAGACCATATCCTGCCGTGGGAGATCGTGGGTGGAAGCCTCGTTCGGTGACCCAGATGGGTCCGTGACCGGCGGGGAGCTTTTTCGGCCCAGGGCAGGAGCGAGCCGAAGTTATCAGGCCTAAATTAAGGCTCGAGGCTCGACTCGTTGGCCCTCACGGCGAGCCGTAGAGCTTTTTCGAGGCCAGAGCCAGTGGCTTATTTCGTTACCGACTCTAGATCAAACATGGCATTATCAATTTTTATGAAGCATGAATGGCTCACGTCTGCTTTGTTGGGTTATGGGCCAGAATATTCGGTTGATTGGGAACTCGCGCGTGAATTTAAAATTTTATCCTTAACCACCAAGGATCACATGCTTTTCATAAGCAAGAAGGAAGAATCATGAAACTCCTCTTGTAGATGGGTCAATCCGAGCACTTGAAGTCTATCTTGTTTATTCGGATCTTGGTGCTACCTTTACGGCGACACCCTACAAATGTCGCACACGAACAAATAATGGCGTCTTTGATACCGTCTTGGGTCGGGTTCGTTTTCTCAAAGCAGTCAGGGTTTTTCTTTTTCTACATTTTGGTTGTACTTGAGTAAAACGGCTGTAGCTTATAGTATCTCACATATAGCCCATAAATACGCTAGGGTTCTTAATCAGCAATTCCCTTTATCGAGATAAGGAAAGCGAATTTATATCGTTATATATTTAAAAGCGACTTAAATAATGCAATTTAAATTCAAATCGCTTGCTCCGAGATAAAAGCAATTTATTTATATTATTATATATTTAAAACTCTTTTAAATAATAACAATTTAAATCACGAATTTCCTTATCGAGATAAAAGCAATTATATTATTATATATTTAAAACCGTTCTGATTATTTCCTTATCTAATAAAAAATATAACAAATTAATTATTTGTTATAATTTAAAATCAATTTAAAATTTCTCGAAATTAAATTCGAATTTAAATAACATGACTAATTGTTATTTGCGATTTAAATAATCTCATCATTTTAAATTACTATAGAGAGTGAACCATAGCAGATTGTGTCGTTCTTAATGTGCGACCACATGGGTTCGTTAAACGTTAGTGATAAGCACAAATGCGGCGTTTGATCATATGAGTCATAAGTGGCCTCTAGCGAGACATTATGACTACCCGAGTTAAATGAAAGAAATTTCGTGATCAGGAACGGCAATATAGTGTAGCGTGAATTTTTGTCTCTTGATATCTTGATAGAATATATGGCATGGACAAAGTCGACATATATCGTTATCTTTGATTGCACCGAAACCCTGATTAGGTAGTGGCAAAATGGCGTTGATGCCAGTGATTCATTTTGAAGCGCGATATTATTTACCGGTCTCGATTGTCGGGGGCCCAGAGATATCTCTCTTATAATAAGAGGAATGAGAGTCGGGTTTTAATCGCTCGTATCTCCTTCACATGGTGCTTGTGTATTTGAGTATAGCGCTTTATAGTCGTTCGATTAAAGACAACGTTTGATTATGTCGAAAGCGATATTCGCATGTTGAGAGCTATAGCGATCGGTCGAAGGATTTAATGGCCTTATTGCAATAAAGATTAATTTATGAAACGTCCAAGTATTATTAATCTCGAGAGCCAGATCATCCAGTATTTGTTCTCCATGAAATACATATAAATTTGATTTGTATCTCATACACTATTCATCCTATGAATATCAATCAAACTTTATACTAATCTTAATTCATTGTTGTTCCATACTTGATAACAGATTAGGATATTTAGAATAATTAATAATATTATTCAAGGACATTATATATAATAAACATGCAAATCATCATAATAATTAATTCTCATAAAATAGTCAAAATACCATGTCCATACGATAGGCCTAGGCGCTATTATATAGGACTTTTGTCATATAATCAATATGCTGGCTCGTTTCACGACACTTGACCTTTGGTGCCTCGAAAAGCGTGTAAGTCATTGTCTCGGGTCGGCGGTATTAACAATTTGTGAGGCGATCTCGATGGTGAAATCCGTTTCGTCGTCCGGATCCCCAGAAATTTTTTATATTCTGGGAAATTCTGATTTCTTAATTTTAGAAAAATTCGATTTTAGGTTTCGCATACAACATGTGGCTTAAACAGAGCCACACCATCAAGTAGAACCATGGATTTTCCAAGTGTCACTCTCTTAGGGTTCCATATGGCATCCTCCCAATCCATGTCATGTGTCGTGGACGTCGCATCTTTCCGAAATCTTGAAATTAAGCGTGCCGGGGTCGACGAATTCGGCGTGGTGGCCCCAGATTTTTGCGAAACGATTCCAATAGTGAAGTCCAGTTTCATCATTCGATATCTAGAAAATTTCAAGTTTTGCACTGTACTATTTTAAATGAAGTCTAGTTTGCCGCTTTTTTAAAAAATAAATAAATAAATTTTCTCACGGTTTCTGAGTTGCCTGTGAAAAGATTATGAGTGAGTTTGGGAATACGTAAACGTGGAAAGCGGACAAAATTTGGTGTAGAGACGTGCAGAGATGAGAGACATGCATAGGAGAACCATTTGCAGTGTATATGGTAGGGAGAGAAGTAGAAGTGTGTGAAGGTACAACATCAGGAGAAGAAGTCATATGATTGCAGCAAGCAGAATCAAGAAGCCACATAGGAGATGTACCTGATATCGTAGAAAGAGCGGTGTTGGATGCATTCGAAGATGGAAGATGAACCTGATTAACCATATCTTGTAGATGTCTAGTATAGAGAGATGAGGCGGGACCGGGCGTGGAATGGGAGTCCACTTGTGATAGTGGGCCCGGGTCAAGTAGCGGTGTTGCAGATTATACGGCGGCTTGAGTGTAATAGGTTTCAACGAGGAATTGACCTTTGTTCTTACAGAAACCGTAGATAAGAAGTGGCTTCTTATTGTTATGTCGTCTAACATTTTTCCCTCTGCCTTTGGAAACATAGAGTAGATGGCCCGAAGAGGGAAAACGAGGGTAACGGTCTGGAACTTGGCTGGAGTAGCGAAACCATGGTGGATAGAAATGGGTTCGGTCTGAAACGAGTCTCATTATCGACTAACTTATGAATAGCTTGTGAAATTTGTTGGTAAAGGATCGATGGAGAATATGACTTTTAGGTAGTGGCTCATCCGCTGGCTTATTAAAAGCGAAAACGGTCGTCCTTGTTCCGCGGTGAACATAAACCAATTTGGTGTCGGCGGAAATTGGAAGATTGATTCCCGGATACAATTAATTGATCCCGAATAGATTTCATCCATTTGCATGATATATAGTGATTTTCTTTGGTTCATGTGAATCTAATAAAGCTCGTGTGAGCTTGATTCTGACACACCACTTGGTCCATCTGGGAGTAACAAGTAAGTCACAAGCTTCTTTGTGATATCGATGTTACTGAATTCATCAACAATGGATAGAATAGATGTATTACGAAACCAAGTGATGATCTAATGATAAGCACTTTCCCAATCCTCAATCCGAATGGCATAGGCAGAATCAGTTTCTTTGTCCACTTGTTCTGGAATAAGACTGTCACTAGAAACATAAAGCCACAACTTGTGGCCTTTGAGATAACTATGCATGGCTTGAGACCACTGGGCAAAATTATCTCCATTAAAAATACGTAGTTAGACTGAGAAATCTCATTACAGCGTATCAAAATTCGAATCGAAAAAGCGGACATAAAAAATGGAATCGGGACTCGAAATAAGTCGAGGAATGCACACGGTCAAATTTTAGATCAGCATTAACATGGCAAAACCAAAAGTTGACGTGGTGATCCAGCGAACACGGGTCGGATTAGGGGGGCTGATCGTCTCGTGAGTTCACCTCAGTGACACGTAACCGGTTTCGGGCTTGCGAAGGAGGGACAGGATTAATTGTGGTTTTTCGGAAAAAAAAAACGAGGTTGTACGGTGGCAAGCAGGTGGTGTTCGCCGGAAAAAAGCCTCTGATGGTACATTATTCATATTGTGAGGCTTGTGAAAAAAAAAAAAATGGAGAACACCTTTGATACCATGAAGAAAAGAACTTGATCTTATATTATCTTTATGAATTACAAGTACAAGAGGAGGCATTGTATAGGATAGGCTATACAACCCTAGGGAAATACACATTACAATCCTAGGAAAATATAAAATAAATCTAACAATATAATAATCTAACAGTTCATTTTAGGTCTAAAGTCGTTTTGTTTTTGGACTTTTTCTCCAAAAGACTTTATACCAATTGAATTATGTCTAGTTATCAACTCATAATCCTTCACATTGTTAACCAATGTGGGACTTTGGATACACACATAACAATTCTCTTTTAGAACAAAGTTCTATTGAACCTTGTTCGACATCCACGGGATTAAGCCTAAAACCGACTTTGATACTACTTGTTGGTGTTAGAGCCTTACAGTCCCTTCCTTTCTCATTGGCATTGGCATGGTATTGTCCACTTTGAATATGCACACATCTTATAATATCCTAGAAAATGAAAATCAAGTTACAGGAAAAGATAATCTTTACGACTCATCCTGGTTCAAAGTTGATACTGCATAGCTGGAAATGAATGATATCAATTCTTTGTTAATCAGCCATGAAAATAAAGGTGTCATTCTTAAAAGGAAATATATATGATTCTATATGAGATTCGATTAATGAATCGATCATCTCATAAATCAATTAAAGTGTCCTTCAATTATAGGTTTCAATGCTTGTCCTTCTATTATTGCAATAATCCTCCTTTAGCAAATAAATAAATATGGAAAAAAATTGATGACATTTGAAAACTCCTCATACTCATTCACATTTTGCTTAGTGTAAAGTGATTATGATAGAGTGATTTTTTACTGTCTAAAACTTTGAAGACCTTTTTTTTTTAATGATTATTAGCATTAGTTGAACATTACAAAAGAAAATGATCCTTACAATTGGTAGACACTAATTGTCAAACGTTATTAAAAAAAAAAAATCACTTTTAAGTGTTCTTAAAATGATACTAAAAAAATGCCCTATATTTTTAGCTTAAAACTGCCAATCCTCTATAAATCACCTCTAGAAACTACACATGCTTAAAAAATCAATTTCAATTATGAGATTTTATGATTAGAAATAATTTTCTAAGAATCTTGAAATGACATAATGAAGATGCATGCATCAGTATAACTATACCGTGTGCTTTTACTGGCCCCAAGATAAAGTGAACACACAGTTCCCTCAATGATAGAGAAAATGAAGACTGGTCCCTGTATGATCCCTCTTCACGTGATGCATGCTGCACCCACCATTTCTTTTTTAATCAGTCAGCCATTACTACATTCTGTCAAGGTTTCTATCTTTTACATATCTCTCCTTCCCTCTCTATATATGGCCTAGTGAGCGCCCATAATTAGCTCCATATTCTCTCCATCCACACCAGTGGGAGGGCTGAAGCTATTTAGTTAGGCGCAGGGCTGGTTTGTTCTACTGTTCATGAAATAGTAATGGTGAAATGGATGCTTTTTTGTTTTTTGTTTGTTGTTTGTTGTTTTTTGTTTGTTTGCAACTGCATGCATGCCACTACCTTGTTTAGGCTATATTTATTCTTCAAAACAACGAGAAGAGGTATCATTGAATATGGTTTTTTTTTTTCTTTTCCCTTTGTTTAATCGGTTATTAATGATGAGGAAATTAAATGAAAGGTGTACACATTGGAGACGTGAAGAAACTTTGTAATTTAAGGGACTTTTTGGTTTCAGTTTTTGAAAACTGTAAATTCAGGAAACACTATTTTGGCATTCTGTTGGTGTTTTTAATTTCAGAACACAAAAAATGGGAACTAAACAAAAGTTTAATGTTCTTCATATATTTTTCAGAACAAAAAACAATTTTAAAAAGCATAAACCAAGCCTAAGTGACTATAGCTCTGTACTGAAACCTAAGAAGTACGAGGTTTATCTTTTTCTATTTTACATATATTTGTAAGATATATAGAGATAAACAATCGTGGTTCCGGGAGAAGAAATCAATCATCTCTATCATCTTTGAACTCTTTTGACTAATTTTTCTCCAGCGTCCTTCAGTGGTTCCTATTAATTCAATGGTTTTCTTTCCCTATAACCACCTTCTTTAATGTCATAAACTAGTTAAAACTCATTGAATATGCAAATTTTTGATGACATCAGTACGCAGATCATTCAGCTTTGAAATGCTAACTCCAAACAACTTATCCAAAAATTGACATTTTTAATTAATTTCAAGCTTTTGCCACAGAGCAAGCATGGAAGGTGGAGACCCAACTCGGCTCCCAAGTGATGTTCTCCCGAATATAGTCTCAACTCTACTCTCAAGTGGTGTTCCCCCGCCTATAAGCACAATTCCATTCCCCAGAGTGGTGTTCCCCAGCCTTAATGACACAGATCCGTTTCCCAAGTGGTGTCCTGACCTGTGAGACACAGATCCGTTCCCAGATTGGTGTCCCTGACCTGTGAGACACAAAGTCCGTTTCCCAGGTGGTGTTCTGACCTGTGAAGGCCAAAGATCCGTTTCCCAGGTGGTGTCCTGACCTCTAAACACAAGATCCGTTTCCCAAGGTGGTGTCCTGACCTGTGGCTATAGATCAGTTCCCCAGATGGTGTCCTGACCTGTAGGCTGATCAGGTTTCCCAGTGGGTGACTACAGCCTGTAGGCACAGATCCGTTTCCCCAGGTGGTGTTCACAGCCTATAGGCCCAGATCCGTTCCCAGGTGGTGTTCCCATTTCCCACCTATAAACACAAATCCATTCCCAAGTGCGTTTTCCCCATCCATAAACCCAAATGATCCATTCCCAAGTGATGTAGCCCCACAAGCTATAAACCCATTTCCATTCCCAAGTGATGTTCCCTCAGCCATAAACCCAAATCCATTCCCAAGTGGTGTTCTCCAACCTAATACCCAAATTCCATATCCAAGTAATGTTCTCCCGAGTATAACCCCAGTCGTAGTCCCGACGGTAATAGTCCGTGGGGTTTCTTACAGAAGGCAACTATGCTTATTGGCAAACTTGTGTAAGACGGTATTTGAAGAGTCAAGGACTGTGGGGGGTTTGCAAGACGAGCTGCGAGAGTCCTGTTTTTGAACTAGATAGACAAGCGTATTCAGTTTGGAAGACGAAGAATGACATGGCCTTACATGTTATTCAAGTTTCGTGCAGTCAAGAGAAGCTTGCTCAGATTAGGGACATCAAACGGGCAAATGTGGCGTGGAAGTTTTTAAAGCGAATTGCCAACCCAACCCTCGACTTCGACGTAGAAATAAGCGACTCCGAAGAATTCTTGCCGGGTGTCTTTGCCCCAGAGTAAAGTGCCTTCCCCTCATCCTCCTGTTAAATATATTAATGTCTTTCCCTTAGTGATGTTAATGTGCATGCAATAATTATTATTATTATTATTCATATATTATATATATAACTATATTTTTGTTTTTACACAGCACTTAAAGAATAAAAATAATAATTAAAAGTTCTCTCTATAAATGTCATTTTTTATAAGAATTTTTTCCATTTTTATTTAATTTTCTAATAATTTGTATTTCCAAATCTATTCTAGTAACTGATTTGGACAAATGCTGATGTGAACAAGGAAAGAATGATATTGTCTTTTTACTTGAGTAAAGATCGTGTTTAAGTAATTTCTTAACTTCTTTATATGACTCCAGCTTACAACTCATCGTGCAGGGAATTACTTTGAGTAATGAGGAGTTAAGAAGGGCGCTGGATGAAAACTGGAACGATCGATCTGCATCCTCCAGTCAAAACAGGAGGCAGTGAGGGCACAAATCACACCCACAGGTTTGACCTCTTCATATAGCAGTTCTTTATGCGGTACACGTTGTGGAGAAGCAGGCCAAATTAAACCCAGAAGACTTGGAACAAAGAGAGATTTTGTCAGGGTACAGGCCTCTTGATATGGCTGCATCTGATGGAATCATTGAAATAGCGCGGTGCATGCTTTCAAAGAACAAGAGATTGGCCGGCATTATAGACACGGACACAGATTTCCTCCCAGTTGTTATCGCTAGTAACCGAGGCAAAAAAGAAATGACCTGCTCCTCTATTCTCAACCCACCAGAGATGCTATCTCCCCAAGGAAAAAATGGTCCAACGCTTCTTAGTTATTGTATTGCTTCCCAAATCTTGGGTAATAGATCACAATTCTTTTTCCAACCATTTAATTTTGAAGTAGAAAATATGGGCTTGTTTTCGTTATAGTTTTTAAACAAAGAATGAATGAACAGATTTTAAAGAACACCAACATGATGTTCTTATTGTTTTCAAAAATTGTTTACAACAACAGTGTTCAACCAAACATATCCTTATATCTTTAACGTACAAATTTCTCACACACCCTCTTTCGTTTGTATCAATATGTACCCTCCAATTTCACAGATGTTGCTTTGGATCTCCTCAAGAAGCACCCACCCTTGGCTATTACTTTGGGTATGAACTGCCTAATCCCTGTCTACGTATTTGGTCAAATGCCTTCTTTGTTCAAGAGTGGCACTCATCTTTGGTTTTGGCAGCGCTGGATATACTCTTGTGAGTACCCTATTTATTTGAATGATTTTCTGGTTAATATATTAAAACAATACATCAACTTTCCTTTTAATTTATTAATTTTTGAATGGTTCACCTTATTTTACATGTAATGTATATCACAAGAAAAGATCTTTTCATTTGTTTGATTTCGGAGACATGCTTGGTGATTTTGTCCATGTTTCATGGAAGGCATACGTGTAAATGTAGATCAGGCCTCCGATCAGATTCAAGTAAACGTTGCTGATGACGCAACATTCACCAAACAATACTGGAAAAATTATGATGCTAAGAACTGAACACTTCAAAGTTGCATTTTAAATCTTACCTACATAATGGTGTAACATCTTATGGAGTGAAGCAGAATCCTATTTTTCTCATTTTTCACAAAAGCCATAGATTATATTGCGCATGCTAGCTATTTTTCTGTCATGAAACAAAGCTATATAGTTACTTAAAGAATACTCTTCAAGTGCCTCCTTGTTGGGATTTTGTTTGACTTGCGAATACTACAAATAATATCTAAGTGGCATTTTCAATCCACTATGATTGTGCTGTGAATAGGTGGCAATATCAAAACTCAAAAAATTAAACGAGAATTTGGGTAACAATGCCAAACGATGAAAATGCAATCAATTGAGTGGTTGTGCCAATCCATTAAAATATAATTAATTGGGAAGCTATGCCAACCCACATAAATTTAATATGTAATTGGGTGGTTATGCCAATTCACATAATAATATCAATAGTTGGGATAAAGCTGAACCCCACACTCCTCTGTATACCAAAACATCTGATTATGGCATAAAGCTGAACCCCACACTCCTCACATAGATGATTAAAAGATCTCCTTTCTTAAAGAGATGAATTTATTCTCGGACAGCCTTGATGTTCCTGATAATTTAAGGGAATTTTTTTAAAATTTTTCTGAGTTGATTTGCTGATTATTCTTAAGAGGTTATATGATATGACTTCATGGGGGAACACTGACCATCTATGTTGTTTATTATCATGTTATGTAAAGATTACTCTTCTTTGGAAAATCATTGCTAACCTAGATTTCCTACAATAGTGTGAATATGAATATTAGAAAAATTGCTTCAGTTAATTGTCCATTTAAATTCATTTATATATCAGATTTAGTGCATTAAGATGTAACATTAAATATTCAATCTTGGAAAGGAAACATAGTATTAGCTAGGAATGGCTAAATAAAGTTAGGTGAAGAAGGCTGGAGAACAAATCAAGTGGATTAAATTAGGGTTTGGGCCATAGAATCCTCCCAGTCTTAGAGTTGAGATAGATTACGTGAAGTCTGATCTACAGGAAATTTTGTCGCTTGGAACAAGTGAGTGAGCAAACTTTTGGTAATGAAAGACAAGTTGAATTGCTGAATTCCATAGTCTAGTTTCGTGTCTTCTACACCTAGAAAATTTTAATTATCATGATTATAAGCCAACTAATATTTCTAGCTAGTGTTTATTGCAGCACCGAGACAATTGCATGGGCCAGTTTCCTATCTGCTACAGATTCTTGGTATGATGTGTGTATTGAATTGAATGTTTAATTATTCAATCTGGATCCTTCTTTGACTCTCAATCTTCTTTAATCCTGATTCCTAATTCGGTTTTGATTAATGACAAAGGTATCAAGGATGTATACGCCAAAAAGTTGAGGCATGCTCAAGCCAGCCAAATGCTGCAACATATTTGTACTGAATTACAAACTACGTGGCCTGACAAGGTCACTGGGTACAGAGTGCACCAAGCAATTATAGGCTATCCAAAGCAAAGGGAATGTTAGTTTATCACTATAGGATGATTAAATCTATCCCTGAGTTAATCTGGCATACTGATATAAATAATAGAAACATATTTTTCATTGCAATTTTGAACCGTCAAGAAAAGATTTTCAACCTTTTACACATAGGCTTGCTAATGTAAATAAGATGAGATTGACATCTGGAGGATAGATTCAGCAACAACATGCTGCATTTGGCTGCAATGTTGGCACTTCTAATCAGCTTGATGGCATCTCAGGTGCAGCCCTGCAGATGCAAAGGGAAATGCAATGGTTTCAGGTCAGCATCTTTTACCTTTTTGGCTCATTTTTTTGTTTTATGATTTTGTAACAAGTATAAACTCCTATTAAAAATAAATTCTTCAGCTGCCCAATCCTTACTCAGGCTATCAGCAAGTTTGCTCCTCAACTCTCTTACCCAAAAAAGATATTTCAATTTCACCTTTTTTCTTTTACCTTTTCATCCAGCTACCAGATGAAGCAGTAACATATATATTTCCATATTCCTTGAGCAAGCATAAAATATTATATGCTTGGTCATGGCTAAAAGCTGTTAGAGATTTTTGGCTCTCTTCCAAGTCTTGTAGCAGTCTTCTGAGCCATATAGCTACACAAGGGGATGAAATATTCTGCTTCAGTGGTTAATAAAGTCAACTGTTTTAATTCTGCTTCCAAATGACCACAATATGAGTTTGGATATCAAAAACACTCCATGTTTTCTTCCTGCATCCATAGAGCCTGCATCCAATGGCTGTTTCTAAGCTAACCAAATTGGCATCCTTCTCTGCATTGTATATGGTGCAAAAATGTTTTTAGGTTCCTTAGTCAAATTATGTCCGGAGAAATAAAGAATTTTGGCGGATAGCAGCTCTGAGTATCCAGACACTAGGGCTCCATGAAAAAATTGGAATGCTCACGCACCAGAACTTGCTGCTGACCGTGTAGGATCCTCAAATTTTCTGATGCCGTTCCTGGTTTTCAGTGTTCAACTCTCCCTTTACCGATACTGACAATTAGGTGTGAAAAAATATTTTTAGAATGTTTTATTTGAATGATATATATGTACAGCTCTTGTCAGTTTCTTCTTCTCTCTGTTTTTCAATGTCTTATTTATGTACATACCTTAGCAAAATTCAGTCAAACTGACAGGTAATTTGGAACCTTTATACCCTTTTACATTCATAAGGAATAGAAATAAAAGAAAGAGAAAAATTATAAATATCACCTTTATCCTTCCTCCATTGACATCTATGCAATTAGATTCTAGAAAAATTAATTAAGGTGAGTATCCCAGACTTTTTTCTTTTTCAATTTCCTTTTTGGTTTATATACATAAAACCATTCATAGAATTCACTTACATCATAGTAGCATTCTTGTGCATTGACATTGTACATATAACTGCAGGACCTTATAAACGCAGACGGAAAAAAGCCGAGTGAGTTGTTCACTGAGCAGCATGCAAACATGGTGAAAGAAGGGGAGAAATGGATGAAGGATACAGCAACATCTGGATCATTTGTAGCAGCTCTCATTGTCACCATTATGTTTGCTGCAGCCTTTACTATTCCTGGTGGCAACAAAGAAAACGGCGCTCCAATATTCATAGGGAATGACTTGTTCACGGTCTTCATATTATCTGATTCCATCTCACTCTTTTCAGCCACTACGTCAGTGTTGATGTTCCTGGGAATCCTGACATCTGCAATATGCGAAGAGACAGTTCTCACACAGGTTGCCCACGAAGCTGATAATCGGCCTTTCACCCTTTTCTTCTCTATTGCAACCATGATGACAGCTTTCTGTGCTGCCATTGCTCGCTGAAGGAACGATCAGCCAAGGTTGTTAGCCATTCCGGTCATTTTACTTGCATGTGTTCCGGTCATTCTCTTCGTACTGCAATTTTCCCTTCTTGTTGAGATTTTCATCTCCATGCGGACCAGTATCTTCAACCGGAAAATACAGCGTCGGTACTAGTTATATATGTCCCTTCAATATGTTGGAAAATGATCCAGAATTCACGATATATTTGCTGCAGTTAATATTATTATTTTTTTATTAATTTTTTCTGTTTGTTGAGTCCATTATCAGTTTGTTCAGTCTGTTGAGTCCACTCCTATTTTCTCTCTTGAGTCCTTGCACTTTTGGTTTTCCACATTTAAATGTTTGCACCTTTCCATTTCTGTTATGGTTTGTAATGCCTATATATTAGGCCACATCTTTTTTAATAATGCAGTAGAATTCATGCCCTCCTTGTTATATTCTCTTTTCTCTTCCCTACAATTGTGGTATGAGAGTAGTTGGAGTCTCTGACTGGACAACAGTATGTGGCAGCAAACACAATCTTAGCATCAACCAGTGATTTAATTTTCAGCGGAGAAAAATATGAATTCTTGAGCATCAAGATGAAGACACTGTTTAAGTCACAAGAGTTGTGGGATCTGGACGAGCATGGCTACTCCGATGATCTAGATGATGAAGCTTGATTAAGAGAAAACAAGAAAAAGGATTCAAAAGCTCTCTTCTTCATTCAACAGGTAGTACACGAGAGCATTTTCTCCAGGGTAGCTGCAACAAACACCTCCAAAGAAGCATGGCAGATTCTCAAGAAAGAATTTCAAGGAGACTCAAGAGTAGTTGCAGTGAAGCTTCAAATTCTTCGACGTGACTTTAAGACTGCATTAATGAAACATGGAGAGCCTGTCAAGATTTTCTCTCACAGGTGTCCTTCATTGTAAGTCAAATGAGAATATATGGTGAGAACTATTCTGACCAAACTCTGTAGTTTATAAAGTATTAGAAAGTTTAACACCAAAATTTGATCATATAGTTGCTGCAATAGAAGAATCTAAGGACTTAACTGTGTTTTCTTTTGATGAGTTAATGGGTTCCTTACAAGCTCATGAAGCCAGGTTGAATAGAACAATGGAACAAACAGAAGAAAAGGTGCTCCAGAGTGAAATTCCCGATTCACAGCCAAATGGTGATCGATGAAGAAGAAGTCAGAACAAGTGAGTGTAAGAGGCCGAGGCAGTGGAAGCTTTCGTGGACAAGGTATGAGAGGATGTGGACGAGGACGTTCTGGAGAAGAATGGAGACGACAACCCATTCAGTGCCATTATTGTAGAATATAGATATATTAAAGCTGAATTACTGGAAAAAAGAAAATCAGGTAAATTATGCTGAAGAGGTAGATGAGGGATATGAAGAGGAGATCAAATTGTTTATGGCAAAGAATGAAACTACACAAGAGATGGAAAGCCTCTGGTTCTTGGATAGTGGGTGTTCAAATCATATGATAGGTATACACTCTTTGTTCAAAGACATTGATGACACATATAGAATGAAAGTGAGGCTTAGTGATGATAAACAAATGCAGGTGGAAGGTAAGTACTGCAGCGTCAACAATATTGAGAAAGCACAAAACTTATTTATGATGTATTATTTGTTCCTAGTCTCTCACAGAATCTACTGAGTGTGGGCCAGTTGATGCAAAGTGGAATGCATGTGCTATTCAAAAATAACTCTTGTTTGATCAGGGACACCAAAACTAGCCATGTGATAGCTAAAATCAACATGACTAAGAATAAACTCTTTTCGGTGGAAATCTCAAATCTTGAAAGCTATGCAATGGTAGTAAAGGAAAAGGAGACGTCCAAGCTATGGCATATGAGGTGTGGTCATTTAAATGAGAAGAGTCTAAAACTTCTACAACAAAACGAGATGGTGCAGGGCTTGCCACATATTAAATCAGTGGAGCAGTGTGAGGCATGCATTTATGGAAAATAAAGCAAGAAGCCATTCCCTGAAGGAACATCATGGAGAACACCAGGTAATCTTGATCTTGTGCATGGTGATTTATGTCTATGAAGACTGAATCTCTAGGTGGAAATCGGTATTTTATGTTGTTAACTGATGATCATAGTCGTATGAGTTAGGTATTTTTTCTACAAGAAAAATCTAAAGCATTTGAAGCCTTTAAGAAATTTAAGGCTCTTGTTGAAAAACAAAGTGGAAGGTTTATTAAGGCTTTCTGGCCCGATGGGAGGAGGAATTTGTGTCCTAATGGAGAGTTTAACTCGTTTTGTGAGAAAAGCATGGGTCGCGAGACTAACGACTCCATACACACTAGAGCAAAATGGGTGGTGACGAAAATCGTGCGTGGTAGAGATGTAGAGTATGTTGCAAGAAAAAAACCTTCCTAACAAATTTTGGGGAGAAGCAATTGCCACAACTGTGTATCTATTGAATTTATCTCCTACCAAAGTTGTTCGTGATCTAATTCCTTATGAGGCTTGGATGGGAAGAAGACTATGGGTAAGTCATCTAAGATTTTTTGGTTGTATTGCATATGTTCTAATTGACAATCACAGGAGGAGTAAACTTGATGACAAGGCTACAAAGTGTATATTTGTGGGTTATTTCACCAAGTCAAAGGCTTACAAGCTTTACAATCCCATAAATGGAAAAATCATCATAAGCAGAAACGTCATTTTCAATGAAGAAGGGAGATGGACATGGCATGAAGATGAAAAAGGAGAGATCAATTTTGAACTACAAATTGAAAGTGAAGAAATACCACTAGAAAGGTGGCAGCAGACTCCACCATCATCGCCATCAAATAGAACCTCCTCAGATATAATACTTGAGATCGTCCACAATAGTGATTCATCCAACAACGGAGTTCAACGAGAGGAAGAGAAGTCACCACAAAAGTTTAGATCTACGGTAGATGTATGCTTTCTGACAAATGCTATGTATGTAGGCGACCCGACCACGATCGAAGAAGCCATAGAAGGAAGGTGGAATAGCGTTGAGAAGATCTTGACCATACAAGGAATAACATGGATCATGTGATTGCTTAAAGAGAATACTATTCAGGAGTAAAATGGGTATTTTGAACAAGTATGATGCGATGGAAGTTTGAAAAAGTTCAAAGCACGTTTAGTTTGCAAAAGGATATCACAACAAGAAGGTGTGGATTATGAAGATACTTTCTCTCACATTTGCTCGATTCGAAGCTGTAAACATTTCTAGCCCTAGCTAGCTCGGAGTAAATTGTGATTATGATTTGTTAAATACGCATTCTTGAATGAAAAATTGAAGAAAGAAGAAATATATGTTTCACAACCAGAGGGTTTTATAATCCCTAGAAAGGAGAATTATGTGTATAAATTGAACTCTATATGGCAAACAAGCCCTCGTGCATAGTCTGAAATGATTGATTTTCCTTCTTTGAATCGGTTTAGCAGGCAGAATAGAGCCCTCTTTATATAAAGAAACAAGGTAAAGATCTTCTTCTTGTTTGATTATATGTTGATGACATGATATATATGGGATCTTCTTCATCTCTTATGAGAGAGTTTCAAGTGAACATGAAAAAAAGGTTTGAAATTACATATTTGGGCAAGCTGCACTACTTTCTGGGTATAGAAGTGAAACAGGTTGAAGATGGAGTTTTTATTTCCCAAAAAATATATGCAATTGATCTCTTAAGGAGATTCAACATGCTACATTGCAAGACTATCTGACACCTATAGTTTGAATGAGAAACTGCAAGCCGTGATGGTACTATGAATATGCCAAAGGGAAATAATTCAAATATAGTGGTTGGTTTGTTATATTAACTCGTTAGACACAACATTTGCCTATTCTGTGAGTCCTTAACTCAAGTTTTATGCATAAATCCCTTCAACCAATCTTGAGACAGCAAAAGGGATCATGCGATAATAGCTGGAACAATCCCTTTGAATGCTAGTATGGTAAGACCCTGACTTCAGGCTGTGTAAGATTTATGATGGCTGATAGATAGTTGTGCTATGAGAAGATGGAAGAAAAAGTACTTCAGTTCTTTTGGCTTGACAAGATTCATAACATGGAATAAAAAGAAACATTATGACCTTATCTTCTCAATGATATAGCATGTTTTTAACTTCATAAGCATACCAGCAATTGGACGGAAAATTCTTTCTGATGAAAAAAGAACAAGATGGAGCAACATTGATCCTCTATATATGATAAACCGATCAACATTTACTCTGATGAAGAATCAAATTATGTGTAGAAGACCAAAACATAATATGACATTGAAACCAATTTATTAAGACATGACGATCATTGTAATCTCATTCAGTTTTGTATTTGAAAAATAGTGACCTAGATATTGACAAAGTCCTTCCTAGGAGCAAACATGAAGAATTGGAAACAGCTTGGTGCGTGATTTGGATCAGAATGTGGAAAATAGTCAAAATTCGATATCTGCTGCAGTTATTATTATTATTATTTTATTAATTATCTATTTTATTTGAGTCCATTATCAGTTTGTTCAGTCTAGTAGAGATTCACTCCTATTTTCTGTTTTGATTACTTACTTTTGGTTTAGTTTTATATTTGCACGTTTCCATTTCTGTTATAGTTTGCTAATACCTATGTTGACCATCTTTGAATAATGCGATGAATTCAAGAAAATACGCCTCTTATGTTGTCTTCCTCTTTTCTCTTCCCACACAATATGGTTGGATCCTCTGTTGATTATTCTCATTTTCTGTGTATGGTTTTGTTTTATCTTGCTTGGGTGCTTTCATTATATTTATTCCATTGCAAATATTATGGGTTCATGATGTGTAAATTCTGTGATCAAATGGGCAAGATTTGTTCAAAAACTTCAAAGTTTTGGGTTGTGTGTAAAGGCTCTTAACGAGAGGTTGAGTTTCTAACCTTTCTAATATTCGTAAAATTTTTTTTTTGAAGTAGCAGGGTGTCAGGGTGTTTTCTGTATACGACTAATCCCTGGGTGCCATAATACCTATGTATGATGGGTGCAGACATGAAGAGATTATGGATGGGTGGCCGGAGGCTGAGCAGGGACATATGAAACGAGAGACCACCCATCGAATACCTCATTGGTTGATCTCAAATTTCTTAGTGCTTTTTAGAATAACTGATAAATAGATGGATGATATGATATCAAATTAACAGGACTGTGATAGGGAAAAAACATATTAGGAACACTTGTACTTTCTGCTTGGTTTGAGTTGGCAATTTAGGATAAAACAGTGACTACCAGCTGGTGTTTAAATCTCTCGCCATGTTTGAGGCTCAAAGCAGATTAGAGATGATAAGGACCAGCTGACAGTCATTTTTACTAAAAATAAAGTTATCTGATCTTAGAGTGTGATGTTCAGTGGTCTTGGTTTTGGGTTTTGCAAAGGCATCTGGACATCCTGAATGTCATTATTATATTGAGTAAATATAAGGTGTGTGATCTAAAGTAAGTCTACCATGCATAATATTTTTACGTGGTTCCGATAATTACCTATGTCTTACAGAAACTGTACCCAAATATAGGATCTTAAATGATCATATTCTGAGACTTATATAATTAGCCTTACGTGGTGGTAGAATCCGATTATGAATCGTTTTATTTATCTGCCGGGCTGGGTGTGATTGACCAGTGTCGAGGGGTGTGTGTTGTAGTGTCTGTACCTTTCCTACCTCCACATGAGGTTCTCATGTGTGGACACAGTGATCTACCTTCCTCCAGCCTATACTTCTATAGGGCAGTTCAGATGAAGATCCAATGTATTTGCCGTAAACTCTGTCTTTGAGCAGTTTGAAGAGGAAGGAAAATATTGACAGAATGGAAGGTATGGAAGGAAAAGCCGCGAACTTGGGAGCTTTAATAGGCACTATGTTGGAAAACCAAAGCCACTGTCCAAGAAAAGGTAAGAAGGAGGTAATTCTTGTCTTCATTAACCTAAAATGAATGAGTATATGTTCATCAGGTGGAGAAGTTGTCGGCCAAGGATGAGATGAAGCGAATGGTGACCTGGGGAGAAAAGTGTGGGAGGCCGAGAGCTCCAGGGAGCAGGAGGCTTACGTGAACAACTACGGCGGGAGCCTGGTGCAGCAGCATGGCGAGTAAGGTGGTGGAGCCTTACTCGCTGACAGATTGCGGGGCCCCTATTTGTGGGTTCCTCATCATTTAGAGTCTGTGCAGTTATGGAGACAAGGATGTTCATTATTACTTTGTGAGTTCTTGCTATGGACACGACGCTATATATATATATATAATAAAATGGATAATAAGTTGGGCCCAGTGGCTCAATTGCGTTGTGGCCCCGGTGGGATCATTGTGATCCACTAAGACTGGCACTTTACATATATCTTTATAATTTTATTTGTTTTTTAGTTCTACTCTACATTTGTTAACATTAATTTGCAGTATTTGGGTTATGGAGTTCTGCAGAAGCAGTACGTACCTAAATGGGATCATATGGTTGGCTTCAGATAACTCTACTAACCATGGGAATGGGGTATGAAAGGAATTGAATGCTGGGTGCTGCTGTGGAAAGGAAGGATTTGAGGCCCTCTCAGGTCATAAATGTGGATGCCAGTGGGGTTAGTTGACCCTCAGCAAACTTCCCATTATACCTATAAATCTCTTGGACTAGCGCTATAATAGATCCAGATCCACTAATATGGTTTGCATGGGAAGTTTATCTGCAATTCTGTTTGATCTTGTTTATAGTGTAAAATCTTGTGTGAAAAAGTATAAATCATTTGATTATAAATAGTTTATAACTTATTATATGTTTTGAAAAAGCTTATTTTAATAAAACTAGTGGGAAAACATTAAAAGACTTTAAATGGTTATCTGAAAAGTAAAGCCAGATGTGGGTACAAAATAATAAAAAAATGAAAATGTTTTTTAAATTAGCCACAAACAGATAAATTTTGAAAAAATCATCATAAAAATGGAAAGAATTGCAATTAATAGAATAGTTCAAAAAATTATATAAAATTGATTACAAATTTTATGAAAATGAAAAAACTTTTTGAAAATTTATGTAAAAGTAAATTAAAATTTTGAAAAAATTCTATTTATCTCTAAATAGAAAAAAAATCAATTGATAGTAAGAATATTGATGTGTGATGATTTCTTTCATTTTAAATTTATTGTGAATGGTGTTTATTGTTTTAGATTGATTTTGTGATGATGGAATAATAATGGTGTTTTGTTATTTTCTTTGTTATTTGTTTTGAAAATGTTGTGATGATGAAAAACAAGCGATGTTTGATTTTATATTTGATGTCCATTTCTTTTATTGCATTTTGATTAGTAAGATAAAAAACTATCATGTATGTTAATGAATGCTATATAATTTTGTTTATCTAGGTAGGATATCATCAGCTTAAAAAGTTGTCTTTGCAAGGCTAGAAGACTTTCACATTCTCATCGTCTTGTTCTTAAATAATATAAGTCATGGTATATCGAGTTTTGATTATAAAAACATCTAAATGAAATGTTTTAATGAAGAAAAAGCAGAATATTTTCAGATTTTCTGTCTCATTTATCATATAAAATAAATTGAAGAGGAGAGTATGGTTCATTATTAGTTATATTTTATTTTAAATTCTTTGTTGAATGATAAATGTTTTCAGGATATAGTGAATGTTACTTTATTTTTTTAATTTTTTTATCATGGTTTATGATGTATATATATATATATATATATATATATATATATATATATATATATATATATATATATATATATATATATATATATATATATATATATAATATTAATTTTTAGTTCTTTAGTTTTTTTTTTAATTTTTTTTAAATTATGACAAGTGTTTATTTATCCAATCACTTCAATTTTATAAGTATTTATAATGGTCTTTTTAATAATTTTAACTATTATAAGTGTTTATGTGGTAATGTATTCAAATATCTTAAAATGATGTATAAACGTTTTTTAAAATATGTATTTAAACACAAACAACTTATTGAATAAATTATTTATGACATAAATTTTCATATAATAAGTTTTTAAAATAAGTACTTAATTAAAATATTTGCCCAAACAGAGCCTTTATATCCTTATGGACACTATGTCAATAATGGCCAAAGTCAGAATATTCTGCATTAATTTATAAAAGGAGAATTCCTTTGGTGGTTCCATAATGTAGAGTTATCTTGCAACTTTTTCTAGCCATTGGGTCCCAAACTTTTTGGGTTGTGGGACTTCTTAATCATCACCCTTGCATGCTAGGAGAGATTCCAAAATTTCAGCAACTATGTCACTATTAGAAATTTGGTTTTTTACGTCCAAAGTTTTTACTACCGGTCTAAATAGTTATTGATTTTAATTTTTTACGATGAACTTTGACAATTGATCGTTAATTTTAAAAGATAATCAATTTAAAATTTTATTTATTTATAACTAATAAATTTATTTATTACTATCATTATTTGTTTGTAGATATTATAACTTGTGACCCGTTATTGATTTGTTGTAAAATGTATTATTATTTTTGATAAATCTTATAATGGTCACAAAGAATATTATAATATATAAAAATTATTAGAACTCGTCCTTGGAAGTTTGATATTTTGTGAAGACTAATTATTTTAATTGCAAAACATCTTATAATCTGCAACCACTTATTGATTGGTCATAGATGAGTATATAAATTATAATGAACTTTGGTCACAAGATGTCCTATGATCTATAATCACTCATTGGTTGGTCGTAAACGAGTATATTAATTGTGATGAACTTTATGTTAGTCTCAAAAACAAATTATAATCTATGAGAAATATTGTAACGCGTCTCTAAAAGTATTATATTTTGTGAGGAAAGGTAAAGTGGTCACAAGATGCCTTGTGATTTATGATCACTCATTGATTGGTTATAGAAAGATGTATTATTTGCAATGCCTCTTATGTTCACTATAAGAAAAAAGGCTTTCATCGACAGTTTTTCACTGTCAAGAAAGGCGCATATGTTAAGGTACATCACTTCTTATATATGTTATTTATGGCAGTGTCAAGAAAAGTTTCAATCTACTTTGACTTATGCATATGTCAATATTTGGTATTATTTTTAATATTATTTTTGCTATGATTTTAAATTTTGTATGTAAATGAACTAGTACCCAAATTAAATAAATCGCAAATTGAATTACAAGAGCAGGATGAGCATCGACGTGGTTGCCAAGAGTATCCTATAACTAGGGTTAGCATTTGATCGAGACTATAAAGTACTCTATAGCTACCTTTGAAAAATGGCCACGACCATAGATCTTGAACTATAGCCATGCATTCGGACTTTGCCGCGTCCATGGGATTTATCCACATCACCTACAATCACACTATACTATAGTTTATTTTATTCGTAACTATATACTATAGCCGTATTATATGTTACTTTTAGTAAGGATCAGTGACCGCGCCTATAGGCTATAGGCTATAGGCTTTTTGTAGTGAAATGATTAGCTCCCCATGGAAGTAATTTGATACTAATTTTTAGTATTCCCCATTATAACATTTTACTAATATTTTATATAAATTAAGCAAAAAATTAACTACTTAATAATTTTCAATTGACATGTATTTACCAATTTTTTTATTGATAGAATTAATCCATTAACAGTGACATGTATTTACCACATTTTCTATTGATAGAATGAATCCATTTGAGCTATATGATTAGATGCTGTTAACTCTGTTAGGCATAAGTAGTACGAATCTTTCTGCATGTGGACAGTCTCTAAAGCAAGTTGTCGGGAAGAACAAATTCCTGTGAATTTGCATTTAGATTTAGTGGACACTGTCTAAATGTGCTGTAAGCACTTAAAATTTCACCATGTATTTCTTAAGAATGATATATAGCCACTTTGAATATATAAGAATTTTGATAGAAAACTAATTCATGAATATTTTCAATTAAAAAAAAAATCACATGACATTGTGAATCTCGCTGAATATGTTGAAGTGTTTCTAATAAATTAAGATGTTAGGGAATTCACTATTTTCCCTTACAATATGTTCTTACTCTGATATTCATTGATCACCTGAAGAATCTAAAGAGGTTGAGAAGGAGATAGCAGAAACATATATAGGTAAATCCAGAGGGCATTCTAAATGACTATGTTTTATCGAAACAACAAACAAAACTGGGAATATATGCTTGGATTTTCCCATTCATCTCTTCTAAGTAATTTCATCCAGACTTTTTTTTCCACCATAATTGAAAACCAGAATCATCTGAGAAGACATAAACAATTCTACTAGAAAACTACATGGGGTCACTCAACAGATAACACTAGGTGTGGAGAAGAAGGAGACAAAGGCAAAATCCAAAATTTTAATTTACATAGTTGAGTGACCCTATTATTCATTCATCAAAGCTACATAAATTTTTTCGTTTCTTTTAATTTCTCTTTTTCTAACTAATACATGTTACAGATTGAGCTCTAAACAGAAAATACATACTGAACATCATCTAATATTAGAGAGGCTGCCAACCAACCATAAAAGAGAACTGTGATCAATTCCTTTCACCTGGCCAACAGAGAGGGGAACTGTTTGGGAAAATCAGGCTTGGAGGACAAATCAAAGGCCGGCTGTTTGCCATTGCAGGTATTAACGCGGCTGCTGCTCTCAACACTTTCTTCTTCAATGGTCTCCAATCTTCTCCCCATACTAAGCTTTCTATCTACTTGAATAAGGCGGGGTGGTGCAGTTTCCACAGCCGTCCATGTGGTAGAGCTTGCTGTCCTTGACATGTCTTCTTTTAGTGAAGGAGCTTGTGCTTGTTTCGGAACGGCCAAGGGGAACCTATTTATAAGAGAGAACACACCCTCTTGAATGCATATCATATTATTAATTTGTGCAATTATGGAGATAATAATTTTCATCAATGCTTATCCCATCAGGAATCCTTGCTTATAGTTTATTCCTTAGGGCACACCCACACCCACACCTACTCAAAGAATGACATCACGGAGGCATGAAAGTTATATATAGGATTTTAGGATATGCCCATACTTCCAAGAGATTTATTTGTGGATTCACCCTATGGAAAAATATCAGGTTGATGTTTCACTTTATTGATTCTGTATAAATTCGTCTTGTTCATAAAGCAATATTAAAAGTGCTTTTTGCATTCCAAGTTGGCTTTATAACACACGCCTCTGATTATTCCCGCACTGGACAGGTGGGTGAGACATGTATACACTAAATTAATGAATTTTAGACCAGAAGGAAAAAATGGGGGAGTACCTCTTTAGCAATATCCATGTGAAGGAAGAATGGAAAAAACTGTACATATATATATATATATATATATATATATATATATATATATATATATATATATATATATATATATATATATAATTGTCAAATCTGGTGCTTTATAACTTGCTAGTTATGATTCCGTGAAGATAAAGAAGCATCTATTTACAGAACGTTCAATTTTTCTAATGATGCAAAAAATTATTCTTCTCTCACAATTATTGCCATGTAAAACTAATATAAAGATATTTTTCTGGTCTGAAGAAGAACCTGCTGGATAAGGGAATTTTAGGGGTTGATGTATTTGGTCATAATATATTAGTATAGCCTCTAAATGTTTAAGAGGGCATATATATATGGAAGCTATTCTGGTGGCCTAATTGAGGCCATATATGTGCCCAAAGAAGAGAATAGCAGACCCACCAAATGAGTGTCGGATCCTAAAGTACGAAATCTATCTATCTCCATATCCTAATTCTGAAACCAACTTTGTTTTCTTAAGCCTAGCTAGATCATGATAACCACGAATCAGTTCCTCTCCGATTTTCTTTCTTGTTTCCTACTAGCAGAAAATATTTGCAGATCGTTTATTTTATAGTTCTCAGTGGAAGTGGAGGATAGGGATGTACGAGTGCTTAATTATCAAGCCACTTACCATTGACTGTAGAACATGTTCCCAATAATTAAGCCTCAACTTGCCATTAATGTTTTCCAAAGAAACGTGCATATGGTCACTCAGTGGCAGAGCAAGGATTTAAGCTTGGAGGGCACTAAGATTTAACCTTGGCAGGGTCAAGCTTTAGCTCATGTTATGTTGTAGCCGAGTGGTGTACGATTTTATAATTTCAGGGGGGATTAACTTAGGTTTTGGGTTCCACTCCACCTACGGAAAATTTGGATGGGGATATATGCCCTTGGGCATTGGGTGCTAGGTGGCTCCGCTAAAATCATCACCGACTTTATCTTCTCACTAAACTCTCATGAGGCATTTAGACAAGTCAAATCCTCTTGATATTGACAAAAATCAACATTTCTATCATCTTCTCACTAAACTTTTGTTCGGCAGTTAGAGAAGTCACATCTACGTGTTTGCTAAATCAGTCATTACTGTCTTCTCACTAAACTCTCATGCGGTATTTGAACAAGTCAAATCATAACGATATTGCTAAATCAGCATTTCTATAATCTTCTCACTAAACTTTTGTGCAGCAACTAGAGAAGTCAAATCCTCTTGATGTTGTTAAATCTGTCATTTCCTCATCTTCTCACTAAACTCTTGTGCTACATTTAGACTAGTCAATATAACTAAATTAGCCTTTCCCTTGTCTTCCCACTAAACTTTTGTGTGACAGTAGTTAGAGAAGTAAAATCCTCTTGATGTTGTTAAATTAACCCTTCCCTTATCTTCTCACTAAACTCTCATGTGGCATTTAAACAAGTCAATATTGCTAAATCAACCTTTCCCTCGTCATCTCACTAGACTTTCATGCCGGCAATTAGACAAGTCAAATCGTCTTGATGTTGCTAAATCAACCCTTCTCTCATCTTCTCGCTAAACTCTCGTGCAGCACTTAGACAAGTCAATGTTGCTAAATCAGCCTTTCCCTCACCCACACTATAGCTATGTTAGCGTGACAAAGTCCACCTGACAAAACAAAGGCCAAGTCTGTTTTGGAGTGTAACCCACCTTCATTCTGGCTGACGGCAGGCCCAATTAGAAAGGCCAGTGCAGCAAGACCTTCTCATATCTTTGGGGACCGATCTGGCCATTCAACAAGAACACAGGTTCTTGCATGGAATTCTATTTCCACATTAAGCGCATAAAAGAACAGGTTCTGCTAAATTTTCAATGGAATCTTGATACAACTATGCAAATTGAACTTTGTTACATATTACTTTTTTATTATGTATCTACAACCTTCGATTGCGTACTCTAAGTGTCTCCAAATAGACAATTCTGTACAGCTCTTCCTAATAAAATTCATTAAAAATCAAAATCCTTTTCAGCATCAAATTAAATTATATGTAGGGTGATGTGATTAAAAGATCCTTTCAAAAATTAATTTTGGAAATCCGACCTTCCATGAATATATTACCTTATTTCGATAAAAATGTCCTCATTTTCATGTAAAAATTACATTTTTTTTAAAAGATACATGTAAATATATTAATTTACAAAAGGCATTTTCCACTAAATAAAATTACTTTTCAAGAAAAAAAAAAAAGGAAAAAGTTAGATTTATAAATTTTGGGTTATTTGAGAATTTTGATCAAATATTTTGTAATATATATATATAGTAAAAAATGAAAGAAGCCTCCATCACCCATAAAGGAATAATAATAACAACAATAATAAATAAATAAATAAATAAAAGAAGATGTCTAGATGCTTAACTCAATTAATTTAAAAAGCCAGGATATTAAGGAGAAAAAGGGTCTTAGATTGAAATACCTAGACAAAGTTTACCATATTATAACAAAATGATTAGTCCTTCAAAAATAAAAATAGAAGAAGCTAACATCAAAAGGCAAACTGACATGCATGAAAACTTCAACTTCCATTTATTTTTCCTTTTCCTCATAAAGCTCATGCTAGGGTGAAAATGTTGCTACATTAATGGCTACATCAGAGACTTGGCCCATTGTAAAATTAACAACAAGTGCCTAACATATCAATGATACATCCACCCCCATCCGAAGAGCGGACGACCAATTATCCCCGCATCTACCACTCTCCCAACCAATGACTGGAATTCAGTCAAAATTTATACTATTATAAATTATTTCGTTTTGTCCTTTTCGAGAAAAATAATGTATAAATGAAAGTCTCAAACAAGAAAATTTGCACTTGGGTGGATGGATAAATTTATCTAAAGACTTACATATTCAGTGACGTGTGTGGATTGAGATGTCTTATAAAGTATAAACAACCACTTTCAGTCGTCTCTGTAGCCGAAACTCGTGCTATTTCAGTGCTGTTTTGGTGGATGCACTCAGATGTGGACCACTTGCACTACCCCCCATCAAGTCCTGCTATAGCAGATATTGTGTATCTTCTTTTTATAAAATAGCCAAATCGTATGAAATTTTTTGTGAAATGGAAAGATGTAACATGATTTAAATTGTGTGCAGTAGGGTGTGGCTCAAGAAATAAAGGGGTGAGATAGAAAATAGGAGATTTCATCCTTGAATCTCCAAGATGATACGCAAAATGAGTAAGTGTCAAAAAAAAATTGTCTTAAAGACTTACCATTTTCATTTTTAATGTCAGGAGCCAAGAGATGAGATGATGCTTAATAATTACCATCCAAGATGTTCTTCCTAGACGCAAACATTAAAACCTTGGTTTACAAAAGGGAAAATATATTGGATCTGTCAAACAATTATTACAATAAGTCATCCTTTTTCCTCTTTTAGAAACTTATGATTTATCTCAAACTGGGAAATTTTCAGTGACTCAAAAAAGGCATCCTAACTCTTATCTTCAAATTCTTTCCTTTCCAAGAAAAAGAATTAAAAATTATCTAAAATTCCAACATATTTTAAACTTAATTTTGTTGCCTATCTCACATGTAACAATTGGACAGTCAATTACCTTGAAAAATTCAGCTTTTAGATATTTCAAAATGATTTTCAATTACTGAATTTTATGTGGTTGAAGGGGAGATATGATACCTCCTCTCTTGTGTGTGTTTGTGGGTTAGGATGATCTATATAAATATAAACCCCACTTACAATCTCCCAGTCGCAAAAGCAACATTGTTTTCCATCTCTTTCTTGTGTCGTATAAATTTTACTTATTATCCTGATATAAAGAAAACGTTGCGTAGTCTCCCCAAAAGCGCTCATCAAGAAAATAAATTTTCTCATTCTCGACTTATATGAATTATTCCCTATCGTCTGCAAGCTCTCTCGTTCTTCTTGTTCTTCTTCTTTGAAAGCTTCTGATCCATTATCCTTTGATGGAACTCTCTGAGAATCTCTCTTCGTTGCCGTCTCTGCAAGCATCTTTTTGTTCCATCTTCTTCTTCTTCGCCGTATCCTTCTCTATTTTGTCTTTCTTTCTTGTTTTTAATTGGTAGAAATTTTGGTGCAAATTATGAGAATTATAGTATTCTGCATCTAGCTAGTTAATGGAGTTCGTCAATCTGTGTGACAGGTATACCCATCTCCTCCAAAGTCTCCAACCTGTTCGCTACATGTTCTTAGCAGCACCATCACTGCTAATCCTGATAACATTAGTACATGCTCAAAACTCGATTCGATAATTATCCGAAAGGGAAACCATTCTCTACCATTCTTGGTGATCTACTCGGTCAAGGAATCTTCAACGTGGACGGAGATTCATGGGTGTTTCAGCGGAAAATGGCTTCTCTAGAGCTTGGAAGTGTCTCGATAAGGTCATTTGCGTTTGAGGTCGTCATGGCTGAGATCAAACACCGGCTTCTTCCGCTTTTATCATCATATTCTGAAAAAGACGGCGGCTTATTGGATTTACAAGACGTGTTTAGGAGATTCACTTTTGACAATATTTGTAAATTTTCCTTCGGTCTAGACCCCGGTTGCCTCGAATTGGCCTTGCCCATCTCCCAATTCGCTGAATCCTTTGATCTTGCGACCAAGTTATCGGCAGAGAGAGCAATGGCAGCCTCACCATTTATCTGGAAGATCAAACGTTTGTTGAATTTGGGTTCAGAGAAAAGACTTAAGGAGGCCATCAAGAAAGTCAACGTCCTCGCTAAGGAGGTGATAATGCAGAAGAGAAAACTAGGCTTTTCCAATAACCAAGACCTTCTTTCAAGATTCATGGCCTGCATGAAGGACGACAACTATTTGAGAGACATCGTTATAAGCTTCATCCTGGCAGGCCGCGACACCATGGGTTCGGCGCTGACGTCATTCTTCTGGCTCCTGGCCACCCACCCAGAGGTTGAGTCGAAAATCAGAGACGAGACGGACAGCATCATGCACCCAAATCAACATCTCGAGCTTTTGAACAAAATAGGGGAAATGCCACTACTCCATACAGCTGTTTACGAGAGCCTAAGACTCTACCATAGGTGCAATTCAGTTTAAGTTTGCTCAATGACAAGACGATGTTCTTCAGGACACGGAACATTTATTTGTGTGATGTAGAAGGGCACTGGTCACCTGTCCCACTGCAATGGGTAGATTAGCATGAAGCAATTTGGGGTCCAGATTGCGAGATTAAACTGAGGTGGCTAGAAAAAGGTTCATTTTCCCCACAGAGCCCATTCAAGTTCCCAGTTTTTCAAGCTGGGATTAGGATGTGCTTAGGGAAGGAAATGGCGGTGGTGGCAGTGAAAAGCGTGGCGGCGGTGGTGGTCCGACTGTTCGATATCCACGTTGTTGAAGCCAATGCCGCTCCCCGGTTCGATTCGGGGCTGACGGCCTGATGAGGTGGAGTTCCGGTGGTGGTAAGGAAGAGGAGGGCCACATGCCACCATTGTTAATTGTTAAGGTTCGTCTCCTGAAAGGGACGTGTTAGCACATGGCATGGCATGGCATATGAGTGGTTATAATGTGCACCGTGGGGTCACCAGGGTGTTTATGATTGAAAGGCGGTGAGTCACGTGGATCTGTATGTGCGTGCTATGGTGTAAGGAATTTGATTGCGTCACATTTACAGTTTAGTAAAAATTGAGGTCTGGATCAACTACTGTTGTCTCTCTAAATATTGAGGATTGAAATGAGAAAAATTAAGTTTTATGGGACTATCCTTTCTTTATAAATATGGTAACACTGTCTTCATTGCAACAATTGTTAGAAAATTCTAACTTATCATCTTTCGTTCAATCCATTAAAAAGTTTATTAAATGAATAACCCTTTTTACATTGCATTATTGGACCAAATTGGAAATAAATTTATTCTCGAAGAATTTATATTTCTCTCAAGTTACTAGAAAGATTGTACACAATCTTTAATTTTACAATCGGAGCAATTCAAACTGCTAAAGTCTGCCACATGTTGCCTCATTACTGGCTCCTAGTCCATCATGGTAGTGGGGTTTATGTGAGTGGAACACACAGTGGACTTAGTGAGTTTGCTTATTCCTCGAAGACGGGGTCTTTGCAACTCTGCCTACTTTGGTTGGTGGGCTTGAGAAGAGGCATGTCTGAGGTAATATGGGTAGTCAAGCAGTACGGTTGTTCCTGATCCTCGGATGCCTAATGTAGGTGCATTAGGGGTTGGGCTTGACGTATTGGGCTCCCCCTTCCTTAAGTTGAGCTTTTATCCATGCTTTCATTGTGGTAGACCCCTTCCTTCATGCGACTTATGTGAGATTAGACTTATCCCATTCCACTAACCCCCCTATGGTCACTGCGGACTAGTGGTGTCAGAGTGATGTTATTTGGCCTTGTTCTCTACCCTGATGGTCATGATGGCGCGACGATTCCATATCGCCTGTCAGGACAAGTGGCGACAGCGGGTTGGACTTGTAGGTCATGTGTCTTCGGGTACGACTCTTGCATTTAATGCTTCTTTGATCATCTTGCTAGTAATGATGGGGTTTTAGGCTCCAACGGTTCGCCTTTTCGTTTTTAGAGTTCTCAACTGCTGCTTTCTCCTACGAAGCTTTAGCATTATCGACTTGCTTCTCTAGTGTCTGAACCTCTCTACTCTTGATTCATTTCCACAAATTATCGTCTCACAACCTGTCACCTCACTTGGCAATCTCGGTTTTTCGGTTGAAATCTCGGTTTTTCCTTTCTTCAATCGTATTTTCGGTTCTGTATTGAAGGTACGACTTTTTTCCCAAACTCCAATTCTTGTCATCTTCCGAGTTTTGTTTTTGGATTCTTTATTTTCAAGTTCTGCTTTCCTTTGTTGTCTATGGTGGCTCTAAAGCGAGAGCCCCTTCTGTCTTAAGTCGTCGAGGTTAGTCCGTCTCTAGGTCAGGATTAGGTGTTGTGCGCCCCACCGCCCCCTCCCCCCTCGTCCCTTTTTTTTGTCCTTATGCTTCGTCGCTTCCTTTATAACTAGATGTTTGACCATAGAGGCTCAACTTCGTCTTGAGTTAGCGGTGATGGAGCTTAGAGACCAATCGAAGGTGATAAGGGGGTCGGCCCCAACCGGCCTTGTGATCAAGCGAGGGGAGATTCTTCTTCTTTATACTCAGAGAGTACACATACCCACGTTAATGCCGATGGTGTTATCACGTGGCTTAAGCCTATCGAGGACACTCAGGCTGAGAAATTCTAGAAAAAGTATTCATTCTAGCCTAGTTTTCGAGTGGTATTCCTATTGTTTGGGCCTCAAACGACTAACTGTATAGAGAAGAAGATCGGGAGGGAGGGGGATGAACTTCATCTATTGGCCCGAGGCCCATATCATTGAGGGGCTATGATTTCCTTTGTCGACGCCGGTGCGCCAATTCTTCTACTACACCCGCTTACGCCCGGTGCACACCCATGTGAATATCATCTGGGTTCTCTTAGGAGTCTATGTGCTAAATCATTGGTTCGGCATTCACCTCAAGCTGGAGGAATTCCTTTATGCTTACACCATAAGAGACACAGCTCTGGTAAGTATTAATTCATAAATGAGGCCAAGCCGTTGCACCTCGTCGTTAACTTGCCTGATACCAGCAAAAATAAATCGCAAGGCGATGTCATGTTATTCAGCACTTAGGGTTGTGCCCAATATCCAATGCTGGGAGAGTTCGAGATAAATTTGGACTCGAGTCGAGTCGAGCTTGTCAGTGACATGCAGCCTAATCTTGCAGATTTTTATAATAAAATTTATTATATATTCGAGATTATAATTGGGCCAACTTGGGTATTTTAAGGAGTGAAGCGAATATTGATTAAATGATTATTGAATGCGGAAATAAGCGCAGTGAAAAGAAAATATGGAAATTGAAAAAATGGGGCGCAAAATTCGATTGTAAATAAGTTTATATGTATGCAAGTGAAAATAGGGACTTAAATGAAAATAATAGAAATGGAGGGACCTAAATATAAAAAATAAGAAAAAGAAGAAAAAAATCGAGGAAAGGGCATGGCGTGTAGGAAAGTGGGAGGAAGTTTCATAAACTTTTTAAAATACGATTTAGAGTGATCAGTAGAAAGAAAACGAGGAGAAAAATGGAGGTATTTTATGGTGAGAAGGCTACTAGGAAACCTGCAGATTTGACGATCGGGCCATAGGTCTCAGGCGAAGCAAGAGGGAAAGTCCTTCCAGTGACAAGGCTGTAGTAGAGACAAACGGAGGTTTCGACCAGCATCAGGGAGGTAGGTCTTCCGTGCCAGGCGGGTTTCTACGCAGGAATGTTAGGTGGTTATCGCTGCGTAGGGAATGTTTGGTTGCATTACCCAAACCATGGGAAGAATTTGCCACATTGTGGTGTGCGCGGTAGCAGACAAATTTGATTTTGGAGTGCGAAGTAGAGGAATTTGGTAGTGCGTCATACATTAAATTGTAGCCCATCAATTCTAAATTGATGTTAGGCTTTTGAATTTCGATTTGGACCTCTGTAAAGCTAAGTTATAGTCCTTTTCACGAGGTCGGGTGTCATCTGGTGAGTCGGTTACGCAGTCGGGTCAACTAGCCAGACATTAGAACGGGTTTGGATTGGAAATAAAGAATTTGGCAGTATAGAATCCTTCTGTGAAATTGTATACGTATTGAAACGATGTTAGAACTTTTGAATTTCTCAATTCGGACTCCTAATAGACAAGTTATGGATACACTCTGAATAGTCAAATGGGTGCGAGTCGACCATGAGGATGGAATCTGTAGAGGGTTGTCAGTCTTGTAGAGTCGTCGAGGTCTGCCAGAGGTCGTCTGTAGAGGTCATCAGGTCCTGTAGAGGTTGTCGAGAGGTTTCTATAGGGTCATCGGGTCTGTGGGATCGTCGAGGATCTGTGTAAAAGTGCGTCAGTCTGACTCGGCTCGTTAGGGTTGACTACGCATGACCTCCAACCCGGAAGGCCATATCTCCTTCGATTTGAGAACTCCCGATTTGGGTGTTCTTGGACTCTATAGAGAGAAGCCCATTGAGTCAGAATCCATCCATATGCCTGAGGAAGTTATTGAATTTTCAGATGAAGTGTTGGCCAGGCTCGTCGCCAGTGCAGCTCGTCGAGGGTTGATACGCATGACCTCAACGGAAGGTCATATCTTCTTCGTTTGAACTCCGATTTGGGTGTTCTTGGACTCTATGGAAAGCCCATTGAGTCAAGAATCCATTCATATTCCTGAGGAAGATATTAGATGTCAGACCGAAGTGTTATACTGAGCTCGTCACTTCAGTGCAGCTCGTCGATTCGAATCGGCTAAGTCGGGGTTGACCCTACGCATGTGCTCCGACTTAGAGTCGTATCTCCTTCGTTTGAACTCCGATTCGAGTGTTCTTGGACTCTATGGAAAGCCCATTGAGTCAAGAATACATTCATATGCCTGATGAGAATAGAAGATGTTTGATCAAGGTAATAGATCGAACTAGTCCAGGTCAGGTCAGCTCGTCAGTTCAGGATTTGACTGTGTATGACCTCCAACTTCGGAAGGTCATAACTCCTTCGTCCGAACTCTGATTCGGGTGATCTTTGACTCTATCAGAAAGCCCCGTTGAGTCAAGAATCCATCTATATATAAGCTTGTTTAGAATTGGAACTCATAACCTCCGAAAATCAATCCTAACCAAAACTACTAGTACGCATGAATAATATTATTCTTTAATGGTTTGGAATAGGAATTTGGCTTGAGGAGAAAAACCAAAGCGTGATTGAGATTCCAGGATTGGAATCAAAGTGCAAAGATTTTTGGTTTGTTCTTCCCTAAATCCTATTCTCATTTCAAGTTTGAAATGTTTGTTCCTCTGAGCTCCTATTCATCATTTCAAGTTTTGCATGGTTGTTAAAGCAATTGAATTGAATTCATTGATTTGAGAAAAGTGATTGTGAAATGTTTGCATATAAAAATTGCATGTATTGAAAATAAACTGTTTATCTGGCGTACATATTGTACTATATTTTGCTATAAAGTTTGAACGCCCTTAATAGAATGTTAGTTTATTTCGTTAAGGATTAATTATAAATAGGGTCGAATAAGCGATGCTGAACTATTGATGTGTCACTCCGTCTGCTGACCCGGCGGGACCGTATCGGTAGTGTTCACTATTTGATTGTTTATAACCGGTCGACAGCCCGGCGGGGCCGATGCTTGTGTTATAAAACCATGTGATCTGCGACCTGCTGACCCAGCGGAGACCGTCGCGGTGACTACGATATCCCAATATGTCGAAGACGCATAGGTTACCAGAATTCGTTAAAGGCATAAGCGAATTGATTGGCATAAGCGATTGGATTGGCATAGCGAATTGATTTTGAGCTATGAATTGATTTTAGCTCAATTGAATGTCGAACTAAATTGAATTTGTGAGCATATTTGAATTGATTTGAGATTGTGAAATATTGATTATGAAAATGTATTTATGGGATGATCAATGAACTATAATTTATTGTATATATATAACAAAGTATATGTAATGTATTTATATTGATCATCCAAAAGATTGAAAGTTCTGAATTATTAAATTGCATGAATTGATTTAAACTGGAACTGAAGAATGGATTTGTATAGAACCACTAAGCATGAAAATGCTTAGCGTATTGTTTACTTAATCTTGTAGTCTTAGAGTGATAGATGGTGATCGATAGCGGACCCCGAGATCGAGGAGCGTCGGGAGTCATAAAGAAAGAAATCTCGGGTAATGTAGACATGTGCCACTCATTTCATGTGTTCTTTTTTGATATGAATATTTTGTATAAACAATTTGAATCTTGCCCGAACATCTATTTTTGTAAATCATTTTTGAAAAGGCTTGGATGCTACATTGTAAATGGATTTTGTTAAATATGTAAATGTTTATGGGCTTGCCCGATTTAAGTAATAAACACGCAAAGATATGATTTTGAGTGATTTTGAGGTGATTTTGAGTGATTTTAGTGGCATCCAGGTGTAACGCCCCAAAAAAATACCTATAATTTTATAATAATTTTATTATATATAATGCGGGTATGAATTAGGCGAAACTTGGAGTTTAGGGAAAAGTGATGAATTGACAAATTATGAAATAGCAAATATAGTGAACCCGAAAATTTGAGCACTAAAACAAGGACAAAATTGTAAATGCCATAAGGGAGATAAAAATCATAAAGAGAGTAGAGATGGGCCACAATAGAATTAAAACAAATTGATTTGCAAAAATTAAAAGGTGAAGAACTTAGTTGCAATTTGGAGACTTATGGGAGTATAAACGGGGGAGATAAGACCAAAATTCATATTTGGTCTCCAATTTTCCCTAGCAAAATGTGTGAAGAGGCAAAAGAAAGAAAAAGCAAGGAAGAGAGGAGAAGAAGAAGGAGGAGGAGGTCAGATCAAGGTATGTTGTCTTAGAATCAAATATATTTTGGATTCCTAGGGCTTTGGAAGGAGGTGATCCTCCTTTGTCTAGAGGTTTTATTGGAAGGGATCACACAAGCCCTTAGCAGTGGTGTTGTGGGTAAAACCCCGAATGTCTGAAAGACATAGATCCTCCCCTTTGAGGTTGGATTCTGGTTTTAATTGCAAAGTAAAAGGGGTTTGGGTTAAGAACAAACCTAACAAAAATTGTGTATTAGGTATGTGTATGGGTTATGACCCATATTAGCATTGTTTTTGGGAGAAAATCATGAAAGGTTTTGATGAAAGATATCAATTGAAAGATGATTTGAGGATAATTGAGGTTAAAATATGAATTTGAAATGATTTTGAAGTGTATGAAGTATAGATTTGGTTTTGGGATGGAAAAGTGCATGAAAAATGGGAGAAAATACACATTACGGGCACTTTTAGAGACTTCTCTTAGGTACAATTTGAACTTGTGGGGTAAAACTTGTGTTACAAATTAGTTTTGGCCAACTTGTGCGGTACAAGTTAGACATGTCTGGGAGTACAACCTGTTACCTTTCCCAATTTCGACCAGTTTTTCGTATTTTGGCCATAACTTCCTGTTTCTTGTCCAGATTTGGTGATTCCAAGTGGCTACATTAAAATAGACTTCAAGGAGAACCAAACTTAAGAGAAGGAATCGTCAAATTCTGATCCTAAGTGGCCTAAAAATTCACTCAGAGTGGAACATGTACAATGAATTCTGGTTACAGCTTTGAACATAGAGTAGTCAAGGTTGTTTCGGACTGTAACTGATTTCGATTGCTCTGAATTGGGTGATTCAAGGTTGGAGATAGAACCATAGCATAGCTTTAAAATAATAAAATGACCTAGAGTCAAGCATGAAGTTAAGACCCCGGAAAAATGAGCAATACAAACAGTCCCGGTGTGTCAGTAGAATTTATTAGTTGGCATGAAAATGCCATAACTTTAATTTGGTCAATAGATTGGAATGATTCCAATTTATGAGTAAAGTAGACTCTTGGGGAATAAGAATGAGACTAAATTAAAAAGCGCCTTGCCGTACCTCTTCGCCTCCATGAAAGTTTAACTGCCTCGGCGATATTCCGTTTAGTATGATTATTTGCTTAATCACTAAGAGTGAGAATAAATTGTATTTGACTAGGTGCGGGTGAAGACAATAACGACCTAGGATTGACATCGAAAAGCAGATGATAATTGGTTTGTTCTATAACTGATCTTTATTCCAGTTTGTTCTATACTTGTTCTTTATTCTAGTTTGTTCACTACACGCTCTTTATTCCCATATTCTCTCTATTTGTGAAATATGTATATATATCGAGTGTAATAATTAGTATTTGAAATGTTTGACAAATATCTACATGTATGCGTGTATTTGAGCTACAAGCGAATTCATTGCATAAAAGTAAATTGATTTAGGCAGTTTTGTTGAATGACCAACATGGCTGAAAGATTCACCAATTGAGATGGTCATGAAGACAACATAATTGATAATGCGAAATCCATTGCTACTAAATAGCGGATATGACGGGATTCTCAGGCGAATACATGCGTGAATGTCGACTTCTGGTCATATACAGGCGGTAATATTGAATGTGAAACCACGGCCTCTTGTGAATGACAAGCGGCGAGGATTCGCAGCACAGATCTGTCGTGAATTAATAAATTCTATAGCTATATGTGGAATCACAAGCTAAAACAAACGATGGTATTGAAAGTGTATTTGTATAAGTATCTTTACATTACGATATTGTATAAATGCATTACTTTGATAAATGCATGATTTATATGAGCAGAAAATGGAATCTAATTTGTATGAGCCACTCGCATGAAAATGCTTAGCGTATTTTCATCAATCTTGTAGTGCAGGAATGATAGACATCGAAGCAAGACCCAGATCGAGGGCTCGGAGTCGTAGAGAGAATTCAGGAGTATGCTCTAAAGTCATATGCATTACTCCATTTCTTCCGAGCAGTGACATTTTTGTAAAAGCGAGTTTGAACTCTGGATCCTTATTTTTTGTAAAGACATTTTTGTTAAATGTAAACATTATTATGAATCTTTTGTTAATTGTAAATGTCTATGGGCTTGCCCCGAATGAAATGCTGAAATTACAAAATCTAAAATGAATAAGACAAGCGAATGTTTGATAAGATAATTAGAAAATGTCGGAGTAAGCCAGGGCTGCGGCTTGGATCATGATAGAAATTAGTAGAGTTCGGGTCGCGTTTTAGCTTAAAATTTAATAAAATGATAGCTAAAGAGATTTAATTAATGACTTTAAAAAAGAAATAAAGCAATCCCCAGGGTTCGGTTCGGACTGCCCATTCGGGTTGGAGTCGGGGCTGAGAGTCCGCCACATCCGGACTCGGTTCGAGATCAGCCGCGGGTCGGGTCGGGTAAGGGCGTCCTGAGCATGACCTAATTCGCTTATTTCTTCTTTTTTGAGTCCTTCGATTGATTGAGGTGGGTGTTTTAATGTGAAGACAATTATGGACATAGAAAATTGGCGGACGACCTCTCCTTGCCTGATTCGATTTCTTAGTCTTGGGTTGTCGATTTCCTAACCGAGTGGGATTTAGTCATTGTATAAGAATATCAGGAAGCCAGAGGATTTCGTACCACAAGTTCGAGAATAACTATCAGGGGTCGACTAACGCGGCGAGGAAATAGGTTCAAAGGAGTCTGATAGAAAGTATCAACGAGTTCCTGCCTTATTTGAATATATCATGCCTTTAAATCAAAAGTGGATGTGTTGATTGAATCTACAGGTAAAAATGGGTCTTCATCAATCACCATAGTATCCTTTTCCACAGGGAACTTCACCATGACTTCCTTTTCCCCAAGGAAGTTCAGTCTTCCCTTGTTAATCCCATCTTGTATAACATTCCTAAAACTCCAACAAGAATTAGTACTATGATTCCAGGAGTTGTGATGCTTACAGTACACTTTTCCTCTAAGATTCTCTTTGTTAGGGAATTAGTGATCCTAGGGAAACGTGATGAACTTTTCCTTCACAAGGAAATCATTCCTTAGTCTTTGCCACATCAAATGTATACTGGAATTGTGCATTGGAAGCTTGCAACTTCTTCCATAGGTCATGTACGTGTCTTCTCCATTAGTAAAGCGCTAGTGAATGACCTATGCTTAGAATCACGCTACTACTACCTTAGAAGTTCATGCAATAAGTAAGTTCCCATAGATGTCTTTCTCAGGGTGGCTCTCTTCTCTGAGATAATTCTTCATATTCTTGCACATGCATGACTAGCTCATAAAAGTCTAACTTGTATGAAACTTGTGCAATATCATTATAAAGCCCCTATATTGCCATCTTCACATACTATTTCTAGGAGATGAATTACATAACTCCTTATTCTCTTGAAGCGAGTAATGAATAAATATTGTTTCCCACTCCTTTGGAGTGTCTGCAGAATTCTACAATACATACCTCAAGTTCAACTTTGAGACATATGTATGGTGTCTCTTCATTTTCACAATCCCAGCTCATAATAGAATTTCTTGGTATTGTTGCATACCAAGTGAAAGAAACTCCTGTTAACGAGTTTGGAAATAATCCGAGTTTGGAAATAATCCGAGTTTGAAATAGGGAAAATTCTCATAATTAACCAATTCTTCTTACTAAACTATGAACTTGGCCACATGCTCGCAAGTGTATTATCACTCTTCTCTAGAGAATAATGAGAAGTCAAGAATTATATACCCCCTTGAGTAAGGATTTTCTCTATCTATTATCTCTAAACATGGCTTGTAAAATTCTAGGCAACTAATTAGCCTAAGACCCGGCCCATTCAACCCTTGTACTACCTCCTTTATTTCTTCTAAGTATGGTGGTGGAGGTGGTTGGATAAAAGATTGGGAAATTTGTTGTCCCTTATTAGGCACCTACTCTAAATGGTGGGTGCATAGTGCCCCTTGTGCCACCAGCAAAAGGAAGTGGTTTATTATAGACTCCAAGTTGTGTAGTTGAGTTGGTGTGAGCAAATAACCTTTGAGGAGCTACTGTTCTGGCAGCATTAGGATGTCCACCAATAATAGCCAACACAGTTACATCTGCTCTCCTATGAGGAGGAAGATAACGATTGTTAACCTACACATGTGAGCAATGAAACTTGTTAGCTTCACAAAAATTATCGGAGTATTATCCCCTGAGTTCATCGAACAGTTGTCTTGCAAGTCCAAAAGAAACTTCATATATGTGTTGTCTAGCTTCTCCCATAATTCCTGAGATTGTCTCCAAGACCTTCACTTAGGATCGAATCGTTGTTCAGTCCTTCCTGATAGCGCCCGGCTTTGTGTGTGTTATATTAGGCTCTAGTTCTTCGATTCCTCCAATCAAAGCCTAAAAATCATCGAAGCGTTCAACAAAGCTGGATAGGTCGATCAATTGGTTGAGATTTGTAAATTTCTTTCAATTTCTTCCACCATTTACTGAACATATTACTTCTTATGCTGCTGTAACATCAGGTTCTAAGCCTTAAGACTCAACAACTGTCTTACTCCAAAACTTTGGTGGCATCTTCAACAAAGATAGGTCCCACCGAGTGTGCCAAAAATATGTTGGTGAATTTTTGTGAATTTCACTTCAACATACAAAATAAATATTAGAAAATGCAAGTATGCAATGAAATTAAAGTATTTCCAAACTAAAATTGTGCCTAAAATTAAACTTCTAATCGGATAAAAATTAAGTTCCCTGGTTCCCTTGACAGTTCCCTAAAATCTAAGTGAATAATGTTGTAATAAGTAAATTGAAGAGATGAAAATAAATGTTGTAGAATTGATGTATTTTACTAGGAAAAATGAAATGAAAAGTACTTGAGAAATAAAAGAAACTTGAAAGGAAAATTATGTTGAAATTGCTAAATTGCTAGAATTCACTGGAAGTTCTTTATTGATTCTTCATTGTTGATGATTGATTGTTCATTGTTGCTCCTCTTCTCATGAGATTACTCTCCTTTTATAGCGGTCCTCTATAAACAATTGTCCATGTTCATCATAAAGACTTGTGTCCTTAATTTTTTGTGTGACACCCCAATCCGGGTGTCTAGTTATTAGTATTAAAGCTTATGAATTCTCATGGATTTCAGGTGACCCGATATAACCTTTGTTATGTCCATTTTTATGGGATCCACATTTTCTAAAATCGGACATAATCTCCTTTGTTAGGAGCTCTACCTAACACTCTGACTTGTATAACAATATAATCATAACCTATCCACGGTCTCAGCAGTAGTATTTGACCACAGGGATTAATCTATCCATATCCCCAATATACATCTTTACCGGGATCTATTCATTTCACGTGTTCCCAATTCTAAAATATGAAAATAAGCACTTAATTACAGTCCCAGTTAGAGTCAGATCCGACCCTCTTATCATAATTACATACCCAGGCTATTTAGGCCAAATGATCTCAGAAAGAATTTAGTTACAATTCTTTTATCTGAAAATATACAAAATGTTATTCAGTAGCTGTGAAGGCCTCATTATAATCACTGTTGTCGGTGTGATCTCTGTCCTTGTATCTTGAGTACACGACAGTGACAATGTCCAGTGAAAATTCTTACAAAAATTTCTTTCACTTTAAAATCTTGTGCATTGTCATGGCATGATATTATTCATATAAATAATGCAATCCTATATAAAATGTTTCATGTCATGCATGAGATGAGACTCCTCATGCCCATAACGAGTCACGTAGACTCCACTCACACATCTTGTGCCAAGTGTGAAAACCGGTCGTTGATGTTCGCGATGACTCAACCCGATGGACAAGCCTCGATGTTTATTCAAGTTCTCAAATCCCGTGTGTTTTTCGTGGGTGGCGGTTCCGGGGTCTCCGCGGGCTTTGCAGCGTTGAGCCTTCACGGTACCGATATTGGGCCTTATGTTGAGAATAAAATTTAGGTCTTTCACCACGGGGGTGGGGATCTACCCCATCTTGTTTCACCCGAATACGAAATTTATTGACATTTTATACAATCGTGAGTCTCGATTTTGGGCCGACGTCATTTAGAGCTCTACACATTCTACGAGAATGGTGAATAACGATTACCATGCACCCACACGGGCTCGGCGATGTGGCCAGGTGCGTATGAAATGAAATCATGTCATTTCATGCAATGTCATGCTACATGCACAATAAGAGCTACATACAACATTTCCACATTCCGAATAATTATATTTCTTACATATAATTTTCATTTATCATAATTTCCATGTTAATACATCATGCAAGCACATATTAACATGAATTTTACACACAACAACATATTATTTAATTTTTCAAAAATAACACACAAAATGTCCCAAATCTTAGACCCATATAAAACAAGGAACCTCTTGGTCCCTTCACGGCCATGAACCATTTTTGGTTCCATTCGTCACCGAATCACTGTGATTCCAAAACACTAAACAAAACCCGAAGACATCGGTCCTGGGATCAAAACCAAATCTCAACATAATCAAGGTACACTTGAAGCCCAATCCCAAAAATTTCCAATATTCGAGTCCAAAATCTTGGGACTAAAACACTACAACCGAGTTTCGGCCCCGCGTCTATGCGATAAATGGCGCTTTAAATTTAAAAATAATTCAAGTAGGAAAATTCTCTACCTCCCACGGTTTAATGAAACTCAAAATTTTAGTACCATGCGTGGCAGGTGTTGCGTGGTCGACTTTTCTTCTCGGATATCAAGCTTATTTGTTAGAATCTTAGGGAAAATCTCCCTCATTTGTTTCTCTCTCCTCTCTCTCTCTCTCTATTCGATTTCTTTTTCTTCTCTCTTGTTTGCTTCCCTTCTTTATTTCCTTCTTTCTTTCCTTTTTCTCCCTGCTCCACTTAATTCCCCCTCTCTTGGTTTGTTCCTATCCTATTTCCATTTTCTTCCATTTCTCTTTTCCTTAATTTTCTTCTTTCTTTCCTATTTTTTTTTCTTTTCTCCTCTCTTTCTATTTGATCCTCATCATCCACCGAATTTGTGAACAAGTGGGGAAAACTTCCCCCCACTTTCCTCCATGCCACTTGTCATTCTCATATTTTTTCTTAATTTCTTAATTTTTCTTTATTTTACTTTCTTTCTTTATCCTACACTTGACGCGGTTCAATGTGGAGCCATTCATAAATGCGTCGCATGGATCGTATCGTGTCGCTCATAGGAGTCTTATGTGGCATCCTGATATCATGCCATGTGTCTCACTTCACCGTGCCTCGAAAAAATGAAATTCGAAGCTGCCGAGGTCGGCGAAGTGAGTAACTAAATTCCCTTTAGGCAATTTAGCAGCGAAGTAGTTTCATCGTCAAAATCTAAAAATTTATGGTTTCCAGCGAAGAGTACGTTTTACCATTTTCCAGAAAATTAGAATTTTCACAGGTTTTACATTCTTCCCCATATGAAATTTCATCATTTCTCACATACTAGCACACACGATCAAATGCATATGCAATAGTCATTCTAGTTCCAATATTAGACTTTCAATATTAAACAATGCACCTTCATCCTCAAATAGGAAATGATAAGTGGCTCGCATCGTGTCCTCGAGTTCCCAAGTTGCCTCCTCCACTCCTCGGTGTTGCCACAACACTTCACTAGCCTCACGGTCTTACGTTGCAAAACTGATCGACTATCTAAGATACATGCGGTCCCTCTTGAAGATCATCGGTATCATGATCAATCTCTCTCAATCCCTTACATGGTGGATCTAGAGTATACTTCGGAGCATGGAGGCGTGAACACCTCATGGACACTGATAAACTCGATGGAAGGTAGCGCCAGCCGTTTCATCGCGAAAAATGGTCCTCTCTAGTGACCATTTGTGCGCGGATGCCTCCATACTGTCAGCTGTGTCCCCATAGCCTTTTGGAAACTTTTCCAAGTGTGTAAACCAAACTTAGGATCCTTGTCCTATCACGATGAGGCGGCACTCCATGTAGGACAATCTCGCGAATATACAAGCGGGGGAATTCCTCCAGTGTGAAGGTCATACGCACTTGCCCAGAGGGTCTTGACTTAGTGGCCCAGGTCTACATAACCCATCTGACATCATGCCTCCCACTTGTGTCCATGTAGTGGGTCTAAAATCCATCGTGACATGCTCTCACTTCCCACTCGGCTACCTCCCAATGTTTGGAGTAGCCACAACAAACTGATGCTCAGCCTTTACCTATTGAAGCCGTGAGGCATCAACGAAGCAAAAAATCTCAATGTGTCGCTTCATCAGCTCCAATATCCCAGAAACGATGAAGATCTCGATACATCTTTGTGCCATTTAGATGCATGAAAAGCAGGGTAATGGAACTCTACGAGATCTCCTCTCAAATCGATCAATTGGGGAACCCTGGCAGTCCCTATCACGAAGACTACCATTTATGTGGATGGCCCGACCCTTTGTCATATGCACGGTGTACGGTCCACGATGGACCTTTATTTACGCGTCTGCTCCTAGGACTCAATCACCTTGCTCAGTAGGGACGACATAGCCACCAAACTCCCTAACACTCTCGAGGCGATCCTTTGTCTGCGCGGCCTAAAGCGTTCCACGGTCAGGCATCGACCCCAGCTCTCGGGAAGCTATACTAGCCAGTACTCTTCATGACTTCCGACTGAGTGTATTAGCCACTACATTTGCCTTACCAGGATGGTAATGCAAAGTGAAGTCATAATCCTCCAGATACTCCATCCATTTGCGTTGCCTCATGTTGAGGTCCCACTGTGTGAAAATATACTTCAAACTCTTGTGGTCTGAAAATACTTCAAACTACTCTCATACAAGTAGTGGCACCAAATCTTTAAAGTAAGACTATGGCCTTGACTCAGATATGTGTAGAGATTAGTCTGCTCATGATTTTTTAGCTGTTTGGAACCATAAGTTACAGACACATCCCAGTCCGTCCCTAGAGGCATCACAATACACCATGTACCTCTGTCCCTTTTAGAACTATCAGAATAGGAGCTAAAGTAGGCCTCCTTTTCAATTCCTGGAATGACTTCTCGCATAGGTCATTCCACTCAAAATTGACCCCCTTCCGGGTCAATCTAGTCATAGGTGCTATTAGCCGGGAGAAATCCTCAATGAACCTCTTATGTAATACCACCTTGATCGAAAGCTGCGTATCTCGAGAGAGGTGACTTCGACCTCTCCCGACTTCATAACAACCTCGGCCTTCTCCAAGGTCTCGACACCCACAAAATTAAACCACGATGTGTCCCAATTTCACCTCGATAGCCCAGAAACTCACACTTATTAGACTTGGCATACAGCGATGGTCCTGAGTGCTGGAGAGCGATGCGCAAATGATCCTCATGCTCCACGCCCAAGGCGAGGTAGGTCGAGATGTAGATCGCAGACCACAGCAAACTAATCAGTATAGTTTGGAATACATGCATGAGATCCATGATTCTAGGAGCATTTGTCGACTCAAGGGCATCGGCTTTGTGAACTCGAAATGCCCATATCGTGTCGCGCTATCTTAGGGATATATCTGACCTCCCAACTCTCAACTTATGGTATCCAGGTCACGAAGATTTATCTTGGGGTAGACTCGTGCCCTCTTAAGCGATCAAAACGAGTCATCAATCACCACCGGTAATGGATCACAGATTCTTAATCGTAACCTTTGATCCAAGTTGTTGGTAATCAATACACAGTCTTGTCCTTCTTTTTAGTAAATAAAACCGGAGTGCCCCATGATGAAGTGCTCGGTCTAATAAAACCCCTGTCTAACAATTCTTGCAGTTGGACCTTGAGTTCTTGCCACTCAACCGGTGCCATCCTATGAGGAGTCATAGAAATGGGCGACATACCAGGGTGTAATTCAAAGTCTACATCCTTGTGCGGAGGTAATCCCGGTAGCTCATCCGGAAAGACATCCTCATACTTGTAAACCACACGGTAGACCCCGAATCTGTCGCCTCGTCCTGCAGAGTTAAGGCTTGCTAGCCCAGCCCATCAGCTATCCCTCCATGCGGAGTCATGCGGTCACGGGGGTAAACATCCTTCTTCTCCCTGAAAAGTCACACGGATGCGAATCAGGTGAGTGGCGACAATCCTCCTACTATCACAATCAATGATGATTTCGGTGTCTTGTCGGCTAATCCATGCAGAATGACATTATGTCAGATTATGTCCATCACCCAAGGTCCGCAGTGAGCGAGGGCCCACGAGGATCTGCAACTCCTGATCAGGCATATCCGTCCGATCCTCACCCCTGCTCCACTGAGGGAGAACTCACATGTAATGGCTCTTCCAAGTTCTCCACCTCTAAATGAACATCCACCTTAGATGCTTGTTATAAGCATAGTGAGTACATCCAGGATTTAAAAAACATTAGAGAGTCGAGGGTGCGAGAGTCGAAACATACCTTGTACATTAGACCGATCTGCAAGCTTAGTCTGCAATACCATCGCGTAGACATGCCCTTGGGTCCTTGAAGTCTCGGCTCGTGAGCCCTGTCCTCGACCTTGACCCATTCCCTGGCCTCTCTGGCTTATCTGAGTAGCATAAGGCGCCTGTGCAGCACCATGAGACCGATGCTAGTTCCTCTGGCCCATGCTGGGGTAAGGAGGAACAAATTGCGTCCGCGCATGTCCCACTGATAATTGGAATTGTGATGTCCCATAATTTCGAGATCCCAACATATGTGGACAATCTCGTCTCAGGTGCCCAGGCTTATTACAATGGTAGCATGTCATTTTCTAGTCTAAGTAGAAACCGGACTAGACCTTGGTCTTTGATAAGCTGCTGACCGTGCCAGGAATCCTTGTGGAATAAAGTCTTGACTTCTTTCTACAGATAGAAAGAGATTAATTCTTCCCTCTTAGTCACTTGCTTTACCAGTATCATGGATGCTGAGTATTATCTGCATCTACTTCTCTTCCAATGGCTAAAGAATTTGTGTGCAGCCATCGAGTCCCCTCCTCCTATGTATGTTGGAGGATGATGTGCCTGAAACCCCTGGAGGTTACTCGTCCCTCCCTGGCCCACCGTTGCACTAGTTTGTGTAATGGTAGCGACCTGACTCTACTTTAATACAATGATGAGTAGCTGTAAGCGCCTATAGCCTTTATAAGGCACGTAAGGTCAAACACAGGTGGTGGTTGACTTCTTTTTCCCATGGTGACCTCGTCTCTTCATCGATTTTAAAATCTACATAAGTCGAATAGAAAATGAGATTTCTTTTCTTGTCTAATTAGTAGTGTATGTACACACTGTAGACCTCAACATCAGAACTATCAAGTTCATCTAGTTCTTGAACCCTGAGTTATGCTTCCACAACCTAGTGTTCATCTTTCCTATACTACATTCTTCCATGTATATAATTCAAGCAATTTATAACCTGCAATCCTGCAATGTCTGACATGTTAAGCACAAAACCGCAACACAACAATGCATAGTCTAAACCTATGCCCATCGAGTCCACAGGTGATGGTATGTACCCTAAGCCGATGCAGTATGAAGCTGGTATCGAGGATCGCCCCTTATGGATACCCACCCAAGGCTCCCTAGGTAATCGTTTACCTAGGCTTTGATGCTGGCATGACACCCGAATCACAGGGGTCAGTTGACAACCCATCGGCAGTGGAATTCTGTCGATTCGGGTGACCCAGATACCATAGCGGTATGTCCCATTTATCGGGATCCATATTTTCTAAAAATCGGCGAGTCTCCTTTGTTCGGGAGCTACCCGACATACAGCACAATATAACAATATAATCATAACCCATTGAGTCTCAGCGAGTAGTATTGACCACCTGAGTTCGTCATCCATTTCCGATATCGTCAGCTTTCTGCAAGGGTTGGAACAGTCCACGTTTAATTCTAAAATATGAGAATAAAACACTTAGACAGATTTTGTTGAAATTAGATCCGCGACCCTCTTACCATAATTACATACTGAGCTATTTAGGCAATGTCCGGAATTTAGTTACAATTCTTTTATACAAGCTCTTTTTCTGAAAATGTTACTCAAGGCCACACATCGGCCTCCTTCATAATCACGGCCTAGTCGGAGCGCCGAATCTCTGTACACCTTTACGAAAGGGGTCCCACGGCAAGGGTGAGCAGTGCCAGTGAAAATTCTCCTACAAGAGCTACTCCCCATCTAAAATGCACATTCAATGGCGTACATAAACATCCGTCATATTTCCATATAAATAATGCAATCTATATAGAAATATTTCATGTCATGCATGAGTTGAGACTCCTATTACCCATAACCACAGTCTGTGAAGCTCCTTCACACATGCGAGATGCCAAGTGTGAAAACCCGGTCGTGGAGGTTCGCGATGACTGACCCGTGAAGCAAACCCTCAATGTTTATTAGTTTACCCGAATCGTGTGTTTTCCATGAATTTGCGAATTTTGGGAATCTCCACGTGAGCCGCACTCGCTTTTCGACACTTCCCCTTGAACTTGTCGTCGGATAGCATTCTTAGAGAATAAAATTTGGGTCTTTCACCCTAGGGAGGGGATCTACCCTATCTTGTTTCACCCAAACACACAAAATTTGTTATTATTATTTTATACAATCGTGAGTCTCGATTTTGGACGTTGTCCCATTTAAAGACTCACCACATTCACAGAATGGTGAATCGCATTCTGATATCACCCACACCCAGGCTACGATACGTGTGGCCGTGCATATGAAATGCAATCATGTCATTTCATGCGATGTCATGCTACGTGCACAATAAGGGTTACATGCAACATTTATAAATTCCGGATGATGATATTTCCTACATATAATTTTCATTTATCAAAATTTCCACATCATCCACCTGACACATAACATGAATTTTACACACAATAACATATTATTTATTTTTCCAACAATAATACACAAAATGGGCCAAATCTTGGACCCATATAAAACAGGGCACCTCTTGGTCCCTTCACGGCTATGAACCATTTTTGGTTCCATTCGTCACCGAATCACTATGATTCCAAAACACTCAACAAAACCTGAAGACATCGGTCCCGGGATCAAAACCAAATCTCAACATAGTCAGGAATTTGCTCTGAACTAATCTAAAATTTCCAACCGATCCCAAAATCTTTGGGGCCAAATTACCTGACCCAGGTTTAAATACAGAAAACGTCCATGCCATTCTAAATGACCTTTAGGCTAAAAATAATCAAAGTAGGAAAATTCGGCTACGCCAGCGGAGTTTGGAGTGGCTAAAGATTTTGTCTGTACGTGATACGCGTGCGTGGATGACCTTTTCTTCTCGGACCATGGCCCCCGACGGTCCAGAGATGACGGAAAAATCTCCTCAACTGTTTCTCTCTCCTTTCTCTCTCTCTCTCTCTCTGATTTCTTTTTCTTCTCTCTTGTTTGCTTCCCTTCTCTCTTTCCCTTTTTCTTTTATTTTTCTCCCTCCTCCACCGAATTCCCTTATCTTGGTTTGTTCCTATCCTATTTCCATTTTCTCCCATTCTCTTTTCCTTCATTTTCTCTTTTCTTTCCTTTTTTTTTCTTTTCTCCTCTCTTTCTATTTGATCCTCATCCATCCACCAAATTTGTGAACAAGTGGGGGAAACTTCCCCTCACTTTCCTCCACACCACTTGTCATTATCATATTTTTTTAATTTAATTTTTTAACATTTTCCTTTCTTTTAACATCTACTGCTTGACACTTTCTTTCGATGTGGTAGATGTGTGGAAGTCGTCACATGGATCATTCGTAATGTCATTTCATTTCGTCTGCGTGTGGCATCATGATCGTCGTAAATGTGTTACTTCGGCAGCGATGTCTTGAAAAACATGAAGTGATTGTCTGGAATCGACGAAATTCGAATGAGAGTAACTAGATTCACGAGGCGAATTCTTCGAGTCAGTTCGTCATCAAAGATCTAGAAAATTTAGGTTCCATTAAGTCTTGTTTACCATTTTCAAAAAATTAAATTTTTCCCGAGATTTACATTCTGTCTCTCACATGTTCTTATTTAAATTTTTTTCTTTAAAGTAGTTTAACAATTTGTAATGTAAATAAACAAATGTGGAATATTGGATTATTAAATGTTAGATAATTTAGTAGCATATATGTAACATCCCAAATTGTACCATAGTAGTTTTCGGACTTGTTTAGAGTATATTATAAGCTAAATGGAATTTTTCGGAAATAAAACGAGAGACCCGAAATGAATATTAGAGACAGGAGTAAGTGATCATTACCCTTGAGGACAAAAGGCATAAATCAATAAGTTTTATATGCAATTATGGAATTTGAGAGAAAAGATGGGATGCGAGATTTAATATATATAAGTTAGAGTGAGAATAATAAAAGAGAAAGAGCTAAATAAAAATTGGAAAATAAGAAAGCCAAATGGGTTTTCTTGTCTTGGCCAAACTATGGCCTTAACTTCAAAAAACATGGATAAGAGCAATTGGTCTCTCATTTTTTGAGAGACAGGCAAATAGAGAGAAGGGAAGAGGAAAAGAGAGAAAAAGAAGAAGAGAAGAGAAGAAGAAAGGGAGATAAAAAAGGTATGGATTCTATAATTTTTGGTATGGATATTTGGATCTTGTATGGGATTAGGGTGAAAAGCTTATTTTGGACCATGGTAGGGATTTCTATGGTTTAAATCTAGGGTTTTGTTAAATTTCATCAACAGCAGTTTCTTGAGAATTAGGGTTGAGTAAAGCCCATATGGAACAAGATGATATGGAATCCTCCCTTTGAGGTTGGATTCATGGTTAAATGGCAAGTAATTGAGTTAGGGTTTAGAACAAACCCTAACTAATCCTTGGGTTTGGTTTGTGTATGGGTTATGACCCATATTAGAGTTGTTTTTGGAGTGATTCATGAAAGAGTCTTGAAGAAAGATATGTATTGAAAGATGGTCTGAGTAAAATAGAGATTTCAAGATGAATTTGGAGTGGTTTTGATGTGTATATGGAGTGTTGAGTTGATTTGGGTATCAACATATGGAAAAATGGAAGAAAAACATACATTACGAAGCCGAATTTCGAAGTACAGTATGGTCTTAGATCATAGTTTATCTGCGTCTGGTGGTATTATATTTTCCTATTTTGACGACGCGTTAAGTATTTTAGCCGTAACTTGCTCATTTCTTATCAGATTTGAGTGATTCAAGTTCTTTGGTTAAACTAGGCTTCAAGGAGGGCAAAAAATCTGAAATAAGGTACCCTCGAATTCTGACTTTTTTGTATTTAAAATTAACTCCAAGTGGGGCTATGTTGGCCCATTTAACGAGTTTTTAACATAGAGTAGGTCAGGGTTCATTTTAGGACGTAACTCGAGGACTCGGTCTTGATTTGGGTGATTCCAGTTGGAGGAGAACCTTGAGCACCTTAGATTTAAAAGAGTACAAAGAACCAGTGTCAAGTATGAAATTAAGACTCCTGAAAAATGAGTATTACAAACTGTCCCCAGTGTAATATCAGTAAATTGACTAGTTTGGCATGAAAATGCCATAACTTTAGTTTGGATAATTCAATTGGAATGATTCCAATTTCTGAGTAAAGTAGATTTATAGAGGGACAAGAATACATGAATGATGTGCGAATACATAGGCATCATATTGTACAAGTATATGAAATGCCATATGTAATAGACATGAAACAAGGAAAATATAGAAAATGAAATATGTATAGATGTGTTCATGAAACATGAATATGATATGAATATAAGATAGACATACCCAATTGAATAGATGGAACATGTTGGGAACTCATGATAGAAATTCATAAATGCTAAGAACGATAGAGATAAGTAATTCACTACTAAAAATCACCGAGTATGATGTTTTTGGTCGTGCTTGATATTTTGGTCGATGATACATTCTGACCATTTCTGAACAAGTATTTGATCGCAATTTTCCCGGTCGGTAATTATTTCACCGACAAAAAATCAATTGGTCGGTAAATTGACCATTTACTAGGCTAAACAATTTCCGATATTTTCGGAGCCATTCGTAGAAAAATTTGGTGTTAAATGAATCTAATATTGATAATTAAACCAAATAGCGACAAAAACCGACCAAAATTTTTAATATCATTGGTGGTAAATGGTCAAATGGTCGGTAATTACAGACCATTTTAAATTATTCTGACGATGATAACTGGTCGATTTTAATAATTTGGTCGATAAAATTAAATTTTAAATATTTTTTTGCCATTTTGAGTTTGATATCTTGCTTTTAAATATATATATATAAGTACAATGGTGCATGCATATTATATAAAAGTAAAAAATATTTTTAAAACAACGAGCTAATATATATCGCATATATACTAATATTAATAAGTAAAGAGAAAATAAAAAGGTAATTCCCAAATCCAAGTATAAAGCATTGTTAAAAAAAGTGTAGCAATACACTTTCGATCATCGACCCCAGTGTCATCATCGTGATCTTTGAGATGCTTGTCAGGTAATAATTTGAGATGTCGAGATGCGGGGTAGAGTTGTATGTTGTTGCCTAATCACGATGCGGTTCTTTGCGAGTGCTGCATAGGTGTTGGAGTAGATGCTTTGTAGCTAGAGCATTACGTAGGAACAATCGAGGTAGATCATCGGGGTTGAGCTGAGTCCACCTTCTGACCTTCTTTGTGAAAGCCGGTCAGCGGTGACTGTCCCCATCATCCTCATAGTGATCATGCCGGCTGGTGTGATAGCCCGATCTTATCGCATTGCATCGCGTGCAGATCCTCCATATTCGAGAACAAATTCCGAAAATAGTCACGGGCTTCATATCTGGTAGTCTATGCAGAGTAGAATGATGATGTCGGCGAGAGCCGAAGCGCCATAAGAGCCGGGGCATCTTCTCCTTGCCATCAAACGACCTCATACCGTCAGTTAAGTATCCAGCGGTGGGTGATGAATGAGAACTGTTGCACCATCACATGAACTTTGAAGTAGGCAGGAATAAGCAGGTCGTATGGTAACATTTTCCTCATATCTACTTTAATAAACATGTAAAATAAGTATTTTATTATCTTGAAAAAAATAAAGAAGTATAAACCAAATCTTTAGTTATATTTTTATATTCACAGGGTCATTGACAGCCGTCATTTGTAAAGCCTCTTTCATGGATGTCGAGTAACGACACCCTTCATTGAGTCCCTTTCTCGGGCTGAGTTTGCGAAAATCGGGGCGAGTCTCACTTTGTATGAGAGCTCTACCAAAATACAACATATCAATAACATGTAACGTCTGAAACATTCTTGGCCTTTTAAGATTACATCTGGATAAAAATGAGTAAAAATGGCCACTTAGGCCTAAATCACTACTCACAAAAATATATCAATCAATTATATATATTACATGGTTCAAGTGTTAATAAATGCGGTAATAATTCAAACATATATTAAACACAGCGTGCAACAAGCGGGAATACGCTTGAGTCGCGTGTTAACATTTCCTCATACCTTGTCTAATAAGCATGTAAAATAAGTATTTTAATTGATCTTAAAAAAAAAAATACGAAGTATAAACCAAATCTTTGGATTATATTTTTTTACATGTACGTGGGATCTAAATGGGTTTTCTTCTAGTAGATCTTTTTAAGAAATATCTTTTATTATATTTCTTATATAGTTCCATATTTCTTTTCTTTTTTGTTTTCTTCAATTCCCACGTGTTTGTGGTGTAAATATATTTTCTGAAATACGTAATTGACTCTTTCTTAATGGGTTTGTCTTGTATGATTCCCATAATGCCCTTGTACTTTCTCTAAAAAGGTTTCTAAATATTTGTACATAGTTTCGAGTGCATTTCGTGGGGTATTTTTCAGGGTATACTCTTGTGGATATTTCCTTTGCTCTATTACCTTTATTCCATAATTGTGGATCGTGAGATGTTATATTTAGTATTGGCTGGGCGACAAACATAGGGTTTTCTGTGGGTAGGGTCTTCCTTTAGGTTTGTAATCTAATAGATTCGTCATATGATTGGTTTTTGGCACAGTGCATTTTCATAATGTGCTTGTGGTCTGATGTTTCCTCCTCTATTGTGTCTTGCCATAGGTTGGCTTCTAGCAAATGGTGTAGGAGAGGTTCTTTGTGACACCGTTTCAGGGAAATCCGTTAATGACCGTCGGCTCGCGGAATATTCATGGATGTCGGGTGGCAGGCACAACTGTGATTCCTTTCTCCCGAGACTAAGTTTAGCAATCGGGCCCGAGAGTCTCCTTTGTCTGGGGCTGCAAAATACAACATGTCCAAATAACATGGCCTTTGTCGACATTTCACAGAGCCACAGGGTCCACATACGGATAAATGAGTAAAAATAAATGTTTTAATTTGTCTTCAAAAAAAAAAAAAAAGAAGTAGTTTTATTTAATGAAACTTACATTTCTTGCGAGATATACGATCCAGCAAAGTGTGATCATCATGACCCTTCGTGTGCGTGTATCACAGATAGCGAGGAGCAACGCTTCTTACCACTTAAGTGTCTTTAATTACAAACAATACATACGTTAATTCAATTGAAAAAAATCCTTAAATGAAAAATAGGCATAATTGAACACAATTCTAAAGTAATAAACATAAAGTATAAATTAGAAATATGCAATGCTCGTTTGTGCTCACGCATAGGCGAATCCGCAGTGTGTGTAGACATGCCACTGCCCTCTCCGGCCCGCTGACCGACGATTGCTCTGTTTCTCCCACCTCTTCTATAATCGGGATCTTCCCATCTTCTGCCCTCCTGGAAAACATGATCAAGGACGCTCAATCTGCTCTTTCTTCTTCAACCATTTATCTTTGACCTCGTACACGGTGTGCATATCTGGCGGGGAAGCATGTTTGTAGAACACCTTTTGAGCCGCCTCCTTGGAATTTGTGTCCACCTATAAACTTTCTTGCAATTATAATTTAAACATATTTCATCGATGAACAAAGAATAAATAAAAAAGATGTAAAAATGTAAGTAATATATTATAAATTCTCTCCAAATCATCAATTGGTCTCTATATGTCAGTGACTTCCAATTATGTCCATGAGGTTTAAAGGACTTCCTGAAAATTGTCCTCAGAACCCTAGAAATTGAACCAGATGGCTCTAACTTCGTCCCTATATAACCCAAATTTCATAGCAAGTAAGAAATAAATTAAGAAATGGATAAATCATTAGTTAAGTTTGATGTCTTACGGTTATAATTGTCGGATCAAGGCGAAGCGATAGGGAGGTCTCGATGCGTAGGGTTTCAGGAAGCTCTTCTCGACATCTCCATCCTCTCCCTTCTCTCTCCGTCTCTTGATCATTCATCACTGATCTCGGGACCATGATGTGGATCGGTCTGGCGATCTTTCTTCTTTGCTGATGCGGTCCACGACCTCTCTGTCTGGCGTGAGATTCTCATCCACCTGACCCTCTACGGGATCGGAGCATACGAGGCCTTAGCTCACGAGCTGATCACGACTGGAAGCGTCTTTGCCTGCCTCGTCCACGTGCCGTATCTGTTAAAAATAATATGACACATTATTGATTAGTAAGCATCAAGTAAAATACAAATGATGAAAATAAACAAACATGATTAGCGATTGAAATAACTAGAAACTCCACTAACTACTCATTCTCCTTCGAGTCATGTCTAAATGCAGTTCGTCTTCTTCTTCGGATGTAATGGCATCTGTTTCAAACTCCTCTTCATCCTCGTTTCTTCCTCATGATCAATTAAATGTTCATCTGACATCTACATCCCCACTTGTATCCATCTCGAGAGAATCTGACCCAAGGACGTCTTCGTCCCCCTGCAGCTTGATTATAACATCATTCTCATCATTTTGAAATCTTTGGTTCTATGACATCGATTACTTGGTGATGCGGGGATGTCAATTTGAGCCCTAGCTTTGATCTTGCACCGCGACTTTCCAATCCTTTCTAGGGCCAGGTCAGGCGGATATTCACGATAATAAACTGTGATGCTTGTCTTAGTAAGACAAAGGTTCATACTTGATTTGAATCTTTTTATCGGTGCACATCGACCAAGTTTATATCGAGGATGGACAACTATACCGACATGTGGTGTTAGGTCGAGACCATTCACATTTTGAATAACCACGAGTTCTTTTTAGCCAGGGAGGGCTTCAAATTCTAACTACATCACTTAGACCCGAGGAGTCAGTAATAGTTAGATTCGGTTTCATTCAATATCTGGATCCTTTAATGCATACCCCCGTATTGTCTGTTGCCCGGTAACTCCCATATGATTAAGTGTGAAATTTAAACCATTCACATAGTAACCATTGTAAGTTCTAACCTCTCTTAGGGGACCTCGTGCTATAGTTCGAAGATAATGATTGGAAATTTTATTTGCACGATTATGAACTGTGTCGAATCAGTGTATTGGTGAGATTACAATTATAAATTTGTATCGAGAACATTACAATTGTTTTGTGATTTCATGTTTAGTAAACATACGTATTTTTCAAACCATGATGGAAGTGCTTATAAGATCACGGCATTGGCCGGCTTAATTATTCAAGTTTAGGCTGACTGCGTTTTTACGTAATGAAGACACTAAAAATAGAAATAAATTAGAAAATGGGAATTACATTGGGAAATAGTAAATTAACATGCTAAATAGATCATTTTGACTTTTAGCGACTACTTACTCTATGAATGGTTGAACCTCTTGACAATTCATTAGGACATATAGATGAGCTGCAGTATATTCATTGTTTGCTAGATCTGGTTTCCTTGACCTTAGATTTGTGACCGGGAGGCTTGAAAATTTCAAACATATCATCATCCACAATGTCATCAAGATAAACCTCATTACGACTTTTCCTTAAGTGAAGAGTTGGATCTCCCTTCTTTGAAATAGAATGATGCGAATTTGGCGGCCTCATCCGTAATATACCCCGATTGATATAGAACCCTCTATCGAACCTTATTCATGATTTTATGCTTTATTTTCCTCAAGTATCTACAAGAAGATTATTGAATATTCTGAGTCATGTATGTGTATATATATATAGGAAAAGAATTGGTTGAGTGAATTAATATTACCTTTACGGAGGATACATCAACGATAATGGACTAGACCCGACAATCCTAGCCGTAGCGAGTGCCTTTGGAAGATGTTCCATTGAGTCAAAAACTTCGGAGGAAGATCTTCTGGTGCATAAGATAACGGGAATTTGTTCGTCAGTTCCTCAACTCCTCATCCCGGTCGAAGAAGAAGTCGGTTGCTTGAAGAATAAAGAAATCTCGATTATCGAAACTCCCATATTCTATTGGCGGGGAATTCTCGAAGAGCAATTGGTAAAAACCTTTGCATGAATACATGACAATCATGACTCTTCATGCCAAAAATCTTAAGTTTGTTCGCATCCACACATCTCCCAGTTAGAAGCATAACCATAAAATCTCGGTTTACCTCCAACACAGCATATATACATGATTTGTCGAAACGAATGGCACATCGAGGGTATTTGCGGTAGCCAATTTTGTGCAAATTGAGGATGGCGAGCAATATTTATTCAACTCATCTCTCTTGACTTGTCACGTGCCTTAGTTTTCTGGAATGTTCAAACCTTTGTATTGAAAATATTGTCAAACACATTCTTCTCGATACCTGCTATCAATTGTGCTGAGCAAGTGTTCACCTTGATGAGAATATAAAATCAGAAGAAAATAATTCTCTTATTCCACCCACAAGTCTTAGATATAGGCTGCATTCCTGACCTGACATCAACATCTATCCTTCCTCGACCCTCTGTTATTCAAATCCTATGATTTCATCCCCAGATCTAACCCCCAGGAATTGTTTAGTAACCTTTCTATTCTTAATGAAGTCTTTGGTGTTAAATCGTCACGGATGATTCATAGGAAAAAACTTCCGATGGTTGTCGAACCCGCATTGTTTCCGCTCTTAATTAATCTAAAAGCATCGAGTCTTCCTTACAATGCGAACATGCCAACATACAGAGTACTCCACGGACATCATAGAATACATTTGGAAAGTCATTTATAGTCACATGAGGGCGTAGCGCATACGAAGATTTCTTAGTTTGGAAATATCATAAGTTTGAACCGACATCCGCAGACTTTTCAACTCATTATCGATGGGTATGAAAACATCTATCTTCCCCTTTGGATTTGTAGGCCCCGACACTAACACAGTCAAAAACATAAATTCCTCCTTCCATACATAAGTCTGGAGGCAAGTTGCTCTGGCGTCACCACCCTGATCCCGCAAGATTATTCTGTTTGTCTAGGTGTGGCTTAATTTGAAAACCATCGGCCAAATAAACCCGGCTGGCTGTTCGAGACCCGGATAAGAAAAATCGGAAACACCCATCAAAATGTTTCCAAGCGGGGGCATCGAAGAGGTGACACATCTTCGCATCCTCCATATGATTATACGGGAATGCCACCTCATTTCATTAGTTTGTTGCGGTTGAAGTGCATACAATCTCTGACCTAGGTGTTATTGGAAAATAGTGCATCTTCTTATCGGCACCTTCAACCGTATATACAATCTATTTCTAGAACCCTAACCTTTACTTGTTTAATACCCACATTTTTGTTCATTAAGGTCCTTTGTCATCACCCGGTATATCTATACGATTGTTCACCGGCAATGAATGACACATGCGGGTAATCCCGACCCTCCCAACTAACTTCTTACGTCTTGTAGAAATCCAATGGCGTAGTTATCTTGTGGCAGTTCTTGAATGAAATTAGACATATCATCAGGCATGCTGGGAACACAGTAATGCGCACTTTATTTCTAACATCCTCCACCGTTTGAGATAGTTGAGTATGCTTGAATTTCCCTACATGCTCACGGGTTTGTCTCATTCGAATCATGTCATAGAAATTCCTTGCCTCGGCATTGGGTTCCTCATCTAGTAAATTCGGGACCAGCGGCATCACAAACCATTCTATGGTATGTAGTGTGATTCATATTCAGAGACCATCGATGGTTCCACTTCACGACCTTTCGTGCGAACAGACACCTGCGGTGGACTTGCTTCTCACCATGGTATATCGAACATAATGTCCGGCACAAAACCATTTCTATACAAATGCCTTCCAGATTCTAAGCATTCAAAAACTGTATCGACATTTAACTAAAGTGCAGGACACACCTTATAGTTGTGCCACCATTCACACTCGGGATGTCTCGAAGCCAGACATAACAAATTCATCAACTATCCGTTCATTGAGAACATTCCATTCACTATTCGACCCTCGTACATCCATTCCACGATCGTCTTCCATAACTGATCACAAAAAATCAATTTAGTAAGCAAACGCGATTGTCCTCAATTATTTTTATGTTCATTATTAACCATTTATTGTGGTTAGATAAAGTTATTTTTACGCGTGTGATATACAGCCTCACACATCCACCTCCACCTCCACCGTCCAGCAGGTTCTTTTCTCTTCCAATAGGTTTGGTCCACAATCCATTTACAAAGTTACGTTAAAAAAAGATCACGGTGCATGTTCATTATGTATGCATTTAATTAGCCTCCGTGGTTCTCCATTATAAATAAGATATATAAATAATAATGCATAATCTGCTTGATTTGGCAATTGCATTACTATTTATAATATAATCTGCACAGAGAACAAGCGAGGCGAAGGCACCAAATGACACATAATATATGCAATTTAATTAAATCATGATCATTTTAGTGCGTCCTTTCGTAAAGCGTCCTTTAGGACAATCCGGGTGTATTCAAACTTTGTTGTAATACCTTTGGGCGGATATCAATACTACGGCTAACTATATGAATCAGCAATGACTTTAATGGATTTACGATGATGCATTTTCAAATCTCGTTGCTAAGAGAATACGCGATTTCGTCGTATAATTAAAATTTTTAGTTTATATATGATATTAAGCATTTCTTCAATTTAAATCCTATCACATGTTCTTATCCATATCATTCCTTAAATTCATACTATATCATGTAATCAACTCATATATTCCTATAAATTTCATTCAAGTAGTTAGTACACTTGGTACTCTAATCTAAATTTCGAAATATATGGGTACCCAATGCTATTAAATAGCATATGGTCATATTCTAAACTTCGATGGGCTTTCCATGGAGTTCAAGAACACTATAGCAGAGTCTGCGAAGGAGTTATGCGAGTTGCAATCCACGAAGAAAATGACCAACTTGTAAGCGATGGCAGCAACAACAACCACTTGTTTTCATCATTTTCGAATCTAATATAGGTTCAACTCTGATCAAGCTATATATGGGTGGATTCTAGACTCAAGAGCTTTCCATAGAGTCTAGAACACCCAAATCCAAGTTCTAATGAAGGTTATGCATGTTTCAAATCATGAAGAAAATCGGCACAACTGCGGTACTTACTGGCTGTGAGGCCATGATTTTCTTCATTTCAGATAGGATATGACCTCAATTTTATCAAGATATATATGGGTGGATTCTAGACTCAAGGGCTTTCCCGCAGAGTCCTAGAACACCCAAATCAAGATTCTAATCGAAGAGGTTATGCATGTTTCACAAATCATGAAGAAAAATCGACACCTTCTATAGTAATTGCGCGACGAGGCTCGAGACCTTTTGTTGAACACTTCAATGAGCTGCGAGAAAAAATGCTAAGAATTGGGTTTAAACCTGAAGATCGAAGCAGTATTCTCAAAACTTTGGAAATAAATGCGAAATTAGAATCAACATGCTTAATTCCTTGGAAACCTTACCCGCAAAAATCAAGCAAAACTTCTCTTTCAAATCCACAAAGACACAAAATGGTTCTTTTTCAAGCTAATTCCGTGAAACGAATTAGGTTTTAAAAGATTCGGAAAATCCAAAACACAAAAACAAGGAAGATTATTCTTTTTTATTTTACGATGCACGAAATTAATTCTCAGCGGTGATGACTAAGAAATTCGTCGAAAATCCCCAGCCAGATCCAGCGTGCGAACAAATCCACACAAATAATAGAATCAAGCAGACACCATATCATATCCGGCATGAACACAAAATATCCAACTTTTTTTTTGCACAAAAATCAAGTCAGAATAAAAAGATGGATAGAAGAATTAAAATAAAATTACCTTTTATGAAGATTTAATCCTCCAAAAAAAGCAATATTAGTGAATTAGAAATGTGATGCCTTTTAAGGAATTTCCGTAAGGTGTTCTTTGAGTATCTTGGTGCTTTTTGAATATACTTTCTGCAATATAAATATAAAAATGGAAATTCTGGAGCCATTCTTGACCGAATTTAATTCGATAGTGAGTTAAGAATTTTAAGTCTTTGTTACCGACCATTTTCATGGTAATTTATTTTTAGGTCGATGGTGGTACGATATTTTTTGGCGCCTAATTCCCGCCTAATTTACAAACCAATTTATGACCAAAATTATTTGGTCGGTAAAATATAAGTCGACTTTGAATCGAATTTCTTTTTATTGACACTTTTTGTCTCTAAATAGTCGTAGTTGTTATTAATTATCGACCAATTTTTAGGTCATTAATTTGGTCGATAATCACAGTTTATTTTTGAAGGATCAGGCAGGATTAACCTCATGAACCCAGGGACCTCGGCACTCCAGTGGATATAGAAACTTTTCATAAAAGCAGGTTAAATAAAATCCATGGAGCGAACCCTTTACAATCCTTTACATATCTTTAGAAAATAATGCGAGACGAAGTGGTAAAATTTTTTTTACTTAGCAGCTTATATTTTTTCAGAAAAATTGGCGGAAGTTTCCTGCAGGCACCGGACTTTCCCAAATTTACAAAACACTGCGAAAACATTTAAAAACGCTAATCTTTCCATCTCAATAACTTCCATTTTAGGACTCCTCGTCCACAACCCAGGCTCGAACACAATATATACATATATCTGATTTAATTCTCCATTTCAATCATCAAAACATTTGAAACTTCTTCAAATCCATGCATTTGTTTTTATCAAAAAGGTTGGGCTTGGCGGACTTAAATGAGCCGCTGAAATAGTTCATTTCAAAATATATCCATATATGCATATATACAGTAAATTATTAGGCATATAAAATATCTGAAACTATTTATACGTCACGAGTTCACATGCGTCGTCTCTCGATGGCTCGACTCCTTGCGGGGAGGATGCTCTGGTTTGTCTCGGATCCACGAAAATATTTTCGACATATGGAAAAGAAGATAGGCTAAGGAGCCCGGTGGAGTGTACATTTTCATTAAGATAACATTTCGGTATATATCAATAATACATACTTATACATTTAAAATCCATTTATGCCTTAAGATAACATTTACAGTATATATCAAAAAGTAATACATGCTTGCACATTGGAAATCCATTTATGCCTTAAGATAACATTTTCGATTATATATCAATGTATGCCATACATTTAAAAATCCATTATGCCTTAAGATAACATTTTCGGTATATATCAAAGTAATACATACTTATACGTTTAAAAATCGTTTATGCGCCCAAACTTTCTTTTCTTTCTTTCTTTCTTTACGATGGAACGGGAATAATCTGCCAGAACGGTTCAGAATGCGACGGTGAGGGCAGTCACATTCAGTCATAACCACTACATTGAGGAGAAACTCCACGCTTTGCATAGGTTCGATCATAGTGCGCTTATCACGTGTAGGGCGTTTTTCTAGCTTACCCATTTCCCTCCCTCGGTTAGTATTTATACTTTCTTACCCCTAAATCCTTACCGTAGGAATTTCTCTGGGTATGGTGCCAGTCATGGGGTTAGGGTGTTAACCATCGATAAAACATTTATCAAAATTCATTTTATAAATCCATTTAAATCCTTTACTGTCATTCAAACACATATAAAAATATACATATGCATTAACTGCATTTTTAAACTTCCATAATGCCTTAACATATGCATCATAAGTGCTCATTTCCTAGCTGTCTCGAAAATACTATTATATGACATTTAGTGCTCTTATACTATAGTGTCATATGCTGTACACTCTCAGGGATGGGGTGTCACATTTTAGTAGTGTAAAAGTAATAAAGTACAAGAATGAAGTACACTTTTGAATAGTAGGTATATGAATATGAATGAGTAAATGTATGGGAAAAATATAGGAATATATGTATTGAGAAATACCGAGGCGTAATGAAAATTTATAGGTATGAGGAATGAATCTGATTTAAGTAATGATGGTATATATTGCATAAGTAATCATAGTAGCATAGTTATTCATGCTTATAAGATATGTACATAAATAAATCAAACAGATTGCGTACATTCAGGTAGAGGATGAATTAGCATGCCATTAGAGAATAGTCTGACATATAAGTCCGGGTTATGATGAGAGGCCCAGATGCGGGTCGATAAGTAGATCTGTTTGGATTAATTGGCCTGAAAATTCGCGCCGCTCTTTCGGACCCTTCATAGATGGTCATTGTCTGTTTGTGATAATAGCATACTCCAGGTATCGTAGATGGTCATTGTCTCGTCTGATGATAACGCCTTTGGGTACCGTAGACATTTGTTTCGTACGGTGAGTGCGGCGTTCATAGTTTAATATCCACCTTCTTTAGTATTTCTGGGCATGAAGAGAAAACATATATAAAAAGTATAAGATGAAAGTATATGATATGACAGTACAGAATATGAAAGTACATGAAAACATATGTAAAAACATATGACAATAAATGAGATGATAGTAAAAGTACAAGTCTGACCTCTCCCGAGAGATATGAAGATATGATATGAGAATGGCTTTAAACTGACATAAGAAAGAATCTGAAAGTATATGAAAACATAAAGTATATGATAGAATAAGAACGTACAAATGTATGTGAAGTATACGAATAGTACAGTATGACAGTATATGACAAGTACAAGATTAAAGCATATAACATGAAAGTATACGATATTACAATTATGAATATGAAGAATGAAAAGTATAGCATGGGCGTGTAGCCACTATATGAAACAAGACATGATATATATATATACAGTATAAGAAATAATATATGTAATAGTACATAGAGTCACGATAAGTCATAAACGAAAAGGTGAGTATAGAGATATGCTTATATGAATACGTATAGATATATGAAATGCATATGTATAAACTGTGACGGTCGCGTAGTGGTTGTCGGGGCTTATGTTACAGCTAAAATGTAGCTCCCATAGCACGGGTGTTTCAATCAGTGTAGGTGCGAGGAGAGCGAGAGGACGGGACCTCCACCGGTCGCACGGGCCATCTCGAGATAGGTGCTCACAATATTTGCTTCCATACGATCTACGATGTTTTATTTTTGTATTAGATATGTATATGTATATGTAAATGAGATTTCATTATGTGTATAGACTTTGATGGACACCACTTCGATGGTAGTTCTTTTGTATATATGTAAATGATTTTTGTTATTACATAAATTGTTTGTATACCTGAGTATAAGTTCGGCTACGAGAAAGAAAAAAAAAAAAAAAACGGGTAAAAGAGTCTAGTATATAGTTTCGCGCCCAGGGTCGGTTCGAATCATGTCGGGTCGGATGGGGAATGTCGGGGCATGACAATATAAATTTGAATGTTAAACATTATAAAATAGCAAATGTGAAACACTTAAAATGAGTATCCACTATTAGTATTGTTTTGTTTTGACAATTATCTCAAAACAACATGAATGTTAATTATGTGCCTATCTTTTCAATTTTGTTATCAACTATGTGTTGTTTATTTTATTTAGATATGCTTTTGGTTTTGCAATATAATTTTGGTTCGTAAAATCAAATAATTCAATATATAGAAATTGATGAGTATTTTTACATTATTTAGGAATAACTTTTCTTTGTGGAGTGTATTTCATTTAGTTCTAGAAAAGATTGATGGGTTATGTTATTTTTATAACAAAATAATGGTTTATAATTTATAACTCAACTTGATACAGAAAATAAATTAAAAATAGAAAAAGAAGCAAAAAACTAAATAAAATAAGAGAATGAATGTTGGTAAAATACATTTAGACAACACAATGTATCTTCATAAAAATTCAACTTCATAATATAATTTTTATTGTAATACCTCATATTAATTTAAAAATATTTAATGTAATTTAAGCTTTTAATATTTTAAGCCATTCTTCTAAAATGATTAAAAAGCAATGTCAGTCACAAACAAGATCAATGGTGCAAAATTTTTTATACTCAATCATACTCATAATTTGAAGACTTTAATACATGCAAAAAGATTCTACAAATGAAAATCTAGATTAAGGTTATTCAACCTCACTTATTAAATTCAATCAATCAAGGGTAGTGATGGTAATACAGTGAGTTTTATTTATTTAAATTTTTTTTTTATATTCATCTCTCTTGCTGTTGATGGAATGTGTTTAAGATTTTCGCAAACAAGTTTGAGTTTTTTTTTTTGAAAATAAGTTCACTTTATTATATAAAAATAATATTAAACATTAATTTAATATAAATTTTATTTCGTTATTTAATAATAATAATATTTATTAAACAAGTTATAAAATGATATATTTTGATTATTTCTAAAATATGTTTACTAAATAAAATTAAAACTAATTTAAAAAGTTAAAAAAATGTTAATTAAACTTTTTTATGAGACAGGTATGGAATTTATTTTAAATGTCCTTACCCAAGGGCTACACATGATTCCAATTAACATAATGTTATAAGAAATACAAATTTATATTTCAATAACTATATGAACTGAAAATTATAAAAATTAATTATAATTGGACATTATGTAATATTATCTAATCTAAATGAACAATATAATACAAAAATAATTAATCATGATAAACATATTATGTTCTAGCAAAGTAAATGAGTGATAAACAAAATGTCTCTAAATTTTATAATATTTTTAGCAACAAAAAATTCTCAATGACATTTCATTGCTAAAATATATATTTCCAAACAAAATTTCAGTGTTGAATATCAGAATTTCATTATAAGTTATTTATGAATAAAGGTGTATTCTTTGATCATATATGTGTACATTCGTGACGAAAGTGGTATTTTTGTCTCTAGAACTATTGCGTGCACAAATACTAAGGGCACGTTTGTTTTTTGGTTTTTTCTGAAATCAGTTTGCTTTCAGAATTTAGATAATTTGATTTTTTTATTTTTTTATTTTGGCATGACTTATTTCTAAATTTTTTAATTTTTCTTCTGAATAGGAAAAAACCAAAATATTTACCTTTTTATATTTGAAAAAAATCACTTTTAAAAGGAAACATATTTTAAATATTCCTAAAATATTTTAAAATCTTCGAAATATTCTAAAATCTTTAAAATACACAAAGAATATTTTAAAGAACAATCTATTTTTTTAATTATTACATTTTAATTATATAAAACAGATAAACATAATAATTACTATTTAAACAATGATAATAATAAATTTTTTATAATCATAATAATTTTATCTTTTTATTTATTTTTTATTTTTTTATTAATATGTTAAGATGTTATACATATTTATATAAATATTTTTCATTTTATCATAAGAATAAAGTTAAACAAATTGCTTTCTTGATATAATTAAGATGTTAATTTTAAGCATATAAAAACAAATAACTTAATACTTAATAGAAATGCAATATTAAGACTCCTTCAAACTTTTTGTGACGCCCCAAAACCGAGGTGTCCGTTGATTACGTCAACTGCTTTGAGAAATCTATAAATCTAGTATCGCGAGAGACCCATGCACGTAAATATGGCGCCAGGCCCATACACGATACTCATCAAACATATCTTGTATATTCGATAGTTCAAAGAGTTATAACATTTCTCTTAATACAAACACATTAAAATTATAAAGTTCTAATACATGCCCTTACCAAAAACCATCAAAGCCACAACTTAGGCTTTCTTCAAGTCAGCCTCTAAGATGGGCACGTCTTCTCGAGCAGCTCTGTGCACGAAATAATATTCCCTCGACGGTGAGTTATCGCCCGATGGTGGAATTCTGCTAAATGGGTTACTTTCTCCGCTAAGTGCATATGCAATGATCAATGTAAACACACATAAGTAAATTTGTGATCCTACTTGAATGTCTAAATGCCGGATTCAGTATAGAGTTAAAGCTCCTCACACTTGCCTAAGCTATGTATGAAGCCTTGAATTTTGAAACAAAACTTGTTTGTTCTCGAAAATACGTTATGAGTTTCGGTAAAAATATGAGACTACCCTCTGAGGCGAATGTGTTGGAGAACTTAAAAACAGTCATAGTCCTCATCGAAATGATGTGGATGAGTCTCTAACCCCATTTCGGGAGAAAATCATCTTGTGAAATTCCTTCGCAACCATGTTGATTTTGAGGAAAATTCATGTAATGCACTCAGCCCAATTTACAGGTTCTGAGTCATTATGAAAATGCATTATTCCATTTTAACACAATTTATACAAATATATCAATTATGCATATATTCTCCAAAATTCACAATCGCACCACATGTAAATTCAACTTTGATCAACCAACTCCCCAGTGCTTTCGCTTGAAGCGATTCACAATATCATCTCTAATAGCTACCAAACCTGATTATATTTTTATATAATTATGTCATTGTGTTAACACATTAGAATCATGTATTAACCTATCTATTTCCACACTAAATCAAGCCATTCATTTCAACAATTCAAGCACACAACACATGACGATTTTTGTCCAATTCACACAACCCGAGACTGATTTTAACAGTCCCAAAACCCTGACGGTGGGCTGTCCATACCGGCAGCAGCTCGTCGACTTTCTCAGTTCCACTTTGTGCTTGAAATCCATGGCCATTCGGCCTCGCCACACACCCAAAACATGATTTAATGCATAAATCACATCCCAGCTTGATCAACGATGCGTGGGCTGTCCAAAATGTCCCGAAATTCTAAAAATTTGGTCCCGAAGTTTTGGGGCCAGATCAAAAGCGACCCTCATATTGCCGTCATATTCAACCATCAACAAAATTACTTAAACAAGAGGTAAGCAAGTAGGATAAAACCCTGCCTCAGGTTTGTTGAAACTCAAGAAACCGGTGCCTGGCGTTGCCCTCTTGTAGAACAACTTTCCTTCTTACTCCATCGAGAAACCAAGCGATCCCGGTCGTATGATTCTAGAGATAAGTGGCTCTCTCTCTCTCTCCAAAAATATGAAAACCTAACTGCGATCTCCATTGACCTCGTTTTGGTTTTTCAAATTAAGTGGAGAAGATGATCACTATTCATCTTTTGTCCTTCTCTCATTAACAATTTCCAAAATTCCCATATTGTCTTTGTGCTACTTGACACATGGCTTAATCAGCCATCCATTTCATCCCTACCACAATCTTGTAACATGTCCACCTTGAGTACATGCCAGTGGGTGACTTTTTTTCACATCACATATCTCGAGCCCGTTTTCGACAGAGCACCGGTGCACAGAAAATGTGCAAATTCCGACTGTCTCGAAATTTGACTAAAATCAACGTGGTAGCTAGATTTTGCGAGATGATTAAGTGGTGAAGTCAGTTTATTAAATGAGATCTGAAAAATTCTGAATTTTTACGAAATTACGCATTTTGAGAAAAATAGATTTTCTCGGGGTTTTACATTCTCCCTCATAAAAATTTATCCGAAATTCACGCTTTATCACGCATCGACCACGTGCATATATATCTCGCTGACTCAAGACCGTGTCGGGTATGACAACGGCCTAAGGTCGGTCTTGATAATTGATGAACATCGACTCGTCCGTACGAGAATGACATCAACACCCGATTATGTCTACCGCCACATGAGATTTTCGCAGAGCGGGAATCAGGATCCGCGACTCGTGATCGACTTTTATCGGTAACTCTCACCCTACATCTGAAGAATTTCCATCGTCTCTAGAAGGCCTCGATCTACAGCCGAATCTATCACCTGAATGCATTGTGAATGAACGCGATGCATCGATTCAACGCTACTCTAGTCAGCAAGTGCAAGAGTGGCATTGCCCTGTATATCGGCCCTAATCATACTTTCGATCTCTACTGTCTTTATGGGGCCTTTGCCTCCTAGGACATCTAGCCTCCTTGTGCGGTGGCGGCAATGGTAACACATCATCTTCCCGGCTGACCCAGGGCGCTCGGCTGAGCCACCATGCTCGACCTGACTCGCTCTCGTACTGGCTTATGTGACCGTCGTGAAGTACTGAGTGCTTGTGCGGCACCCTCGGACCAATCACGGTTCCTCGGCCCATACTAAGGGGTGGAAACAAAGCATGGCACGCTCATGTCCCTCGGTGGCCCCGGGGCTGTTAGTCCCCGAACCCTCGGGATCCTTGTCTCACGGGGCGATCCCTCACTCCTTATGTCGGGATCTTTGTCTTGTGGTACTCTGTATCACCCATCTTGGTAGCAGCTAACTTCGTCTCCTTGATGATTGGGACTGAGGTGTCCCATAACCTTGGGATTCTTGCCTCCGTGGACAGTCCCGTCGAAAGTGTCCAGGCCGTCGGCAAAAATAACACATCATCTGCCATGCCTGACTAAATGTCCCATCCTGGCCTTGGTCATGTCCTGGATATCCTTGTGAAACAGAAGTCTTCTGCTTCTTTCCCGGGTTGGAAGAAGATGGATCTTCCTTCCTCTTAGTACCAGCACCCATATTATGGATGCCTCGCATAACATCTACCTCTCTCCTCTTTGTGGTCGCAGTCGTCTGATCCTGAGTCCCTCCTCCTCTAACCATTAGGGCGATGTCTTCCCCAGCGGCGAAGTCATTTGACTCGCCATGGCTTTACTGTGCACATGCGTGCGATAAGCGCGGCCGCAATCCCTCGGCCTGTGGCTCTTTGGTCAAGCGGGGTTCTTGACCCCGAGTACCGTGGGCGCCCTCGTCCTCGATCGCCTCGACTAGCCATCTACAGTTTAAATGGCAAGTTGATTGTCTGATATCTACCAGGCATAACCTGACCACAGAGACACTATTCATACACAGAAACATTTCATATACTATGTCCTTGCATTTATAGGCAATGCAAGACAATTATTCCCACATTAAATCATTTTTATCAACAAAAATTTTATTTTTGAAAATTTCATTTTTACAAAATTTTATTTCATTTTATTTTATTTTTCAAAAATTTTATTTCATTTTTTTTTTGAAAAATCTTGTGAACAGTGTTCATGAACAGTGTCCCCAAACGATGGCCGAAGCGGTGCGAGTCAAAATAAGGTCAAGTGCCTGGTGTGCACCGCCATTGACCCCAGGCTGCGGCGCATGGTATGCGAGTCTTTGATGCTCTTGGGCGCGCGCGGCGCCGTATCTGGCACGGCGTAGTAACCGCGGCCCGGCGGCGTGTGCGGCGAGCGGCCGTGTCAGCGAGCGCAAGCGGCGGAAGTATGATGGCGCGCCTCGCGATATAATGCCACCTCTTGCCCCTCTGGTCGATACAATCTTTGTATTGACCCGGTGTCAATCGCCATCTGCTCACGCGTGACGATGCGGTCGGTGTGCCGACGCTACTATCCTGCGGCTAGTTTGTCACGATGATTGTTGTATCGTGACCGCGATACCTAATTAGCAACGAGCTCGCGTCACGATGCACCCACGTATTGTGCGACCTGATGTCCACAATACATCAAGCGCCACCGGTCGCGTACAAATTTGTATCGTGACGATATCCAGGCCAACCGACCTCTCTGTCACGTCGGTTGGTGTATTGTGACCTGATCCGACCAACAGCCATTTGCACGTCGCGATACGTATTTGTATCGTGACCTTCACCAATTGGCTTGCGCTCTCATTTCGTGTCACGATACAATTCCCCATTTGTATTGTGACACGATTCTTTAATCTTGACAAATTCTGCCACAGATTTGCCTTTTTCTGCACATTATTATTAGTTTTTCGTTTCTTATAGCTTTAAAAAAAAAAAAATTATTTATACACATTTTTTTTTCATTCTCAGTACATCGAATAAACTTATTAAGTTTATTTCATTTGATTTTCTTGATTCTAGAAGCTGTAAAGCCTTAAAACAATTTTCTTCACCTGTCATTTTTTCATTTAATTACAGTTGTTGTCCCAAATTCCTCAATCTCTTTGTTTGTCACACTAACCTAATTGTTAACATATTATTAAAATTTTATTTTATTATCAATAACCAAATAAATTTATTAAAATTTATTTCATTTATTTCTTTTTCGGCTTACTGTACAACTTCAAAAATTTTCCAACACATCATTTTTCCTATGTGCTAATCCTTCAAGCACATTCATGATACATCACAATAATCCATCAAACAATCCTGTATTTCACACATCATTCATATTTACTAAAACATCGATCACACGTCAAACCTGATGTACGGTGTTTCTAATCTTGTCTCGTGACTTCCTAGGTAATTACATACCTAAATCTAACATCGAGCCACACCAAGTGGTGATGTTCTTACACCTTTCGACCATGGCCTAAGCCTAAGTTCCCCAAACCTAAGGTGACCATTATACTAATATGACACTAAGCTCTAGAGTATTTCCTAAACTGGAGGCTACGTCTTTAATTTGTGACGCCCCAGCTGAGGTGTCTGGTGACTAAATCAACCTGCAAGGAAATCCTATCGTCTAAATGTCGCGAGACCCATGCAGTAAGTATGGCCACTTAGGCGCTACGCAGTACTAAATCGAGCATATACTGACTATATTCCAATAGTTCAAGAGTTACTTTGGAAACATTTTCTTAATACAAACATATTAAATTATAAAGTTTCTAATACATGTTATGCAAACCATCAAAGCCACAGCTTGGCTTTCTTCAAAAATCGGCCTCTAGATGATCGTCTTCTTGGGCGCTCACGTGCACAGAAATAATATTATTCCCTCGACGGGGGTGAGCTATCGCCGGTAGTGGAATTACCTAAATGGGTTTATACCTAAAGTGCATGTCTGATGATCCGATGTAAACACAACTCAAGTAGAATTTGTAGTCCTACTTGAATGTCTAAATACGTTCATGTCTAGAGTCTCATGACTCCCTCACCTAAGTCATGTATGAAAACTACCATTTCAAAAACAAAACTTGTTGTTTTAAATACCTCTAGAGTTCAGGTAAAAATATGGAGATACCCTCTGGCGAATGTGTTGGAGAACTTCCCAAAGCAGTCATAGTCCTTATTAAAGAAATGATACAATTGGGCAGTCTCCCAACCCGTTCTGCAGAAAATTATCTGCAATGAAATTCCTTCGCAACCATGTTTTTGTTTTTAAGAAAATTCATGTCTGCACTCACACCTAATTTCTAGGTTACCCGGTGCATATGTTGTGAGTGAAATCAGCTACCCCTGACTACTTAAAGTCCTTACTATTTGAACTTAAAATGGATAGTGAGTTTAATCTAGAAACTAATAATCATCATTGTAAACAATTATGTAAGCTGGAGTAAATGATAACGACTAAAAATAGAACAAATTCTTTGGTGAATCGGTTTCTGTGAAATGAACCTTTATCGAAGAGAAATGCGTGACTTGACCCAGTTCTGCATTAAAATGCATTTGCTCTGTTCTCTTGATGGGCTTGGATTTGTCAGTGCCTAACAATGCAATTGGATTTCTCCATGTTCACTGGTTAAGGGCCTCCTGCTTTTCTCAAAGACAAGGATTTAACCAGCTACTTGTATTTTTGAGTTTCTTGCAAGATCTGGGTATTTTTCTTTCTCAATACTTCATACCCGTTTCACGAGAATTTGCGGATCTTTTTGCTTCCGCTTCTCGGGGTTCTTTGCCAAAACTTCTACCATCTAATTGATGATACATCCATTATGGTCTTCGGCACCACTTGATCGGATCTCGGCTAACACGAGGGTTGGGAATTCCCGCTAGATTAAGGTGAAATCTACGATTATTTATATTGATAAATACTCCCCTCCAACATCAGTGATGAGTGAGAAAAGGGAATTTATCGATATGAACCCTGGGAGCTTAGTAGTTCATCAATAGTAGTCTAACATACCCACAAGTGAATGCTCAGCTCTCGAAGGGACTCGAAATATATTATTGTCCGCGCGAGAAGGCCTCTAGAAATCGGAGGAAGAAACACTCCCTTGGTAGGTATTCGGTACTATCATTGGGAATTGATTGGTTCAAGAACAACATCAATCAAATAAATCCCAATCCAAGTATTTCTCTCTAAATTACGCAGGAAAGACTTTAACTAACGGTAAATCCAATCTAGCGAAGCTGCGTTCTAAATATTGCATTACAACCAACAATAGATCATTGATTAGATACACCCACTGTAATTGTAATAGACTGAGAAAAACGAATTCCAGAAATTTGTCTAGAATCCATTAATTTCAAGCAGCATTTGTATAAAGAAAATCAGAAATTAAATTCAACTTCAGCATTTCTACATGGTTCACGGGTTCAGATCCAGAAAAAAGAAAAGAAAATAAAAGAAAAGAAAAATCTACTCTAAAATATACAATGAGTCCTTCTCTTTCTCCCGGTTAAGGTATCGAAGCCCAGCTACTTTACTATTCTCAAAAAAAGTCTATTTATAAGCGTCAGAAAATGGGCTAATTCAAAAAAAAACTCAGGTGGATTTCGCTAAAGAAAAAGCCAGTCTTGTCTCATGTGCGACCTGGCCCGATGTCGCGACTGGATTCTCTCATTTGCACTCATTCGAGTTGCGACACGATAACCGATCGTGACTTGGTTCCTTGCAGCTACTTTGAGTAGTGGTCGCGACATCAATTATAGTCGTGACCTTGTTGGCTTAGTTATTTTCAAAAATTGATGTCGCGACCATAGTTCCATGTCGCGACCTCTCCTTCCTTTTATCTTTGCGTCTGGCGTCACAACCTCAGTTTTTGGTTGCGACCTTGTTTTTGTTGTCACCGCCGAGTTCACGAGTTAGGACTTATTTTCCTTGTTGCATTGTCGTGCGACCTCGGTTTTTGGAGTCACGACCACATTTACATTTCCTCTTTGCCTTAACTCTAGGTCGTGACTTCCTTTTTCTGGTTGCGACCTGGATTTTTACTTCTCAGTGTTTCTTCAGGTCGCGACCTGAATGATTGGTCGCGACCTCCTTTATTGGTTTCCTGCCTTCACATGTTTCGAATAGAAGTTGCGAACTTAATAATTGATCGTGACCGGCACATATTCTTGCCTTTCTTAATTACGTGACCTCGGCTCTTAGTTCTTGACCCGGTTTCTTCATTCCACCCTCTATTTCAGGTCACGATCTCAAGATGATGTCGTGACCTCATGGTTACTCTGTTTCTTGTTGCATTTGGTCCCAGTTGCTCAAACGTAGTTGTGACCTAGATTTTTACTTCTCAATGTTTCTTCAGGTCGCGACCTCGCTGAGTCACTTGACGAAATAAGTGAAATTACGCCAACTTCAATTTTCTTGTAGGGACTTCGTTTGGCTCAGCTTCATGTTGCAACCTCAAACCTCATGTTGTGACTCTTAATCCAGTTTCATGTCGCGACCTGAACAGCACGTCGCGACCTCAAGTTGAGTCCTTCATTTAAGAACTAGTTGCAACTTCAAATTTTCTTGTAGAGACCTCATTTGTGGCTTCATCAACGGATCAACGTCACGACCTCAGATTGGCGTCACGACCTCAGTTGTCTTATATTTGCGTCGCGACCTCAGTGTGGTGTTGCGACCTAAGTTTCTACCTTGAATATTTTTGTGCATTACCGGCCACTGTCTACGATGCGACTTCTATTGCGGGCGCCTTGGTACTTACGGTGGCCAGCCTCGATTTCAGTCCACGACTAGTTTGATAAAGCCTTATATCTCTCTCTCAAGACTAGTCTTGGTGATGTCATGACCTGGAAATAACTGAATTGATGAGCTTCTTGTTGCGACTCCAATTTTAAGTTGCGGCCTCATTTCTGCTTTGAGACTGCTTTCTTCTGGTTTTGCTGAGACCTTCGATTATGCTGTAATTTTCTGAAAAATTGAATTTGAGTAAGATATCTATGTTTCTGCATATGAATCAATACTTATCTTGCAAAATACTTCAGAAAAATGGATTAAAATCAAATGGATTTTTATCGGAATTCCCCAAACTTAAAATTTTGCTTGTCCTAGCGAAGAAAATTGTTTATCCTCAAACAATTGAGCTTTATTTTAAGGACATTTTCTGATTCAAACAACAACTTTATCCCACCTTAACTTGAAAAAGGAGATAGCGACATCATTTTAAACTTCATTTCAAGCTGTAGAAAGAAATTGGTTTCAACTTCTATCATAATCTGATGATAGTGCGTTTACACGAGTTCAGTCAACAGATCTTGTTCTGTGAGTATGTGAAGGTCTTCAATCCTTTTCATCTTCTTGTTGAATTAGTTAATCTTCTGAGAATCTCCTTAGAAAACTAGTCAAGGTCTCATAGGCTTGTTTTTCATATTGATCTCCACTAATGTAGGTAAATTCAGCGAATCAATTCTTTGTTGTAATGTTAAAGACTTAGGTAATTAGGTAGATAATTGGAAAATTTTGGTTGCAAATTACCCAGATTCCACTCTTCCTTTCTATCTAATTGCCTTTAGCTTTCATCCTTTTTCTTCCTTGTAATGTAAGTTCTCCTCAATCTTGGTCTGGTACATTTTTTAATGGCATTTTGATTTGCCACAAGCACCTTATCAGGACAGTTCCCTTTTTATGGGACTCTTTTTGTTTTTCTTTTCTAGGAATGGGAATAGTGCAATGTTTTGTCTTCTTAGGCTTTCTATCACTCTTAGAGAACTTTGGGCTAGCAACTCCCATACCAGTTGGCATTAGGGTACTAGGTGTTGAAACACCCCTATAGGCTTAATTGTTGGGAGATAGGCCATGCTACAAAACTTATTCCCTCTTTTCATTCTACACTTCTTTTCTACAGTTCTTCCGTTGGTTCTTCTCCTCCTTCCCTTGTAATGTAGGAAATATGTTCCCCCCAAACTTGTTTCTTTCATTCTGACAAACCTTTGTTTTAGGCTGGATAATTTTGGGTTATTTCTTTGCAAGATTACTTGAGGAGGAACTCGAGGTTTCTAATTCTTTGCTAATTGAAGAAATAAGGCTTGTTTAGCTCAAATCAGGGACTAGAGTGTATGCCTTAGCATATAGTGAGGGTAGGCTTGGAAAGGCTCAAACTTCCAAAGATGGCCTCTATAACTTCTTATCAGTTGTTTTTACCTAGGATTTCGCCTCGACCCGATAATCTCACAAGTTACAGGACCTGTATGCTCGATTGTGAATCCCACAGAAGATGTTACTAAATCCTTTTCGAGTTTAGGAATTTTGGACCATGTGTACTATTTTTTCAGAACTGTATTGACTCACCATTTATACGGCTTGATCATTTTATTTGTTCCTTCGATTAATATAACTCTTATATTTCTATAATTTAAACTTGATTTCAATTAATGCATATCCTAAATTCATTTCACCAGGTAATAGAGCCTTATTTTCTTTCATTGTTGTTCTTGGGATAAAAACGAATTGGTCATTTGGTCATTGTACAGACAAGGCTCGAAAATATAGCTAATTTCTTACGGGACAAATGTGAATGACCTGGCTTGACACAATTCATCATAACAAGTTCATGGACCCAAGCAAATCCTTTGTTAAGCAAGCTGGAATTTTATTTATTCAATAAATTCAAATATCAAACTCTCGATCTTTGCCTGTCCCGATTTCTCTATCTATACAAAACTAATGCAAAAGTACAATAAGGCCTTGTCTCTAATCCGGAGGAAAATTCTACATTTCTTAATCTAAAACCACATGCCTTCCTCTGAGAAATTGTGGCTCACCTTAATCAGTTCCCCTTGTCACGAATGTCTTGCGGGAAGAAAGGGGTTGATAATGGACGATTGATGGTGAGCCTTTTTTCCTTGCCTCCTCATTTGAGTTCCCTCACGGATGATGGGAGTTACGGTTAACCCTTCTTCGATTCCTTCCCGTCATCCATTTTCTTAATAATAGGCGTCTTTTGGAATCATGGCCCGGAATTGGTTTGTTTTAGACTCCATTCATTCCATCGCTCACGCATTTTGCACCCTTGGAACTCATCTTTTCCTCATCCTCATTTTCTTCCATTTTCATTGTTCGGTCTATCTGTGTCTTCCCATCCCTTTTTTATAGTGACCTTGATTCTGGGGGAATGAAGAAGCTCTTAATTCTCTTTTAATATTCCCGATGAATGGATTAAGTAATTTTCGGATCAAGCGCCACATTTATTTCAATGGGAGATTTTTAAGAAGGAAAACCTTAAGGAGTTTGATCGTTTTCTTTAAAGAGGCATTGAATTTCTTTTGAATTCCTCTTAATCTGTGACCTAAAGCGGTTTCTGGTTCAATTAGAATTTGGGTTTTAAGTTCGACATTGATTCCTTCCTTAGGTTGAGGTTCCAGATGAATCTCTTCCACTGCCTCGACACTTTCATCGCCAATCGTCAATCCCATTTTATTAAGCTCTGAGAATTCGCCTTGATTTGCTGCCATGAGTGAATATTTTTTTAAGGTACTGGTTCGCTCTCTGGTTTTAGGGTTTAGAGATTCCAAACGATGGATGCAGAAGTGGAAAAGTTGGAATGAATTGAAGATGAATGGAAGTTGTTGCATGGACTGGCTTTTGATTTCACTCTTGTTTTGATGGGCTACATGTCGCGGTGCGAAATGGAGTTGCGACATTGTTCGAGTCTCTAATTAATGATTTTCACTAAATGTTGTTTTAATGTTTGATGAGGTGCTCTTTCATATTATACTGTCGATCTCCATTTCCTACCATTTTATTTTAAGAGTAATTTTTATAGTTTTTATGACTAGAATGCGGAGTTGATGTCTTTTGTAGATGCGGGGAGCATTGGGGTAAAAAAGCGGCCAATGAAGCGATTTGGGCAAATGGGAACTGAGGCGATGAAGTACACATCCGCGTCGCGGCGTCCCCACGTCGCGGCGATCCCCCTGCATCGGTAACATCACCCACGTCAGCGGCGTCACCCGCGTCGCGACATCAGCTCGAAAATCTGTCCTCATCATTAAAAGCAAATTGGATTTCATCATCGAGGGTCGGGGCGCTGACGAGCGCGGGTTTCGGAAGCGGTGGCGATTTCGAGGAAGTGCGGGACTTGTAGCGATTTTCACTTTCGGATATTTTTCGGATTTTTCGAACACAATGTTTTTCTTTATTAAGCAGTTTCATGCTTTTTCTTCCATTATGTTCCTAGATCTCTTTACAGGGTTACAGCCGAACCACATCACATACGATGGATTAAAGTTGATCTTTCATGTTATTGATTGTTAATAATTTGTCATATCTACTCTATACTGCATTTTGGTATATGTTAATGTGCGGCGATGTTAGCATAATCGCCTTGGAAGTCAGGATTCGAGATGAGGGTATTCGAGGATCTAGGTAGAAGTAGCCTTTATGATTCGGTTAATAGAGATCAGAACTGAAGGTGGTATTTGGGGTTAGAACATTTAAGCATTTCGAATCACAGTCGAGATAGAGATATACTCAACTCTATTCACGAGATAGGCGAGATATACCTCGAGAGGATATCGTGGCGAGATCACCTCACCCGATTGACATAATACGAATAGATTGAATATGATATCTTTGGTAAAGTAATCCATTGAGCGTGATAGGGAGATTTAACCTGGCGCCAAAACCATTAATTCACTAAAATCAATAGCTTAGTTGCAGTTTCACTTATGGTACACCTAGAACCCTTTATTCGAGATGTTAATACGAAGCGGGAACCTCTATTAGTCAATTTACCTTTCCTGTGGATCGATGTCAGATGCGTTAAGTACAACTATATTACTTGAGACTCTGCGTACACTTGCTTAACTAGGCATTCATTTTTATACACTGCGCGTTTTCGGCTGTCGAGTTTTAGGCGCGTTCTTGGCGGTGACGGTTTAAATTGATATAGAGAGAGCATGATAATATTCTGAATTTTCTTTACTTTGTTATTTTTACAAGTCTTTGGTAATTGGGTTTTGTTAGTTTTGTGTGTTATTGCGGTCACGGGTTTCGGTGAGTACATGCGACGACAAAATCGAGATTAATCAACACTTGTGTGATCTGAGCCGGAAAGACTTACGCGCAGTTCTGCGTAGAAACGAGAGAGCAGGCAGTTAGAACCCATTAGTAATGGAAACGAAACGAGATTTTTGGCGTTGAACAAAGTGGATTACGAGAGAAGCGAAATGAGGAATCAAGCGCCAGGAGCCGTTCATACGGTAGGACGATCCTTGTGCTATTAGATGAGTTTGTTTTACCGCAGCGGTTGTTGAGACGACGTCAGACGGCCGCGATTCAAGCAAACAATTTGAATTGAAGTCAGTCCTATCTGGTGCTCCAGAACATCTTGTTCCATGGAGGCTACCCGAGAATCAGAACATGCATTTGACTAACTTCCTCGGTTCGCGATACCATCAAGTACAATGGAGTGGCGAAGAAGCTACAAGATTACGGTTATTCCCACTTTCACTTTCGGGGATAGAATGACGGTGGCTAACCAGTCGACCACCGGACTTCCAGATTACTACATGGAGCGAGTTAAGTGCAAAGTTTCGACGAAGTTCTTTCCACGCCGAAGATTGCACAACGTGCGAGAGATCGATACGTTTGGTGACTAGAGGGGAGAACACGGCGAAGCATGGGACAGGTTCCATGAATTATTGGGAAAGTGTCCTCACCACTTATTAACGGATGGATCTGATCCACGCCTGATAAGTGCGAAATACAACCGGACACAATGATAGATGCCTCGATTTGGAGGATCATTGATGAAGAAAACCACGGACCCGGCGTATGAGATATTGGAAGATCTTTACTTGATGACACTGTGTGGCACAGAGAGGCTGCCAGTAAACACGGTGGGTGGCACTTGAGCCCGATCGGTCGCCGACAATGCGGTAAATCGTAACCGGTGACTGGCAATTTAAATGAGCGAGGAACAACACGTACCATGAACGGCTCCATGGGGTTGTGTGAATTATGTGGAGGGCCAATAGTAGTGTGGAATGTCGGTCGGGAAACCACTCTGATGGAAGCCCAGGCCCGGTATGTGTCGGGTTCGGTCGAATCGATCACGACGCGGGGGCCAGGTAATAGAGTATCATTACGGAATCGAATCGAGGGCGGTGTAGGCGTAACAATCGGAGACAGAATAATGAAACAATCGAGAATTATGGATGGCGTAATAGCAGGAGACAATATGCCATCAAGCGGAAATTTAATGAACCACCTGCGAGAAAGAGTACAGTTTAGAGCAAGCTCACAGCACGGATATTAACTTCTCATTCGTTCATGAATGAGACAAAGGCGAACATGCGGCGACAAACAGCCGAGTTAAACAATCAAGCGGCACGGCTAAGGGTTTGGAGGCACAAATAGGCGAATGGCAAGCTTACTTACGAAAGGCTGGCCGGGTTCTCTACCAGCTTGATTGGTAAACCTGAGAGAAGGGAAGAGTCTTGCAAAACTATCACTACAGAATTGGAAAGAGTTAAAATCTGACGCCACTAGCGGTAAGAGAGAATTGAAGATTAAGGAGCAAGACCCAAAGCATCCCCGAAGGACCGGATGCAAGCCAAGAGCAACCAGAGATCACGAGGCGGGTGAAGATAATAAAGTCGGGGAAGGAGCAATGAAAGCAGAGCCAGCAGATGAACTGTCATACCCGATTAGTATCCTCGAAAGGTTGAAGAAGGAAGCAGTTAGAGAAGCAATTAGCAAAGTTTCTTGACATCTTGAAGCTACATGTTAATATACCCTTTTGGAGAGCCTTTGGAGAACATGCGAGTTACGTAAAATTCATGAAAAAATCTTGGCGAGTAAGAAGAAGTTGGAGGAATATGGGACCATCGCTAGCGGGAATGCGGTGCCATCCTGAGAAGCTTCCCCGAAACTTCCAAGATCAGGGTAAATTTGCTATCTGGATTCGTTATAGAATCGGGTATCGGGAAAAACCTTATGTGACTTAGGAGCGAGCACTCAACTGATGCCACTCGATGTTTAAAAGGCTAAAGTTGGGAGAAGCGAGAATGACCCGCAGTCGGTCTCTGACTTGCGGATGGTCATGCGACACCCTCGAGGTATAGTCGAAAATGTCACAATAAAGGTTGGTAAATTCGTCTTCGGCGGACTTTGTCATTACGGACATGGAGGAAAGCGACTGGGTCCCATCATGCTTGGTCGACCTTTCACAGCCACGGGAAAGCTCGAATCAATGTGCGAAGGTGAACTCAAAGCTTAAGAGTCGAGAGCGAGATCACTTTCATGTCTTCCAACCACTTTGACACCGGATGGCCAGTCAAATAGAATGTCTCGGAACTTGATTACCACGAGAGATTTCAAGGCTGATGAGAAAAATTTAGGGATAACCAGCTTATTGCACAACGAAGACAACGAGAAGAGGCGAGGGCATGTACGGAAAATTATTTCATCCACCTTGAGCATTGGGTGAGCCTTATAAGGATGCGCGTAAGCATTTCTGGTTTATCCTTAAAACTATTTTACCTGATGAGATTCGAGTCGTGTGCGACATTAAAACATAGCGCTTCTTGAGGCAACCCAGTGTTCGACTTTGTTTTAAGTTTCAGTTCTATTTTGTTTTCGACAATTTTGATTTCTAGTTGTATCCATGATCGGTGTTTTACGCTTGTTGGTTTAATTTGGGAGGCGGAAGTGTAGGTGCAGAGGCTTGCGAGTGTTGAAGTCAGAAGGGGAAGTTCTGAGTGGAAGTTCTCGAAAAGTGGGGTGTGAGTATATAAATCCTCGCCCAGGAGCCCTTCTGCGCCTGTATGACGTAAAGGATGTCACTTGTCCCTTATTGTCAAATTTCATCTCTCTGTCACATCGCGACGTGTGTTTTCACGTCGCGACGTCATTTTTTGAACCCCTCTGTCACGTCGCGACTTGTATTTTCACATCGCGACGTCAAATTAATACCCTCTGTCACGTCGCGACGTGTGTTTTCCATCGCGGCGTCAGATTTGTACACCGCTCACGTCGCGTCGTGGCGTAATCTTTTCACGTCGCGACGTGGATTTACCCTGAAGCCTACGTCGCGTCGCGACGTCATTCTCCCACTCCCCGCGTCGGCGTTTACTGATAAAGCTCTCTGTCCGCGTCGCGGCGACCCAGCGCGTCAGTGACGTGGCCTTTGTACCCAGCCCGAGAATAGCTCATTTTGGCTCTTCACCTCGCTACACCTTCACTCCGCCGAAAACCCCAGCTCCCTGCGTCCATTGCCCGGATTTGTCGGGCTCCCATCCCACCGGTGGAGTCCTCCCCTCTTTGTGCTTGTCGGGCTCGCTGGAGCCAACGTAAGTCACCCTCTTTGGCCAGTTTTGGGTCATAGTGGCATTTCCACCACTGTGTGCCCGATTCTAGCTTGGGTACAGTAGTTTAGGGTTCATTTGTGTGTTTTTGTGTAGTCTAGAGGTCTTTTAGGAATCCGTTTCGGGTTAGCTAGGTTTCCTAGGGTCTTTGAGTCCCATTTAGGTTTTGTTGAGTCATTAGGTAGTTATTTAGTCGATTTTTTTAGTGCACATTAGGTGTTAGGTTTTCTGGGTCGTATGTACGCGAGAGGCGAAGTTACACACTTGGTCGGCCCGGCGGGACAGAGCTCCCATTCGACACCTCATTGTTTGTAAATGTGAGTCTTGGCCAGGCGGTTTGGCATAATTTGCAAAACCAGCTCGTTCATTAAGAAGGGGGTTTCATCACCGGAGTGATTTCTTCGAAAGACAATTGCGGCTAAGGGATGGCGTGCTTTATGCCAACCCCCTCGTCCGGCGGCGATGAGCGTAGTTCGAGAATTTTACGCCAACCTCGCTTCCCATGTCCTCAAGGTCGAGTGCGAGGTGCAGTGGTCGACCGGTGCGGGTGGTCAATGGCCTATGGCTAGAGCATGTCCCCGCCGTTGTTTGTCGACTCATGAGCATCCAGGCTTTACCATGAGGTCATCCGCGTATTGACCAAGGGCCAGGGTGAGTGGAGGATCAACAGTGCGGGCCGTGCGGTCGATTTCAGGCCCGGTATTTGGCTACATTCCCCAGGTTTGGCACCATTTCATCGCCCGGCGTCTTATCCAGGCGGCGAAGATGTGGTGGCCGCCCGGCGTTCCTACTTAGCCCATCGGGATACCATTCGATGTAGAGGCCCGAGTTATAGAGGATCACGATCCTCCATGGCAAAGACGAAAATGAACTGGGCTGCAGTCTTTGGCTTGTGCAAACAAGCGGGGAGTGCTGGGCGACACTAACATAACCCTTGATAAAAGCCATATACGCTCGGCGGGACACACGGTGTCCGCGGCTGAGGAGCCTCGATTGGTCACGAGCCCTTGAGCGAGGGCGAGCTTTATGAGTATCGGGCTCGTTATGGATCCGCAGGCGTCCCGGGGAGACCTTAGCCGATCCCTCGTCGACCACCTCCACCACCGTCAGCCACCTCCCGTGACGCGGCGGCTGCCTCCTAGTCCTTCACGGATCTTGAGGACCGGTGCTCTCGCTCCGCGGCGCTTTGGCGCGTGCAGGATGAGACCAGGGAGCCAAGTCCCTCGTTACGAGATATGGAGCGTTGCATGCCCGAGCATACGGACAATCCCGGCAATCAGGCCATTATTCACAGCAGTGGCCAGTTATGCGAATGACTCACCCGACCTGTCTTTCCACGACCTCCTTTACCTCAGCGCGGTGATCTTCAGGGGAGTCCCCTTACTCTTTATTGTTTATATCTTACCAGTGAGGTCACTGGATATTTTGTTTGGGGGGGGTGTGGTGATTGGGTATTATGTTTTTGTGTTTTGTTTATTGTTGTGTTGGTTTTTAGTAGTATGTAGTCTTTTTAGTGTGTTCTGCATATTAGTTGTGTTTTGTTTTTAGTATTGCATACAGTTATTGGTGGTGTTTAGATTTAGTTTTAGTTCATTTGCATCGCTTTTCTAATGTTGATGGGTCATGTGTTGTTGTTTCGTGTGTTTTAGGACATTTTGCATGTAGTGATCGCATACATGTGTGCCATTTGGATATTGAGGATCCGATTTTGGATTGAGTTCACTATAAACTTGTTCAAGCGCATGCATTGCTTGATACTCGGTAATTAAGTTGAATAGTTGAAAGAGTGTGAACCCGATTCAGGAATTAATTGAGAAACCGAGTTCTGAAAACCACATCCCACCTCACTACACTAGTGACTTTTCGAGTATGCATAGGTGGGAACCCGACTACTAATGTCGATCAACTAGGGAGATTGGAGACCATTTGAGTGATGGGACACCTAATCAAAGAGGATTGCCATCGAGCTGGCAAAAAAAAAATACAAAAATGCAAAACAATAGAAAAAGAGAAGAAAAAGAAAAAGAAAAAATGACAAAAATAGATATATGCATAGGAATAAAGCGGGATCATCAATGGAATCCAAGACACGATCTGAGGGCTATCAAAGCCTAATGCCACTGACGGTAGTGGGTCGTGACTATTGCCCAGTTACATGGGATAGAAGATGGGTCGTTCAAGCAACCTAGGGCCATCGAGTTTGGTTAGTGTTCGGGAGTGAAGTTTGAAGGGATTTAATGCACAGGTGCCCTTAACCAGCGGTGGGAGTGCAATGGATCCAGCTACGAGGTACTTATTAAAACTTCTTGGCACTGGTCTTCTTCCATTTGTTTTAGGTGCGTAGGAGATTCCTAAAGGTATGAGGACATGAATAAATGGGTGCGTTCACATCAGCACTACAAGTTGGCTTCTTCCAAATAGGTGGAGTTGAACTTAAGTTTGGGGAATTATCGGAACCTAGGCATATCTTGAAAGTCACTCATTATAAGCACGGGATTTTGGGAAGGCTATTGAACATCATGGGATTTGATGCTAGTCAATTTCCACATATCTGTTAATTCTAGAAAGTCAAATATACGTATGCCTTTCTTGAACAGTGAGCAAAAGCGGTGGGCATGTGGTCAGTCAAATTGATCCCCTATTTTTCAGCATGTGCATCATTGTCTAGTGTTAGTTACATTATGTCGGGTGTGTGTGTCATCAAGTCGGTTCTTGCTTGAGAATGACAAGAAACTAAGTTTGGGGTGGCTGATGAGTGCGAAAACACTCATATTATGCCAGCGTCTGATCCTCCGTTTCCTGTTTATTTTTAGAAGTAATTTTTATAGTTTTATGACTAGAATCTTGAGTTGATGTCTTTTGTGAATGCGGGAGCATTGGGGTAAGGCGACAGCGAGAGGCGGATTTTTGGAGCAAATGGAGCAGGCGATGGAAATTGCACGTCGCGTGTGACGTCCCCACGTGTGGCGATCCCACGTCATTAACATCACCACGTCGCGGCGTCCTGCGTCGCGGCGTCATTCAATCTGTCCTCATCATTAAGAAACAAGTGGGGCTCGTAAATCAAGGGAGATCGGGGCGCTTGAGAGCGAGAGCGCGGGTTTGAGTAGAGTGACACTGATTTCGAGGAAGTGCCCGGGACTTGTAACGATTTTCACTTTTCGGATATTTTCGGATTTTAGAACAATGTTTTCTTTATTAAACAGTTTCATCTTTTCTTCCATTATGTTCTAGATCTCTTTCTAGGGTTACATCGAACCCTATCACATACAATGGATTAAAGTTGATCTTTCATGTTATTCAATTGTTAATAATTTGCCATATCTACTCTATACACACACATTTTAATTATGTTAATGTATGGCCCGATGTTAGCATAATCGCCTTTGGAAGTCGGTCGAGAGATGAGAATTCGGGGATCACGGGTAGAGTAGCCTTTAGGCGATTCGGTTAATAGAGATATTAGAGACACGAAGGTGGTATTTGGGGGTTAGAACATTTAAGCGTTCGAATCACAGAGTCGAGATAGAGATATACCGATTACATTCACGAGATAAACGGATATACCTCGAGAGGATATCTCGTAAGCGAGATCACCTCACTTGATTGACATATTACGAATAGATTGAATATGATATCTTTAGTAAAGTAATCCATTGAGCGTGATAGGGGAGATTTAACCACCAGGGGCGCGAAACCATTAATTCACTAAAATCAATAGCTTAGTTGCGGTTCCTTATGGAATTTACCTAGAACCCTTTGTTCAGATATTGTCTGAGAAGCAGAACCTCTGTAGTCAATTTACATTTCCCTGTGGATCGATATCTGTACGTTAAATTTGCTATATTACCAGAGACTCACAGCGTACACGCATAGGCATTCATTTTATACAGCGTTTCGGCTGTCGATATTTGCGGCGCCCAAAATGAAAGGGTTTAAAACCCTAATTTTATTAAGATTTGGGCCAGGTCACGGAATTACGCTGACACGAAGCGGTTTTATCGCGACAGAGATGTGTCACGGCGGAAGGAATTGATATCCGCGACTATTCTTTTCTTTCCTTAGTTATTTTATCGTGACCTCATTTCTTTGTTGCGACGTTCCTCAAACTTATTATGTATCGAAGCTGGCAAATTACGGCGACCTGTAGTTGATATTGGAGCGAAATCTGTAAGCTCACGAAAATCTATGTTTGCGGCGTGAAATTTTCTCATCATAATTTTATCCATTCCCATCACGGTTGCGACTTGGGCGGTCTATTAGGCCGAGAAATTTGAGGTCTCCTGAACAATTCAATTTCCGGCCAAGTTCAATTCACGAATCGATCAAAACAAGTACAATTCAATTCATATTCATCATTGAAATATTCATGAATCCATTCAACTGTAAGCCAGTTCAAAATTGAAGAATTTTTTTTTTTAAATTCCCAAACTTTCAATCATGTATATAGAGATAATTCAATGTCGGAAAATTATATTTGCCTTTTGTCTCTTTGTGCGGATTGGAAGTTTGAATAGAATTCCTCTTTGTGTACTCTTATTGTCTTCTGGCTTATCGTAATTTAAAGCAATAGTAATAAAATCACACAAAACTATTGAAACGACTCTAGTATAAAAAGAATAAAAACTTAAAACAAAGCGTAGTGTGGTTGCCTTCCCGCAAGTTGCTCCAATTTTGAGTCTTTATATTTGGACTTTGCTATGAAGTTTTTATTTCTCCATATTTTCTCCTCGGAACTAGAATTAGGTTTACGTCCCTGAATTTCTCCCAGTAATGCTTCAATCTCCTAACCATTGACTTTGAATTCCTCTTGATTCACGGTTCTCGATTATCCTTGCCCCAAAGGTTGTATGATACTACTATATATGGTCCCTCCATTTTTTGATTTAAGCTTCCCTGGAAAGAGTTTTAGTATGGGTTTGAATAACAAGACTTGATCTTCTGCTTTAAATTCTCCTCGAAATCCTTTGATCATGCCATTTCTTCGTTTATCTTTGTAGATTTGGCCTTATCATGGCTTTATTCTCAGCTCTTCGATTCATTTGGCGGAGTAGCCTTTCTTCTTTAGCGACCTTTAAGTCAAAATTGATTCTTGATTGCCCACGTAGCTTTATATTCTGGATTCGAGAGGGAAGGTGGCAAGGTTTACCAAAGACAATCCTGTGGGGGACTGATGGGGTTTTAGAAAGCGGTCTGACCATGCCCGTAGTGCATCGTGAGTTTGAGACCAGGTCTGCTTATCTTTGGAGCTCCCCAGGTCTTTTTCAAGATTCTCTTTATCTCCCTGTTGGAATGTTTGAGGATGATAAACCCAGGCTCATGTGTGTTGGATTCCATATCTACCCATGGTTATCAAACACTTTGTTGCCGAAGTGGCTTCCTCCGTCAACGATGATGGATTCTGGGTGCTCGAATGCGCAGAATATTCCTTTGTAAAAATCCCACAACTGTATTAGCATCATTTTTGGGACAAGCTGCTGCCTCAACCCATTTGGATACATAATCCACAGCTAGGAGTATGTATAAATTTCTAAATGAAGATGGAAAATGCCCCATAAAATCTATCCCCCATACATCAAACAACTACACCACCAAGATACCTTGCAAGGGCATTTCATGCCTTTTGATAATATTCCCCATTCTTTGGCATTGATCACACAGTTTCACCCATTCAAAACAATCCTTAAAATAGTAGACGATAAAATCTAATTGGAGAATTTTGTGGGATGTTTTGTCTCCTACAAAGTGTCCTCCATATGGTGATGCATGACATTCATGTAAGATCTTGCTTTGCTCACTTTTTGGTACACACCTTTTGTTTATCATATCATCTCCTCTTTTAAACAGTAGTGGGTCATCCCAGATGTAAAACCTCTTTATCGAGTCCACTTAATTTTTCTCTTATTTGGTAGTTGAGTTACATTGGCATAATTCCACATGCTAAGAAGTTCACATCAGCATACCAAGGTGATTGGAGATGGCGGTTGGAATAACTACTCATGCGAATGGCCTCTTATTTCCTTCTCTTCCTCTTATGCAGTGAAGCACTGACTCTTGACAAGTGATCAGCCTCACATTGTCACAACCCTTCTTGTCTTTGATCTCTAGATCAAATTCTTACTGTCATAATCTGCTTTGATCGATCTTGAAACTTTTTACTTATTCTTTATATTAGATATTTAATTACTGACATGATTAGTGTGGATAATGATATGGTACCCTAATATGTATGGCCTAAAATTTTCACATGCAAATACTATTGCCAACATCTCCTTTTCAGTAGTAGAGTAATTTTCTTGAACTTCATTGAAAGTTTTGCTAGCATAGTATATGACCCTGAACACCTTGTCAATTCTCTATCTGTCCCTGACTCCCCATTGCATAATCAACGGCATCACACATGATTTCCGTGCTTTATTCCAATATGGTTTTGCCATGATGGGAGCTTCAACCAATCTTGATTTGATCTCTTCAAAAGATCTCTGACAGGACTCATCAAACTTGAACTTGGTATCCTTTTCCAGTAATCTACATAATGGTCTAGCAACTTTGGAGAAGTCTCTGATAAATCTTCTATAAAACCCAACATGTCCCAGAAAACTTCTTATTCCCTTGACTGTTGTGGGTGGCATAATATTCTTTATAATTGAAACCTTTGCCTTGTCTACTTCCAGCTCTGCTGCAGAAATCATGTGCCCTAGGACAATTCCTTCTTTTACCATAAAGTGGCATTTTTCCCAATTCAGAGCTAGATTCTTGTCCTTTGTGAAATCTTATCCTAAATTATGCGAGACAATTTCAAATGGATCCATACAACTGTGTGAAATCATCCATGAAGATCTCCACCTTCTTACGCGAATACGAGAATATGGACATCATGCACCTTTGGAATGCTAGCGGGAGCATTACACAAACCCAAATGACATTCTTCTAAATGCAAAAGTACGAATGGGCATGTAAAGTGGTTTCTCCTGGTCTTCAGGTGCAATGGCAATTTGGTTGTATCGAGTATCCATCGAAGCGAGAAATGAGGTGTCCACGCTGCTTTATCGACGTCCCCGATCCCGATGAAGGCAAGGAAAATGATCGCTGGTTGCGGTGTTAGGTTTCACGTAGTCTATACACACCCCTCCATTTCACAGCAATCTTGGAATCGATTCATTCTTTTCATTTCGATCCACGATTGAATCCACCCTTCGCGATTAACCACATGGACTGACCACCGAAGTATATGATATTGCATATATAAAACACGCATTGACATTTCGACGCCTCTTTTAAGCGAACATCTATCACAGTTCAGCTGCAAGTTGTTGATAGAATTTCTTTGCATCATCGTTCGCGATATCTTGTGCATGAAAATGGAGGGGCCAATACCCTAAGATCCTGATTGACCAAGCGATAGCTTCCTTGTACTTCCTGGAATTTTCCATGACTATTGTTCTTTGATTTGTCCAATCTGGTGATATGATTCTTGGTTTTAACTACGATTCTAAGAAAGCATATTTCAAATGGTAGGAAATTCCTTCAATATTAACCCATACGCACTAGTCTCTTGTTGGTAGCTTTACATTCCTTCTTTTGCATACATGCTCTTGACTATTTTCATTAAAGCTGTTGTTTCTTTGTTTGCAAAAATTTGGAAGCAACAATTCATAATCAATACTCTCAAGATACTAGAAATTCAGCTCAATTTCATTGATACAGATGTTGAAGATTACACAATCGAATTCAATTCAACACTAATATGACTCTTTGTTTTCTCTGACCATCTGACTTCCTACATTAACATCGGGTTAATTCTAAACCCTTGTTAGGTTAAAGTGCTACACTTCCTCCCACCACTTAGGTCGATTCACCCCTTTTTTGCACATCTATCAAGCTGACTGAGTTGCTAGAAGGGTCTTCCCTAGCGACAAAGGAACTTGGGTATCCTCTTCCATCTTCATGATCACAAAATCCATAGGAAAGTCATTTCCCCACTTTGACAAGCACATCTTCTAGAACACCTTACGGTTGGAGCCATAGATCTGTCGGTATACGCAATGTGATTCTTTGTTGGGGTGAGTTCCCCCCCCCGAACTCAATCTACACTGCTTGATAGGAGCATGAGTTTATGCGGCACCAGAATCCACACATCAGGCCTTCTTGAATTCATATTTCCCTATAGAGCGAGGGGAATGGGTGAAGCTGCACGGGTCCTTCATTTTTTAGGAGCTTTTTCTTCCGGATAAATTGCCTTTAACGAGGTGCAATCGAGGTTCACAATTCCTTCCTCAGCAATTTTCCTTTTCTTGCTCAGTATCTCCTTCAGAAATTTTGCATAATTTGGCATTTGATTGATTGCCTCTGAAGAGGATGTGATTTCCTATTTTCTTGAAGTGTCGAATTTAGAAATTGCTCTTCCCTCCTTTCTTTACGAAGCCTACAGGAAATGGCCTTTGCGGTGTGTAAGCTTGTGCTTTCTCATACATTTACGCTCCACGACTTTTCTCGAAATTTGTTCGATCTGGCGTACTTGTTTCGCCTTACATGTCCTTCTCTGGCATGTTCTTCTCTTCTTAATTTCCAGTTTCTTCTTATTCTTCCTCAGTCCCTTTCTTCCTTTCTTTTCTGCTGCTGTTCCCCACTTCTTTCCAGCTAAGCTAAGCGCCATACGGTCCTTTGGGTTCTTTTGGGTGTCATAGGAATCACCCTTGTTCTGAGTGCATATCTAGGGCCCGAGCCTTTACTTGTCCTTCGGGTTCTTGTTGAGACACTTGTATTCTTGAAAAATCGAGTATCATATTTGAAAACTTCATCGGATAATTTACGTTCATGCAGGTGTAGCGACCTCTTGTATCCCCATGAACTACAACATTTGATCTTCAAAGGGCTGGTTCCTTCTCTGACCCTGATAGTCATTCCTGTTTTCTCCCTATTGTTGTTGTTGCTGGAACCTAGGTGGTGGATATCCTTATTGGGGATTCTGCCCTTGTCTTTAACCATGTGTTGTCCGCTTCCAAGTATGAGAAGTGCCATGGTTCCTCAAATCTTGGATTATGGTGTGTGGGCGGATTGAGTTTGGCTTGAATGGTAGTTTCTTGGCTCGTTTCATGTACTTAGCCTCCTCGACCCGTAGGAATCCTCGCCAGGTTGGCACCTCGGCCTTATTACCGATTCCTGCTCATTCAGCTCCAATTTAAATGCAGGCAGAGGTGCAATTTTCTTTCTGTTTGTCCATCCCCGCGTGCATGATTGCATCTAGATTTGCTTATGAGTCATTTGTTGCTTCAATGACCCACTTCCTCTTGTTCTGTAGTTGCTCCCTGAAGTTTCAGAGGGAGCCTTCATGTTGCATTTTGTTAGATCTTCGATTGGATCTCTTGCCTCCTCTGCACTTTTTCTCTTGAATGCTCCACAGCAAGAAGCATAAATGATACCTTTTGAAGTATCATTCAGAGAATGATAAACTATGTCCATTTGAGTCTTCAAATCGATCCCATGCATTGGACATCTGTAATGACCTCTTAGACCTTTCCAGGAGGGCAATGTATAAGCTCTCATCTTCCCCATTGTTGGAATACTATGATTTCCTTCTTCTTTCGAGAAGTGAGGATGGGGAAGACACCACTAAATACGCTTCTGACCCTTCAGGCATCAAGCTGAACCATATGGTAATGACTCATACCATGTTGCTTTGCTGATATCTCTTAGGAAAAGGAAGAGATGCAGCTTTATCACCTATGGCCTCACACCAGTCAGCTTCATTGTATTTGCCATCCTAAGGAATCTACCCAAGTGCTCGTTGCGGTCTTTAGTGGGATATGATAAAGCGGATTACTGGCACGCACCATTGTGATTAAGGTTGGTTTAGTTCAAAGTTATTGGCATCTAATTATTAGAACATCGATTGCAGAGTATTCTTCTTGAATGATAGGCCTCCAAAAATCCTCCATTGTATCTTGCATAGGAGGCCTTTGCTGCTTTCCTTTGTTCAACTGTCTGGTCATTTCTTTCATCTGCCATGGTTGCTTTCTTTGCTCTTTTAGTCTTCCTTAAGCTCCTAAGTGTTCGTTCCAATTCAATATCACGGCCAGTGCAGTCACACTTCTGTGCATTAAAGAACCTCCTGAAATTGAAATACACTTAGATTAATGAAACCTAGTGGAACTAGAAATATTTTCAATATTTCCCTCTTTTGTCAGAATATTGATATATTCAATCTTTTCAATCCCCAGCAACGGCGCCATAAAACTTGTTTGCCTTTGATTATATAGACTAAAACCCCTCAAAATTAACATAATTATAGGAGCCTTACACTCATCTTGCATCTATGTTAAAATTGGATAGACTTGCTTTAATGGAATAAAAGTTCCTTTATGTCAGGATTCAAAATTTTGGGTTTAGTGCATGACCACACTGTGCCGCGAGTCCTTCTGACTAGTAAAAAGTGGATGTAAGTTCATATATCATTCCCTTAAGTTGACAAGAATTGCGTCGACTACTGACTACTTAAAAATTATTACTATTTGAAGCTTAAAATGGATAGTGAGAGTTTAATCTTAAGCTATGTCATGCATTTATATAAATTATGGCTGAAGTAAATGATAACGACTAAAAATAAGAACAAAATTACTTGAATTTGAATCGAGTTTCTGTGAAATGACCCTTATCAAAGAAATGCGCCAAAAGCGACCCGATTCTTGCATTAAAATGCATTACTCTGTTCTACTGATGGGTTTGGATTTGTCCAAGATTGCCTAACAATGCAATTGTATTTCTCCATGTTCACTAGTTAAGGGCCTCCTGCTTTTCTCAAAGACAAGGATTTAACCAGCTACTTGTATTTTTGAGTTTCTTGTAAGATTTGGGTATTTTTCTTTCGTCGCTAATACCCGTTTCCTGAGGTACAGATCTTTTGCTTCCCTTCTTAGGGTTACTGCAAAATATCTACCATCTAATTGATGACTCATCCCCTTCAAATCTAATGGTTCTTCCTTCCCCTTGATCGGATCTCGGTGCTGAGGTTGGGAATTCCCTTTAGATTAAGGTGAAATCTCGATTATTTATATTGATAAATACTCCCTCTGACATCAATTATGAGTGAAAAGGAATTTATGGAAATGAACCCTCGGAGAAGCAGTAGTTCATCAATGGTAGTCTAACATACCTGAGTGAATGCTCGAGCTCTCGGGAATCTCAACTTCTGTGTCCATGGGGGCCCATCTGATCGGAGCAAAGAAACACTCCTTAGGCGGGTATTCGGTACTATCAATGGTAACCTAATCGGTTGAGAACATTAATCAAATAAATCCCAATCAAGTATTTCTCTCTAAATTCTGCGGAAAAATGTAATATGGTAAAATCTAATATAAGCGGCTGCGATCCCTAAATACGCATTACAATGACAATAGATCATTGATGAGATACACTCACTTGTAATTGTAATGGCGAAAAGCAATTTAAAAATTTGTCTGAATCCATTAATTTGAGCGGCATTGTATAAAGAAAATCGAAATTAAATCGACTTGACATTTCTACGGTTTGCGAGTTCAAATCCGAGAAAAAAAAAGAAAAAGAAAATAAAAGAAAATAAAAGAAAAGAAAAATCCTACAAAATATCTGATGAGTCATTCTCTCTCCCGATTACGGGTATCGAAGACCAGGCTTCTTTACTATTCTCAAAAGTCTATTTATATTTGTCGAAAAATGGGCCTAATTCGAAAAAACTCAGTTAGTTTCACTAAAGAAAAAGCCAGGTCCTCTTGTCTCGTAATCGCGACCTCAAAGCGATGTACGTGACACAGATTTCTCTCTCGTTGCACTCGTTCAGTTGTGACCTGATAACTTTAGTCGTGACTTGGTTCCTTGCAACTGCTTTGGGTAGTGGTCGCAACATCAATTATAGTCGCAACCTTGTTGGCTTAGTTATTTTCAAAATTTGATGTCGTGACCATAGTTCCATGTCGCGACCTCATTCCTCCTTCCTTTCTACTGCATTCTAAGTCACAACCTCAGTTTTTGGTTGCGACCCTGTTTTTGTTGTCACCACTTCAGTTCTGAGTTAGGACTTATTTTCCTTGTTGCATTGTACGTCGCGACCTCAGTTTTAGGTCGCGACCACGATACTACATTTCGACGCCTTAAATCAGGTCGTGACTTCCTTTTAAGTTTGCGACTGGATTTTACCTCTCAGTGTTTCTTCGAGGCGCGACCTCCTTTATTAGTTTACGCGCTTCACATGTTTGAATAGAAGTTGCGACCTTAATAATTGATCGCGACCGCTTTTGATATTCCTTGCCTTTCTTCTGGTCGCAACCTCAACTCTTAGTTGCAACCAGTTTCTTCATTCCACCCTCTATTTCAGGTCATGATCTCAATATGTTGTCGCGACCTCATGGTTACTCTATTTCTTGTTGCATTTGGTCCCAGTTGCTCAAACGTAGTTGTGAGCACGGATTTTTCTTCTCATTATTTCTTCGGTCGCGACTGAATGATTGATCGTGACCTCCTTTGGGGTCCTTGACCAATAAGTGTCGCAACTGATTTCTTACAGGGGACTTCGTTTGTTTCGACTTCGTATTTGCGACCTCGAACCGTGTTGTGACTCTCAATCCAGGTTCCATGTGGCGGCTTGAGCGACGCGTCGCGACCTGAGTTGGAGTCCTTTATTTAAGAACTAGTTGCAACTTCAAATTTTCTTGCTTAGAGACCTCATTTGTGCTTCATCAATGGATCGATCACGACCTCGGATTAGGCGTCACGACCTCGGTTGTCTTGATTAGGCGTCGCGACCTCGGTGTGGTGTGTGCGACTGGATTCTACCTTAATGTTACGTCGTCTGACCACTATTTCTTGGTTGCGACTTATTCTTGGGCGCGGTACTTGGTGGTAGCCTCGATTTCGATCCCACGACTAGTTTGATAAAGCTTTCTATTTCTCTCTCAAGACTAGTCTTGGTGATGTTGTGACTTGGAAATAACTGAACTGACGAGCTTCTTGTTGCGACTCCAATTTTATGTTGCGACCTCATTTCTGCTTTGAGACTGCTTTCTTCTGGTTTTGCTAGGACCTTTGATTCTGCTGTAATTTTCTGCAAAATTGAATTTGAGTAAGATATCCATGTTTCTGCATATGAATAAATACTTATCTTGCAAAATACTTCAGAAAAATGGATTAAAATCAAATGAGGTTTTTTGGACTCATCAGAGCCATAATGATATCATTATTTCTTTGCTTTACGATTTGCTAACCCTCGAGAATATCCCTTCTTGACAAGATAGTCGGACAGTCTTTCGTACCAAGCTCTAGGGGATTGTTTTAGCCCATATAGAGCCTTCTTCAGCTTGTACATGTACTCACGATGAGTGGGATCTTCAAAACCTTTTGGTTATGCCATGAACACCTCTTTGTTTAAGTACCCATTTACGAGCTGACACGCAAGATTCTTTGCTTCTCGATACTTGTTGCCTTACTCGTGAACCTCTTTGGCAAAGTTCTCCAACACCTTAAATATGATATTTTCTTGAAATCTTTTCTTCGAGATAAATGAATCATTTGAGATGTAAGCTTGATACAGCACAATTGCTTCCCGATTGTCTCATTTTCTTCCATTCTAAGATTCTCGAATTTAGAGATCAACGGTTTTATTCTTTATTCTCACACAGCAGTGGTTCCCTCAAACTCGACTTGCAATATATGCCATGCTTCTTTGGATAACTCAGTGGTTGAAAATCTTTTGAATTATTGTAGGACTTACCGAGTGAAGATGGCATTGAGAGCCTTCAATTTTTGATGGTATTTGTCTTCTTCTGACCTAGTCAAGTTCGCTTTGGGCACATCCTTTCTTGATTGATCTCTCGATGGAAGTCCAATAGATCAGACCTCTTTCCATACGAGTTTGTCCATAGACTTGATGAATGCCTTATCGAGCTTTCTAGTACCCATAGTTGGTCCTTGTCCAACAAATTTAACAAACAACTGAGTCGCCTTCTTTCAAAAGATCCATCTAGCATAACACACTACAATTCACTCAGTATCTTAGAGTGACCTGCTCTGAGACCAGTTAAAAAAAATAACGACTGTTTGTTATGACAATGATTCAAGAGATGTTGCACCAAATGGTGCGACATTATCATTAGTGTTTCAACCAACTCTTTTATGATATGTAGTATGTAGAGTTAATATGTTTAAGAAGTAAGGAAATAGGAAAGATTATGCACACACACACACATGGAAGGGACAAAGATTCGTTTTACGGTTCAACAATTGCCTATGTCTGCGAGGTTGAGCCCAGATGTAAGGTATTTTACTATATATCAATTAGGTTACATGTTGAACTTAAGTGAGACAAGACTCCCCATTTCTCACAACCGCCTTCTCCTAACTATCTCATAAAGAAACATTGAAATAAGCTTCCCTTATTTCTCATACGCATCTGGGTTCATAAATGCCCAATCACCCCATCCTTAGTAGAGTAAGCGTACTGCTCACAATCAAGGATTCGAGCAGTACCTACAGTTGCTTTTTCTTCAAAACAGCTCCTCGAAAAAACCTCATTTGTGTGCTTAATCAATGATTTTCCAAAGGACCATGCGTCTCCTTTTAGCGACAATAAATGATCTTTATTATGACCAAATCCTTATTTTCCAAAACTGGGTTTTATATTCGTACCATCACTAGTGTTGATATTCCTTATTCATGAAGTAGGATATTTTCTTTTCCAAATAGACTCCTACAGACGAGATCTCCATCTGTTGAGATTTTATTGATTCGAAATATGCACAATTCTCCTTTTACACTTTCTTACTCAATACGCAGAGGGTAAACCCTAATTTTCTGAATATCTAGTGTGATTTACGGAGAATCTCTCAAATGCGGTTGAGGCTTAACTAAGGTAAGGTTTGCCTCACCTTGTGCTCTGTCAACAGGCTAGAGACATAACCAACTCTGGAAGGATGTGTTACACAGTTTGTTGTAACATCTATTGCGACAACATTTGAAGCACCTCATGGATTTTATTTTTGACAAGGATTGTGCCAATAATGATACTCCAACATATAATATTAAATTGAAGGAGAGAAAAAGTTCTCTAATGTAGAAAAAATAGTTAACTTATTTTTAAGTTCATATATTTATTATACCCTTTTACTTCCATGGCCGCTTTAATTACATCCATGATCTTGTTTCTAGACCTTCATTATTACTCAACTTTTTTTATCTAATTAATTATTTATACTTTATAAGGATAAATATATTAATTTGATGATTTAAAATATGTTTTAAGATAATTTTGTAAACAAACTTAATAATTAAAGCAAAAAAGAAATTCTAAATTGTAAGTTAATAGTGATTTTAACTAAAATTAGCTTAAGTCACTAAATAATAAGTATTAGAACTTACCAAATATTTTTTGAATTTTCGTTTTGAAAAAAAAAACAATAATTAACAAGAACAACAAAATAAAACATGACTAGCATGAAGGGTTAAATGTTGGTTCCATGGAAGAAACACAGGTCTACATCCCCACTCCTTATTAAAAATATTTGCATTTAAAAGGGTCTCAGTATACTTGCAATTTATATGCTCATAAAAGGACAATATAAATGGTTAAAAGGACACGTACTCGTCAGTTCTCTTTCCTTTCTTGTCTCCACGTCTCTCAAAACTGGAAACTAACTGGTTTGTAGAAGGAGCTAGAACCACAAGATGCATGCATGATTCCACTCTGTCTTAGTCAAGACTCCTTTAGCTGTACGTTGTAATGGGCGTGTCCCAATTAAGGAGGCCAATTTGAGTTTCACCCTTCTCTTAAACACTAATTTGCATGCCTTTGTTCCCCTTTCATTCATATCATTAATTTGATAGAAAAGCTTCAGGTGGGCTTCTTCACTACTGTACACAGCTTTCTCCAACTCTCCGTCCTTGTCAATTATAAATATGGTGAAATATGTAGAATTAATTATCAACTTTATGCATGTATATTTGCTATATGGAAAGGTTTCTTGTCCTTCCAAAAGAATGTTTATTATCTTCCAAAAAAGAACCGGATCCAAACATTATAAACCCATTGTGGGGGGTTACATGGTGGAGGGTTATGAGATAGGCGTTTATGAGTGGCCCTCAATGTCCTTACATTACCCATTAATTTATATATTAACTATTATACATTAATTGTGTTCTAATGCTTGTCAAGGTGGATAGCAAAGCATGCTCCATTTATCTCTCATGCCCAAGGCAACCTATTTGCCAACCTATTTGCTCGAGTATCTGATCCCATCTACCTCAATGCCCAAGGTGGTTGAGCTAGGGATCATGCCCGATCTTCCTGCTTGTTGAGCTCAGGTCACTCACACGACTGTCACGTGATCGGGTCACCTACATGAATGTTTGGGTCACCCACACAAATGCCATGTATGTTGTAGCTTATCCCATTCCATTAGCCCCCCTAGCGTCTTTTCAAGCCATTAGGGTTGGAATGAGGCTAGACTCTTTGGTTGTCATGCGCTATGAGTCGTCATGGCCTAACACATCCACGGTCATTTCTTATACATATAATGATTCTAGATATAGTAGTACTGCAAATGAGCATTTTGTGCCTATATGGTGAAGTACTATGACACACGGCCTGCGCGGTCGATACATCCCATATGTGGGAGGGCTTGAGAGATCTTCAACTGAGTGGCTAGGCTCTCGGATCACTCGGATAGAGAAGGTTTTGGAGGAAATACGCTGAAGTGGGCCCTTGCTAGAGCGTGCCGCTTAGCCAGGATACATGGTCGTCGATGGGTAGCCGCTAAAGGCATAAAACAATCATCTCATGAAAATGGAGGGAATGCTTATGGGGACTTAAGCTACCTAAGGCCTAGGGCCATCGAGGCTAAACGCGAGGCATAAAATAATCATCCATGAAAATTGAGAGAATTTTTATGGGAGCTTAAGATTCTGCCGAGCTTTAGAGACACATCGAGGGCTAGCCACCAAAGGCATAATTCAATCATCTCATGGAGAAATAGCGCTTGTAGGGACTTATGTTGCTCGAAGCCAAGGGTCGTCAAGGGCTAACCGCTAGAGGCTTAACCATAATCATCTCATGGAGGTCATCTCATGGAGAAATAACGCTGTAGGGACTTATGTTGCCGAGGCCAAGGGCTATCGAGGGCTAGCTGCCAAAGGCTTTAAAATAATCATTTCATAAAAAGGGAGAAGTAATGTCTATATGGCCTTATGCTGACCGAGGCCTAAGGTCGTTGAGGGCTAGTCGCCAAGTTTTACCATAATCATCTCATGGAGAAATAACGCTGTGGGATTTATGCGCAGGAGCCTAGAGATTGTCAGTGCTTAGCCAAAGGCTTAGAACGATCATCTCATAAAAAGAGAGAAGCAATGCTTGTAGAGCCTTATGTTGTTTGAGGCCTAGGGCTGTCGAGGGCTAGTTGCCAAAGGCTTAAAACAATCATCTCATAAAAAATGGAGAAGTAATGCATGTAGGGCCTTATGTTAGAGGCTGGGCGGATTGAGGGCTAGCCATCATAAACCCAACCATGAAATCATCTCATGGAGAAATAAATGCAGCAGGGACTTATCTTTGCTTCGAGGCCTAGGACTATCGAGAGGTTAGTCGTCAAGGCTTAAAACAATCATCTCATAAAAAGGGAGAAGTAATGCATGTAGGGTCTTATCTTTGCCCCGAGGGCTGAGGCTGTGAGGGGCTAATTAGCTAAAGACTTAACCGTATCATCTCATGGAGGTCATTTCATGGAGAAATACTTTGTATGGACTTATGCGACCCAGAGGCCCGAGGGCCTTCGAGGCTGCCACGAAAATAACCATAACCATCTAAAGGAGGTCATCTCATGGAGAAATAACGCATGTAGGGACTTATGCTACCAAAGGCCTAGGGTCGTCAAGGGCTAGCCGCAGAAGGCTTTAAAACAATTATCTCATTAAAAGGGAGAAGTAATGCCTATAGGACCTTATGCTACCCGAGGCCTAGGGCCATCGAGGGCTAGTCGCCAAAGGCTTTACCATAATCATCTCATAGAGGTCATCTCATGGAGAAATAGAAACAATGTAACTTTTATTCGTGGACTAGAACAATGATACAAACGTCTCATGGAGATCTATTGAAAATACTTCTTCATGAAAATAGAGGAAATACTGTTATTCGAGGTTGGGAATGAGAGTTTCCCAAGCCTACCTACTTGGGCCTGTCTGGGCCAAATAGGGGATGTAGTTGTAGAGGCTCTGCAACTTTGGAATCATCATACCCGAGCTATCTAGTCTCCTCTTATGTCAATCTGGCCTAGTGGAGTTCGAAAACTCAACATTTGGTGGTAAGAGGACTGCAATGCCTTCATTGCATGAGTCTAGGTGCATCCCAAAATGGCATTGAAAGATGAGGACTCGTCAATCACTATGAGTGGGACCAAGGTGGTGACCGGTCTAGCCGAAACAAGTAGTACTATCTCCCCTAACGAGTGGGAGTCGTACTCTTCGTGCTATTATCCTACCCCGGATTCTCGATGGCTCGGTCCCGATCCCCTGCCTCAATATGATGATTGGTTCTTCTTGAATCACTGGGGTCGTTTTCATCCCTTCTATCATATTTGTCTCGACCCCTCTTCCTTTTACTCCAGCCGTAGTGTTAAGAATTTGATATAGTGGCGGCCAGATTCGGTTTGATCCTTGTATGTCGCCCTCGAGCATGTTAATGCTTCGGATTTTATACAGAGCGTTTCGTGATGGTTGTGGGGGGATGTAGTGGCAACGAATCAAAAATTGGGTATTAAATTTATCATTTGTTTCATTTCACGTAGGGCGATATCGGGACTTACGACAGCCGGGGTGGATCGTGCCAAAACCTTTTATAAAGTCCCTGATGGACTCGAATCTCCCCATCGGATGCGAGAAAAAGCGGTGACCCTGCACTTTCCTCACGGCCAGAGGCACATGCATTGAGGTGACAAACTTTTCAAACGCGGTGGAAGGAGGTTCTGCGTGTTGAAGCTAGCGGTGGAACCATGACGGGCGCGACGCCAAGGTAGACGGGAGACTTTACATATGGCTTATCGTTCACGATACGTAAGCGTCGTTATCTTGCGAAAGTGCATAAGATGGTCAAAGGGTCTTAGGGACCTTCCATGCATTTGGAATTTTGGTAGGAGAAATGCGGTGGGCACCTTGGTTGTATCATCGACGTGCGCGATGCGGGGATCGACCTCTACGTAGGGAAGGAGTCTACAAGCGATCGGATTATTGACAGAGGATAGTCCGGAACAAGGGAGGAAAATTTATCTATAGATTCATCTGGATTCGAGGAACTCTGAGGCGTCGGGTTGGAAGGGCAAGGAGTGGTGATCGTGTTACTGAGTTCTTTGCGATTCTCATAGAGGGCGCACTGTGCCGTAGGCAGAGACCCGACCTCTGCTGGTAGGATTCTATTGATCTTTTCTGCATTCTTTCCAGCGATGCGGTAGTTGGTCCATCATTGAGCTCGAGGAACTGAGGGAATTTCGCGTGACCCCGGTTGGGAGCGGATCTCAATCGCTTTCTTGTAGTGAAAAGGAGCGTGGGACTTTTGTTTGTTCCCATAGGTGGCGCCAATGGAAAGGTTTCATGTCCTTCCAAAAGAATGTTTATTATCTTCCAAAAAAGAATCGGATCCATACATTATATACTCATCATGGGGGGTTACATGGTGGACGGTTATGAGATGGGCGTTTATGGAAGTGTTGTTTGTTGTGCTTTGTAATGTCTTTAGTCGCTTAATTTAATTTATCATTAACTATTTTACGATAAGCGCATCGTAATGTGACCGGTGGATAACAACGCATGCTCTGTTTGTTTTATCTTCCATGCCCGAGGCGGCCTGTTTGCTCATGTATTCGATCTCATCCACCTTGATGCCTAAGGTGGTTGAGTTGGGGGTCATGCCCGATCTTCCTGCTTGTTGAGCTCAGGTCACTCACATGATTGTCGCGTGATTGGGTTCGGGTCATCCACATGAATGCCATGTGCGTTGTAGCTTATCCCATTCCACTATAGTTAACTTATAGTTGTAGATGTATAGTTTCCAGTTTTGTTTCAAAATAGTGCTTTTAAAATAAATAAATAAAAATACTAATTTAGTACATATTTGAAAAAAATACCTAAATTAATGCTTAAAAGAATAGTTGGTGATTGCGGTTTTAACTTTAAGCTTAAAATCGTAGTCACCAACTACGGTTTTAACTTTAAAAATTTAAAACCATCGTCAATAATTACGATTTTAATGAGGGCATACTAGTTTAGACATTATTTTGAAATATGAGTTAATTTGGGTTTTTTTTTTTTTGAAAAAAAAATTGTTTTTGGACAAAGCTCTATAATTTCGATCCGTCCATTGTTAACCTTCTCTATTTTCTCTAAGAACGAAGAGAGGGTAAGAAGGAAGACTTTGCCAGATCAAAAAAGTTGACAATTAATTTCAAAATATCTTCTTCTTTTTTTTTTTCTTTTAATTCGAGTTAGCCACAAATTTTGAATATTATTCGTGTGATGGACCATATTTTATGGGAGATGCGTGACAAGTTTATAAACTAAAAGTCACAAATGTTTGCTTTCGAGATGGTCACCCATATGGTGGACATCATTCTCGTGGACGGCATTAATTTAGTGGAGGAGATGCTTGCAAATATCTTCACATTCATTATTATAACCATCAATGATTTTTTCCATTTTATCTTTTCTTTTTTTCTTTGAATAACCTGTGTCATTCCATTAGGAATAAATTTTTTTGTATCTATTCAATTATAATTTTTGTTTACGTATATAACAATCTAGTCAAAGTTAACCACAACTAACCTGGGTATTTTTATTTTTGCTTTTTTCATCATAATATAAAAAATTTTGGTAGATAAAAAAATTTAAAATATTTGATGTCTTCTCAATAGAAAGAATATCATATTGATTTTTCTTTACTTTTAAATACTTAATAAAAACAAGACATTACAAAACAAATAATCTAAAACTTAACACAATTAAATACTACTTAGTTTTTAGGTTGCTTCAGAATTGAGTAAATAAACAAACACCACCTAAATATATTGTAACTATTGTTTATGAGAAGTTATTTCAATCGTTGCTACCTCTAATTTTAATATTGAGGAAGCGATAGAGATTACGGATCTGAAGTTTCTAACTGAATTACCACCAGCTTCATCGTGCCTAGCTCATCAAAAGAGGAAAATTAACTGGCATAATAGATATATTTCCTGAAGCCCGAGGACCAGATTTCATAAGAATTCAGATAGCTGAATTTCTGCAACCAAATGATTGCGAAATTTGACATAATTCTTCTTTATATATCACTGTCTGGTGGCATCATGCATTGATGGAGGAAAAATGACTGATGAGTATTGATCAATCATTCTCATCATCGCTGTACTACTCGATGTATATGAATGCAGTGATAGTAGTTGTTATCATAATCAAGAAGGGTTTGTATATTATATTATCTTATTTATGGAAAGTCGAATTCTATGAGGATTTGATTAGTATGTACAAGAATTAGTCATGTTTATGGAATATTACTATATAAGCCGTATATGGTTGTTTCACTTCAACAGCTCGGTGGAAACAGCTTGAGCCGGTGATATAAGTGGGTTCCCTATGTTTAGGAAAATATTTGGCTACCTACTATTATTATTATTATTATTATTATTATTATTTGATGATGCCTTTTTTCAATCGGAACTAGAATTTGGAGGCGTGTAGAAGTCGTTAGTGGGACTGAATTCTTGTGGGTTGGTGAAGGCTCTGGATCAAATGCAGAATTTGAAATAGGGCTCTTTGCAATCTTGAGTACGCGGGTTAAGGCCGTACTCTTACGCAAAAACAAGAAGAAGGGGGGGGTCGAGGCGGGGAGCCGCTAAGTGGCGCTCCGTCTAAGTCGATTTCTTTATAAGAAAAGATGAAATGCTTAGAGGAGAATGTGTTGCGATAATGTGCAACGTGTGAGTATGCGTACCTTCCATAGATGGGGGCCTTGTATTTATAGTAGATGTTCTACAGGTTGGATGGTGATTAGGATTCATTCCCATTGGATGAGATATTTTACGTATTATCGGTAGCCCGGTTGGTAAAGGATATAGAAGAGTAGTTTATTTGGGATAATCTTCCTTATTATTGGGGATCAGGAACGTCTGCTTTGATGGTGTTATATCGTGAATTATCTTATTTCCTTATTGGTGGGATTTGGTTGGATTTGCAGGATAATATATTATTGAGGATTATCCTATTTCCCTTATCTTTGGGAGATTCCATGGTGGCCTTTAGACGGCGGGTTGGATCTTCTTCTGGTGCTCGAGGCTTGAATCTTTGGCGTAAAAGGCTTGATCGCGATGGGCATGTCCTTTGGGGTTTAAGCGAGTGGAGTGCCTTGTTTCGTTGGGGTGGACTCTTTCTTGGGCGTGGTGAGTGGGCTGTGGTATTATTTTTCAAGCGCATCAGGTTCTTTTTTGTTGCAATGTGCGATTAATGCGTGGGCAAGGGCGTAACGTTCTCGCATCGGTGCAATTTCACGTGCGCTCGAGGGCTGGATTAGTTAGGGCTTGGTAGTCGTCATTGGTCTTATGATGATGGCTGACTCTTGAGTTTCGCTCATTTCTCAGCTCCTTCCGGTTTCCTTATGTTTTCTTTCGCGGAGACATCCTCATCTTGTGTGCCTCATTTGAGACCTTTTCTTTGCCTTTAGCGAGTTGGACTTATACTCTCTCGGTCTTACGTAAGGCCTTTTTATCTTGAGAGTCTTTCTCTGGCGTCTTTCTTGGGATAGCCTTTTCTGTTGTATTCCTGGGTCCGCTGCGTCTTTATCTCCTTGGTTTCTTTTCGAGCGATACGACGAGGCGCTAGGGTTAGGTTAGCCAAGTTTTGTTTTCATTATTTATTTTCATCATGGGTCCGGGTCGTTCTTCTTCTCTACGCATCGATGGTGACTCTTCGGCTGTGCGGTTCTTGAGGCTGGCTGCGTCTACGATCGTTCGGCCGGGGTTGAACTTCGAGATGCCCCAGAGGTACCTCCTCTTCCCTTGGACAAGGGTAAGGGAAAAGTAAACCTGATTAAATACCCTGGGTGTCGGTCCCTCATATGGGGCCACCTTTGCCAGACGTTATCGGCCTCCCTTTGGCGTTCAAGTGTGGTCCCCAGACGTTTTGACCCTCTATGTGGTTTCCGTGCCTAAAATGGTGTGCTTCTTTGAAGTGGCCTTCGATAATGGTCTTCGCTTTCTCTGCGTCCCTTCACTTAAAAGGGTTTCTGACACTTGATGTCTGTCCTTCTCAACTCGCGCCCAATGGTTGGGGTATTTTGATTAGTTTGTTGGTTTTCTTTAGGGATAGGGGGCTTGGTGTCCCCAGTATAGCTTTGCTCCTTTATCTTTTTAGCTCGAAGGAGATCGCCGAGGGCTTCCTCTATTTTTCTAGGCGTTGTAAACTCCTACGAGTGATTCAGATCTTCCCTCCTCACGGTGTGGAAGGACCTACTTCTTCGTTAGCGGCCGTGGTGGGAGTATGTCCCTCGTGGAGGGCGACACCACAGGCGTTCAGGTGGCTGGACCACCAGAATCTTCGTGAGTGTGGATTCACGGTTTTGGTTATAACTTGTGGCCATGGTCATTGGGTATTCCCCGATTCTGCGTATCTACATGCTTCTGGTGCTCGAATTGATCATTGGCCCGAAGACAACCTTGATAGTCTTTGGCGTTAATTTGATGTCCTCCTCGTCCTTAGCGGTGATGGGATTGGATGTTCTGGCCCACATGAGGCTCAGTGCACTTCAGCTCTGGCGCTCACGGGCCTTCGCCCCTTCACCATGAAAGTTCCTCCCCATTTGGGCCCTTTGCTGCTTTGCTGAAGCCTTCGCCTCCTTCCATCATGGTTTGCCATTGGGCCCCTCTCCGTTTACCCCGGAGAGCGCTCAGGGGGAACTATTGAGCGCTCGAGTTGAGACGTTGTCTGAGAAGCCGGAGCATGGCTTGAAAAACCTCGGACTCCGTTAGAAAGATCGGTAGAGCACAATTCAAAGTTCCGAAGTTGGGGCGTCTTTGCATCTTCTCGATCTACTCATGTCCATAAAGCGGAGCAGGTGCGGTCGCCTCACGGTTGGAAGCCTAGTCTTGAGTTCGCGGTCCCGATGACGCGGGTGCACTACGGACGAGAGAAGGAATCCCTTAGGTGGGGTCTCGTTGAAGCGGTAGTTGGCGATTCACGCCCATTCACCGTCGAAGCCATGGCGAAGGGTTAGGTCACCTTCTCGAAAGGCGGAAGAGTTAAGGAGGAAGATCAGAATCCGAGAAATTGAGGCGGAGGCAGGGGACTCTTTGCTTCTCGATCTGCGAACTGCGGTATGATCTACGTGCGTCTTAAGGTTGATCTCGAGGTCGGGTCTGCGGCGCTTTGTTGATGAGGCTTGTACATCTCTTGGGGGTTGCCTCCGTAAGTTCCCGTACCTTGTCATATTTGATTCTATTTTGAGTTGAGTTTCAAACTTGCATTGGATGTTGATTCTATACTGGGTGTGCAGGTGGCTACTCATTTGAAGGGTTTGGCCAAAAAGGCTAAACTAAACAAAAGTCATGCCAAAGCGGCTCAGGCTTCTGAGGTGGTGGCTTCCTCACATCTGGCTGGTGAAATTTGTTGGGTCGAGTCTGACGTATATTGGGGAGGCGGTTCTTCAATCGATTTGAAGCATACCACGTCGACCAGGTGCTCGGGCGGGAGTAGGAGGATGGGCCGAAAGCGACGAGAGCGGTCGAGCGACTTGATCGGAGGTTCGGAGGATGACTGCGGTATGTAGAGCGACTTGATGGAGGCTAGGGACAATTGCGGTTGCCCGATATGAACTTGGATGGTTAGGGATGAGCTTCTCACATCCTGAGGCGGAAAGCGAGTGCAGGAAGAGCTGCGTCACGATCAAAGGCGACTGCGTGATAAGACAACGGCTGTTGGGCGGGGGCTCGTCACAAAGGTACTTGATCACGCTGGCTGGTGGGCGCTGTTGAGAGTCTTTACTTGGCTGCGTGGGACCTTCATCGACAAATAACTGGTGTGGCTCGGTAGGCTGAAGTTATTGGGGCCCGATGTGAGGAGCTTCTACTCGATGGGTTTGGGTGGCTTGCCTTTGAAGAAGGTTATTTAATGCCTATTCAGGCTGGATTTCAACTTTACGACCTTCCATGACGGGAGGATGGGGGTCCTTCTCTGTTGATTGATACGGAGGCCGGGCACCTATGAGGCCCTCCCCTTCTTCAGCGTCGCTCCTCCTTTGACTCCACGATCTCCTATGCACGTCTTCGCCTATCCGATGTCGACTTTTATACTTCTTTTTTTTTTTGTATATATCTTTTGTTGGGCCTGGGGCCCAAGACATATGTAGCCTTTTCCTTAATGAATACTCATTTTTCCAATTTACTTCTTTCGCCTCTACTTGTGCTCTTGATGTTGCGCATGAGCAGAATGGCACAGTTGAGCGTTTGAGTTGAGTAGTTGAGCTCTTCAAAGCGGCGGGTGAGGCCCGGAGTGAATCTGTGCTTTGGTGAATTGATTCTTTGGGGCTGCGTGGCTGGCGGAGATAGTTGAACCCTTCAGTTAAATTTCTTGGAGCTCGTGGGGTACACGCATGGCCCCATTTGAGCGAGGCTCTTGGGCTCCAGGGAGCTACCCAGCCCCGATGGTTACATGTCTGAATTGACCCAGCTCTTGGCCCCGGGCTCTGGGCGCTGAGGCCTTGTGGGCTGAGTAGCCTGAGTTGAATTGACTCTTGAGTAACACGTCTTGAGTTAGGTGGTACAGGCTCTTAAGCTTACAGGCCCGGTGGGTTCGCGGTGAATGACTGAAATTTGGGGGGCGCCTCTTAGAGTACCTGGTGCGTGCAGTGGTTGAGTTCGTCGATGTGGTGCGGGCTCAGGTCGGCTGATTTACTTTGTTTGGGCTGATTCCTTAGGGCTGCGTGGCCGTGCTCGAGATGGGTTGGGCTTCGTCAATGTGAAATTTCTTTGGGCCGTCGGGCGGTTGCCTTAGTCGATCATTTCCCTAGGGCATGGCTGTGTAGAATGGTTAATTTCGTCGATGTGGTTGTTGGGATCCGTCGGTGGTTACTGGCTGGCGATTCCTTAAGTGCGCATGGCCGTGTAGAATGTTGAGCGCTCGTCAATGTATTCTTGGAGCTCCGTCAATTTGATTTACTGAGTCAATCATTTCTAGGGCATGGCTGTGTGGAATGGTTGAGCGCTCGTCAATGTAATTTCTTGGAGCTCCGTCGGTGATTTACTGTTGAGGCGATTCAACCAGAATTTTGCATGGCCGTGTAGAATAGTTGAGCTCGTCAATATGAGGAATTTCTTGGAGCTCCGTCAATTTGATTTGCTGAGTTGATCTGTTTCCTAGAATTTTATGGCTTTGTGTAGAATAGTCGAGGCTAGTCAAAGTGAGCTCTTGCCCAGGCTCCGGTGGGCCTTGGTGGCGATCCGGCGGGCGTCGACTCGATGGGGTACGTGTGGCTTTGTCTGAGTGGGGAACTCGTCGAAGTGAGATCTTGGGCTCGGGCGTTGGTAGAGTGGCGATATAACTGGTGATCGACTCCTTGGGTTGCGTGGCTGTGCGATGGTCGAAGGCTCGTCGAGTGGGCTGCGGGCTGGGTAGAGGCCAGGGAGATCGGCGATATAGCTGGTGATCGGGCTCCTTGGGGTACAGCGTGTGGCCTATGCGGTGGTCGAGGGCTCGTCGAAGTTAGCTACTAGGCTTGGTGGGGCCTTGGTGGCGATCCGACCTGGTGACTCAGTGCGTGACTGTGTAGAGTAGACGAACTCTTCAAAGTGAGCTACTGGGCTCCGGGCGCTGAGGCCTTGGTGGCGATCCGACAGGCTGATCGACTCATCGAGTGCTGCGTGGCACGTCCACAGTAGATGAACTTCATTCGAAGTGAGCCCCTCTTGGGCTCGGTAGAGGCCTTAGTGGCGACCAGGCTGAGCTGATTTGGCTTGTTAAATTTGCGTGGCACGTCACGAGTCGATGAACTCGTCAAGAGTGAGCTACGGGCTCGGTGAGGCGCGAGCTGGCGATCCGGCTGGTGATATGACTCATCGGTGCGTGGCGTCATGAAGTAGATGAACTTCGTCAAAGTGAGACTCTTGGGCTCGGCGGGCCTTGGTGGCGAATCGCTGGTGATCGACTCGTTAGGGCTGCGTGCTTTATCCTAAGTAGATGAGACTCGTGAAGTGAGCCTCTTGGGCTCCGGGCGCTGAGGCCTTGGTGGCGATCCAGCCTGAGCTGATCTGACTCGTTAGGCTGCGTGGCTTGTCCTGAGTAGATGAACTCATCAAAGTGGTATTGGAGCTCCGTATTTGAGGGCCTTGGTGGCGATCCGACGAGGCGATATGACTCATTAGGGTGCGTGGCTGTGCGAGGTAGATGGGCGCTCGTCAAAGTGAGCTACTAGACTCGGGGGAGGCACTGGTGTGATCCGACTGGTGATCGACTCCCCAGGGTACGCGTGGCACATTACGGTGGGTGGCTTTCGTCGAAGTGGCCCAGTTGCGTCGCGGCCACAATTGACTCCCGATTTTCTTGGAAGGTCGCAGTGTCTTTAATGCGGTTATGGAGAATTTGAAGCGTTTGTCTGCGAATTTTAGAGTGCTTTGGCACGCTTATAAATGGAGCTTCTATTATGGGTTTATCTTTGGATGATACGCCTCTTAGTTATGCGAAATACGCGCGAGATGAAACGTCGAAGTTTGATCGTCTTCGCCAGGGGATCCACACGAAGATCACGGTTGACTTTGTTGGACTTTACAGCGTAGGGTTGTGTTTTCCCTAGTCTCCTTTATGGGGTCATGTTATTCTAGCCGTGCTAGAGATGTGTCCTAGGAGGGCGGTACATTTCTTGTGCCGCTTTCTCTGTCCACTACCCCATTCTTCTTTCTCTTCCTCTCTTTTGTCTCTTTCTCCTTCTCCTTAGTTCTCTCTTCCTTCCTTTCTTTTTTTTTCATCTCATTCTCCTTTTGTTTTATTCTTTTCTTCCCTATCTGTTTCTCCCTCTTCGCCTGAGCTCTTCCATCCATTTTTTCTTCTTCTCCTCTTTTCCACCTTTATGGCCTTCTTCCATTTATTTTCATCTCGTTTTCTTTTACTTTTTTCTTCCTGAAGTTTTTAAGGGAGCTGCTTGCATGCTGTGTCTTCCCAGATGTAATCGATGACACCAACGGTGTAAGCGGAATGTCGATTGGAATAAGAGACTTTTCTTTATGGCTATGAGCTTTCTCATTCTATTGCATGTAATTTTTCGAGCATTATAATAATACGAGTTGTTTGTGACGTCTAACAAAATAGCCGGTGATTGGTCGAATCGTTAGCGAAGATTGATAAATCTCCATTTAAGATTACAAACCAGTCTAGCGATAAAAGCGTTTAAGATGTTCGCATTCGAGCATCTTTGTAAAATTTTCCCTCCTACTGTTTGGAGCTCGTAATTGCACAGTCGACGACTCGAGATATGATGAGGTCCTTGATTAAGGACGAGTTTCCCATGTCTTTGGATTCTTCATGGCGGGATCTTTTTAAGACCAAATCACAGGCATGGCTCATGGGTTTGACTTTTGTTGTATTACTCCTTAGTCTTCCTTTGGTAGTCTGCATGCATATACAGAACCTACTCCCGTTTTCATCCTAAGGAGATCCAAATTTAGACGGAGGCTTCGTCATTTGTGCTTCCTTTATTGCCTAACTCGATCCTTGGGACTTTAATCGACCTCGATAAGACTCTGGCTTAGTCAGGGCTGGGGCGAATGGGGTTTCTCGGGTTCTTGACACAGCGTTGTCTGTGGGCCCGTAGTACCTCGGGAGGTATTCTACCCATTTCCTTTAAGATCTTCCAATTTGGTCTTGAAGCGGCCTTAAGGGTTCGATGGTGACTTGACTGGCCGTTAGGCGCGGATGTGCTTGGGGCAGAGTAATAATTCTTAATTAGGAGCTGGCCACAAATCTGGTGGCGTTGTCAAATTGTTTTAGATTCGACACGGGCTCTTGGTATACGAACCTTGCATATGATGGCTCGCCACACAAAATTGTGTATCTTCTGTTCTGTGATTGTGGCCAAAGGCTCGGCCTCAGCCCACTTGGTGAAGTAATCTACTGCTACGATGATGAATTTACATTGGCCCTTCCCAAGGGGCAGAGGTCCCAGTATGTTCAAACCCCATTGTTGTAAGGGCCAGGGGCTTGTGATTGACGTCAAGGGCTTGGATGGGAGGCGTGAGTTTTTGGCTTGTTCCTGGCAGATCTTGCATTTCTTGACTAAATCGGTTGCGTCTTTGAGTATTGTTGGCTTTGTAATGTCTTTGTCTAGGCCTTTCACGCCAATGCTTGAGCTGATGTGATTCGCATATACCTCGTGTACTTCTCTTAGTACGTATTCAATGTCTTTTCACGCGATGCATGGGATAGGTGTGAAGAGCCGCAACTGTCTGGGCTTCCTTTATGATTAGTGAACTGGCATGCCTCGTCCTTATTTTGCATTTGCTTCTTTCGGGTCGTTAGGTAAGCTTCCGTCTATTATATAGTTCCAAATGGGGTCCATCGGCTAAGCTCGGACAGGCACAGGCCCCAGCCTCAGCCATCGCGGAGATCGATCAAGGGGGCTCACGCGGGCAATCCGATAGGTGTTGACCTGTGGGGTCTTCTGTAAGGTTGTTGCTAACTTTACTTGAGGCGTCGGCTCGGGAGTTCTCTACTGCAGGGACATGTCGACCTAAACCGGCCGCGAATTTTCAATAAATCTCATTACCTTTTGGAGATATAGGATCATCCATTCCACTTTTGGCCTTGTAGGTGTCTTATTTGTTTACTACCATTTGAGGGTGTTTGCCAGGACCTCTGGTGGTCAACTTCGATCGAATGGGCGGGTGGGAGGCTGCATGGCGACCTCATATTCGGCCTCGTTGTTGGAAGCTTAAATCCAGATCAGTGCGTACTTTCGATATACATTCATACGGAGGTCGGGATTAGACTGCTCGCTCCCTTGCGCATTTGAGGCTCCGTGAGAGTTTCAGATGGGAGGTCATTCATTATTTGGCGTTCTCGACGGAGTTCTGGCGAGGTGGGAATTCATGACGTCGGCTAAGACACGCCTTTTATTGCAGTTTTCGAAACATATCTAATATCAAACTAGAAAGCAGCTCACATGGCCCACTTCATATTCGACCTTAGTCTAAGTTTATGTAACACTTGCTTCGCCGGGTATTATGTTGGAAGTTCTATGGTATGAGCACAGGTAGGGGCGGAGAGTTTCAATTTCGCAGTTACCAAGGCCAAAATTAGTTTCTCCGTCCTTGGGTACCTCTCTCCTCCTTTCCTCTCAAAGCACATTTGCAATAGTAAGTGGGTCTTTATGTAGTTCTTTGTCTGACGAGGGCGGTATTTGAGTCGAGTGCGATCTGACTGGGTATAGAGTAAGGGAGCTCCTTCGGGACTTGAATGGGAGGAGAGCTCGAATCGTTTTCAAGATGAATGCCTCTTCACTTCGTATCCCACATTGAAAGGCCTTCTTCAGGACTTGGAAGAAAGTGGCATTTGTCACTTGCTGAATGCGAACCGGCAGCGGCAATCCTTTAAGTCGAGACCATTAAACTTCCTTTATGCACAGTGGCGATGGCATGTCGGCACGACCTTTATTTTATGCAGATTTGCCTCAATTCCTCGGTGGTTGACTATGAAACCTAGGAATTTTCCGGCTGATACTTCGAAGGCACACTTGGCTGGATTCAGTTTCATGTTGTAATTTCTCAAAATCTGGAGCATATCGGATAGATGAGCTATGTGGGGCGCTCATTTGTGGTGGATTACCAGCATGGCATCTATGTACACCTCCGTGGTTATTGCCTATCGCCACGGAACATCCAGGTTCTGACCTCTGATACTTAGCTCTGCGTTTTGAGCCCGACGACATCACCGCGATATGATAGGTTCCACTGCGTTGTAATGAAGCGAGGTCTTTTCTTGATCGCACAGGTCATCTTGATGCGGTTGTAGCGGAGAAGGCATCCATCGCGAGGAGTTCATGGCCCATGATGGCATCTGATGAGTCGATTCAGCGCGGAGAAGCGTATCCTTTGAAGCGCGTTTTGTTGTGTCGATGAAATCGTCTGGTCGCCACTTGCCATTGCTTTTTAGCGAGTGCGGCGTTGGTAGCCGTCGGGATATTCTACCTCCATGATCGCTCCTGCCTGAAGGAGTTTGCTGACTTCCTCGTTGATGGCTTTTTGTCTTTCTGGCGCGAAGCTCCTCCTCTTTTATTTGATTGGCTTGAAGGATGGGCTGACGTTCAGCTTGTGAGTGATTACCGTAGGATCAATTCCTCCCATGTCGAAAACGCTTCCGTACGAAGGCGTCTTTGTTACGTCTTAAAAAAATGGATAGAGAGTTTTGAGGTGTAGCTAGCTTGGAGCGATATAGGTGAGATATTGGGGTTGTCGATCAGCCAATCACAGGTTCAGTTCATACGAGGGCTGAGTCAGTGAGTACCTGCGTCCGCGCGTGCCGAGCCTCGTCGGTATATGTTATCGACCATTTTACATTTCGCCGGATCTTGATAACATTCCACGGCCACTCAGTTGATCTCCTTGAACCATTCACTGCTCACATTTACGGTAGGGAATTTGATCATCATGGTACGCGGAAGGGATGGCTTTATTGCATTTAGAGGATGCACTTTATGGCATGTTATAAGCGGAAGGCGTGCGATGAGGAATCTTGAGTAGTCATCGCACGGCATGAGGATCTCGAGGTGAGTACCAATTGTATTGAGCCTAGAGGTATGCCTTTTCCCGGAGAGACCCGCGGATGAGTGTTGACGAGGCTCCTGGATTTCTCCTTAGTGCCCATTTTATCGAGGCTAACTTTCGAAGATGATATCAGGCGAACTCCCGTTGTCAGTGGGACCCAGATGAGCTGTTTTGTTGGCCCTTATTTGCGAACTACCGGTGGAGTGCCGTCATGAAGTGTTGGCATCCCTCTAGATCGAGTCGAGAATGTGATGGGCGATGTCGAGCCACGGTAGTTTAGGCTTAATTTGCTTGTATTTTCGCTACCTCTGTTGACCTGATGCTACGTAGATGGGCCTTAGAGTGACTGGGTCCCTCCTCCTGTGAATCCTCTGAGATTGCACAGTTTCACCTGGGGTTTGGTCTTCGGTCGTCGTGCTGCCCAGCGGTGATGGTTGTTGAGGGCGGGCACGGTTGAGCTTGATTCGAGCTTGGTTACCGGGGATATAAGGCGTCGGTACCGCGCCGTGGTAAGTACTCTGACCTCTCTTGAGTTGTCACGGTCGTCCGTCACGGTATCCGTGATCCCATGGAACTCATGATGCCCAGGTTGTCTCTTGTTCTGGGGTCTTACTTCATTTTGAGTTAGCCACCTAAGGGTATTCGTTCGTACGCCAGGGACTGTAATCACGAAATTTATTAAGGGTGAAAGCAACGGGGCGAATAACGTCGTCGTCTTTCGGATTGCGGTGGACCCAGACGATCTTTGAGGTTCCCATGCCTTTTTGGGGATCGTTCTCCATTTTTCTTTGGAGACCCTTCCTGGTTGCTTTGTCTTTTGGGGCTTCGTCCTCGTCGTTTGTCTGTCCCGCTTTTTTCTTTATGGGTGGAAGAGCTCTCTTTCTTGGATATGAGGCCTTCTTCACCATTGATATACTTCTTTGCTTTGCGAGCACCTCGACCATGCTTGCTTGGGGATTTTGGAGATGGAAACATCGAGTCTTTATTGAGGCCTAAGCTTGACCAATGAATGCGTTGTTCGCGAACTTCTGCATCGGGTATATCTACCTTTAGAATACGCATTGGATCTTTGGACATGGACCTCGGTTTCTTGCGAGCTACCTTGATGGTGTGAGATAACTTAACTTTCTATACGTCTTGTCCCCAATGAAGTGAGAGACGAATGCAATGGATAGCGCTCTGAATGAGGAGATTGACGATGGTGGAAGCCTATTAAACCATGCAAAGAAATTTGGGCCTTTTAGGGTGATAAGCGAAGCTACGCATCACTGCCGGATCTTGATACCGGTTTTGTAAGTGTTGAGGTGATCGGCCCGGATCCTTGAGCCATCGAATGCTTCCCGCTTGGCATCGGTCTTTGGAAGAAGTAGAAGCACCTCGGTACGTGAAGGGTGATTCGGTTTGTTGTACCAAGGTATCCATAGTGTCGAGCGCGTCCTCTTGCACCTCCTTCGCCTTCTTGAGCTCTTCTTTGGAGGCTCTTGAACCTCTGCTCCCATGATAGTTCTGCTGCTCCTTGCTGAGGGTGGCGTAGTTCTCCGTTCAGGCATGCTCTCGAGTGCCCTCCTCTTCAGGGGCTAATTGTGGTCCATGCCCCCTGGCTCGGTTAGACTCTGCTTCTTCTTCAGCACCTCGGGGAATGTCGGGATTGTGTTGCCCTTCAGGAGGAGGGAAGTTGTAACCTTCCTGAGCTTGTCGTGTCTCTAGTAAGGCGTTACTTTGCACGGTAAGTTGCTCGCTCTTCTATCGGGGCGTCGGTTGGTGGCGAACACCTGCTTACACAGTTCATGTCATCTTGCATTCTTGAACGTGCGGGAGTGGTAATGCGCGTTACTGGTTGGTCACGCATCTTGGAAGTTAGCATTGCTCCTTGTGTTCGAGTCGATACCATGATGGCGAAATCGATTATATTTATTAAAGGAGCTATCGTTCCCGCGGTGTATGATGATGCCTTTTTCAGCGGGCGGGTGGGCGTGTAAAGTCGTTGGGCGACTGGATTCTTGGCGGTACGAAATTTGAAGCCTTTGGATCGTCACGGGCTAAATAGAGCTGCTGCCGATCTTTGGTGCAGGTTACGGGCGTAGCACTTGCCGTGCCTCGTATGCGAATTCTATTCAGCGTAGGTAAAGTTATCTAGCATTGTATCTTGTGGGAACCGCAGGTCATTTCCTGAGGAGTGGCCTAAATCATTTATACGTAGAACTATTCTCCACAAGTTGTAATTTAAAGAAATTATGGGGTTGTGTTTGATTGAATAGTTGATTGATTTGAAGGTTTTAAGTAGAGATATGATTTAACTGGGATCATGAGGTTCCCTCATACGATCACGTAATTCCCACCTCTTATTTTACAGACTCATCTAGGAGCCATTGATAAATGGTCTTCGATGGAATATTTATCCTTGAATGCTCTTTTGAAAAGAAAGATGATTGAATGATGTTAGTCACTTGTTCCCAATTAATACAGACTCTTAGCTTGCATTTGTAATCAAGCACAATGTATCTTAGAGTATGTCTCTCGTTCGATTTTTAATAGTGTTTGCACAAGCAATTAACATCGCACAATCCATTGAGGTTCAAAAGAGGTATTGAAATTACCTTGTCCCGGGTGGGATTTCCAAGTGGAGATCCCGAGAATAGAAATTTAGAACTCCGTAAAAACATAATGACAATCATAATTGAAAGTTTATTCATAAAAGCGACACTTTGAGAAAGTAAAATTCAATTGCAAAATAGAGTATGAAAAAATATGAAATCTTGAGATTAGCGAAATGTATGTTCCTACTGAAAGATTACATGTGCTTGAATCCGAAATCACCAAAAACTAAAGTCTTCAATCTGGATCTATAAAACTTCAACTCAAAACTATGGAGAAAAACACTTATCCTATCAAAACCTAACCCTCGTTCTCAAAAAAGCTACCCTCTCCTTGTGTCCTATAGCTTATATACTCCTCTCCAATGTGATCTCGCCTTCCAGGTTGATTGACAAGTGTGCCCTTACGTTAGGATCGAATTCCCACTCAATTCAAAAAGTAATTTTCATGCAGGTGTAAATTTACACATTAATGGTGTCTCCGTACACTTCCTTGCATCCTTTTACGCTTTCAGGTGTCTTAGGTACACTTTGCCCCCTAGTGCTTTTCTGCATTATTACAATCCCTGAAACTTCATCAATCGTTTGCCCACATCCTCCATGATTTAAATTTGCTTCCCGGACATAAATCTTTGTACAATTATGCATTGAGCTTAGAGGGCACGCGCAGTCTAAAAACACAAAAGCAATTAAAAGTACCTATCCTCATATCAAATGTGGGTAAAGTGTGACTTGAATGTGCTAAGTTCTGCTATAATTACTGCTCAATTGTGTATTCATCAGCACTCCTCTGCAAAAACAAGAGAGAAGGGGGGTCTGCGAGGGCTTCGCGTGGCCGCTCCGATGCCTAAGTCAGTTTCTTCCTGAGAGAAAAGATAGGCTGCTTAGAGGGCGAATGTGTTGCGTATGCCTGCGTATGAGTATGCGTACCTTTCACTGATGGGGTGGCCTTGTATTTATAGTAGATGTTCTACCAGTTGGATGGTGATTAGGATTCATTCCCATTGGATGAGATATTTTCTGTTATTATCGGTATCAAATTTGGTAAAGGATATAGAAAGAGTAGTTTGGATAATCTTCGCCCTTGTGGGGGATGCGGGCGATGCACTTTGATGGCTGTTATATCGTAGTTATCTTATTTCTTTATTGGTGGGATTTTGTTGGATTTGCGGGATATATTATTAGGTTATTACATTTCCATATCTTTGGGAGATTCCATGTCGGCACTGGTAGCGGATGGACGCCGTTATGCGTTTGGCTCCAAAAACTGAATGTTGATGTAAAAATGCTGAATCTTTTGATGGGCGTCTTTCTCATTTATTTTAGCGAGTGGGTGCTTGTTTCGTTGGGGTGATTTCTTCTTGGGCTGAGTGGGCGCATGGCGCTGGCCCTGTACTATCATTATTATTATTATATACATGTGCTCTTGCCCTTGAAGTTTGGCTGAAGCAGTAAAAATGTGAGATGGGGAACAGGAAGTGCCAAGGTCGAACCCTTTAAAGAACTATTATAACGGATATGCGAAGTCAATACATGTTTCTTTTCGGTTCTTTTTCTTTTTCCCCCTTTTTTTTTTATATAGTTGATGTAAAGCGATCTATTTGTATGCACATGGAAGAAGCCCACTCTTAAGCATGCCATAATTCACGCGAATCCAAATCGCCTTACCATATACACTATCCAAAATAATTGTTAATTAGCAGGAGTGGTGTCCACCAATAGCCCAGCATTGGAGCCCAATCTTTGGGGCCGTATTTAGAGTCAAGCCGAGCTCTAAGCCCACTAAATGTATATGGCATTGTCAATAAAGTTGGGTCAACAGAAAAAATGGAAATCATGAAATAGGAACTGAAGTTGTTGTTCCAACGGAAGCTTTAATGGAGATGATAACAATTCAAGGATAAATAGATAAAAATTAATTTATGCACAAGGTTTTAACGTGGTTTGACTAATCATATTTATATCCACAGATGATAGATAATTTTCTCTTATATGATAAAATATAATACATGGCAAACTGACGTCTGATTGAGTTCGCGAAATATCACCATGTTTGTATTAACATGTCATATCACGAGCGAGTGAAATCGCCGCTCTATCGAAATATTCCCACATTCTTCCTCCTTATTTTTACACATGTCGTATAATCTTTACAAGCCCAACTCCCTTATAACTTTTTCCCATCGTAATCCAGAATATATATATACATATATACCCTGATAATTTTGTGCTATATAAGCACACCAAGTTCGACAAACAAAGCAAAGTCATGTGAAAACTTAATTTTATATATAGCGTGAAACAAGATTACTAATAAGAGTGATCACCCTAATAAGTAATAACATAGAACCTAGAGCTATACCATTAAGGTTTCTCTGGTCATTTATTCAGAATTCATAGTCGCTGGCTAGTGATCATCTACTTCTTGCAAACCACCCCGGTCCCATTTACCCCACTACTGCAATGCAGAGTTGGATACTCTCCATGGCTGTTTTCTGGCAAGGCCTGGTTCCCAAACTGAGCTGGGCAGTCAGTAGCAAAGATACTTGAAGATGAAAACTTATGAAGACCGCCTAATACTGGCATTGCCACCCCCATCTTCACCTTGCTCACATAGTTCCTCCTGTATGTCTGCCCTAACACTCCAGCCACTCCATTCGTTAGCTTATAGAACTTGAACCCAAGTTCCAAATGAGCAAAGCAATCCTCATCTGTTATATTGTAGCTATGTACTCTAGACTCCTCGGCTGTGATGGGAACAACTACTGCATTAACCCTAAAGTTTTCTTCGTCTTCGACGACAACCCTGTTCCTGTCACCGGTGCGTGTTATGGAGACGCGTGGAGCGATTGGGGTTCGCCACTTGGATCCATCGTTGTTGGGGAGGTGGATTGGCATGTCATCGAAGGATAGAGCTAGACGGTCCAGGTTGTCATCCCATATTGTGGTTGTTTTAGCAGCAACAAGAAGTTTGTGGGAGCCAAACATTATTCCAATGGACTGTACCCAGGTGAAGTCTCTTTTCATATTAGGGTTTCTCTTACCGATAAAGTGGGCATTGATATGGAGATTGGTATCTGAAACTATGCAAAAATCTTGATCTTTTCGGCCATGGAAATAGAAAGTAATGCCATCTCCACCAACAAACTTAGGGTCCTCACAAACTGCCCCAGGAAAATTGCAACCTGCAGATGTACAAAATCAATATATCATGAACTTACAAAAGAGACGAAACAATAAAGGCATATTCTTAACTATTTCTAGTCAATAAGTTCCAAGTTCTGCACATTGCTAGCTAGGTTATAACAGTGCATGGAAATTGAAAAACTGTCTTATAACATGCAGGTCAGATTGTAATAAGACATTTCATGGCACGGTTACTGCTTTTTTAGTTTAAGAATAAATGGGCTTGTTTTCATTCCTATTTTTTAAAACTACTCTTGAAAACAGTTTTTAAAAAACAGAAAACATCATTTCAGCCTGTTTCTAGTTGCAATTATCAAAAACTGTTTTAATTTGTTTTAAAAAGCAAGGAGGATAAGGAGAACACAAACAACACAGAAAACATAGAAAACACTAAATTCAGAGAACATCAATATTGTGTTTTTTATGTTTCAGAATTTATATTCTAGAATAGTTTTTTGAAACATGAACTAAACAGACCCTTGCCGCTCTCTGAATTTACTTAAAAGGGAACCAAACATCTTATTCGTGTTCTTGTTTTTTATAACAAAAAACAAAAAACGATTTTAAAAAACTGTAACCAAACAGACTCAATATTTCAAGTGTTACAAAGGCAAAAGAGTAATGTAAACATAAATAATATAGAGCTTCTAACCCAAAATACAGAGTTACTGATTCTCATATACAGCTATTAAGTTACATTAATTTGCTTCTGAAATGGGGTTAAGGAAGATAGATGACTTACTACAAACAGGTTTGCAGGAGACACAGTCAACAAGACAACTTGTAGGACACACGATGGGGCAGAAGTGCCAAATCAGGTAGCACGGACTATACTTGACCGACCGGCATCTCACCTTCCGGGGGATGATCGCGATCGGTTGGCCTACTGTCATAGATTCTGAGAGCCACAGGACCATAAGAAAGAGGCCGCAAATGCCCCACAACTTCTTCATAGACACTGCTGGAACCACACCCATACTGGTTATAAGCATATATTAAAAAGGGGATTTATGTGATATATGTCTTAACAAAAGAAGGTGCATTTTGTGAACATTGTAATACGTACGTTAACTTTTATAGACCAAGTTAGAATGTAAAGCCTCTTGATCAACCATATCAGAAGTAGTTTAGAACATGGTAGAAATGCAGTGCCATCCTGAAATCGGGGTTTCGGTTTTGACCAGTACTTGAGGAGGGGGATTGTGTATTAACAAAAGAAGATGCTTTTTGTGACCGTTCCTTGGGGAAGTTATAACTGTTTTTTTTTTTTTGTGTGCTAACTGGCAAGGTTATGTACTTTTTCACATACTTTATGTTTTTAACTGGCCAAAGATCATGTATTTTTTGAGGTCTATCGAAGCAAGCCTGGACATTAAGCCCCACCCTTGATAAAACTGCTGGAATCTGCCTAAAAAGTATCAGCTCCAAATTCTCCAGTATATTAATTAGTAACATCCCCGGCCGTTTCTAGCTATTGAAGATTAAAATAATAGAAAATATAGACTACCAATCAAGAAAGAGTTCCTTCGTTTTCAGTTGTTAATGAATAGTTGGAGAAGCTTGATCGATCTTATAAAATGAATAGAGCTCAATTTGAGTCTTGACTAAGTTTTGAATCTTGATTTGGCAATAGTTTTTTTTACTTGTACGTTCAGCTTTGGCGTGATTTGAGCTGATTTGATTTGCAAAATATTAATTAGCTAAAGATTTGAGCAACTTGATCTTAGATTGAAGAGGTTTTTTTAAATAAAATTGGATATTGAAAATCGAAATTTAAGTTTTGAATGCCTTGACAACAAGATTCAATGATGAAAAAAAAAAAATTTATCTGCCTTCAAAAGCTAAATTCCAATTCTAATTTAACTATATATAAATATTTGACTTTTCAATTCTGTGTTAATCCTAATTATTTAATTTGAGAGTATAATGAACTGTCAACAAATATCCACTTAAAATGTTATTCAATTACAAGTTCAACACGCCATGAAATGAAGTGAACTCGTGCACATAGAGAATAGAAAGAAAACAAAAGGAAAATTAAGATGAGTTAATGGAGGTTCATGAACCTTAATGAAAGGTTCTTCACTTAATGAAAGGTTCATAACTTATCATTAATGAGGTGGTCATCCATTCACCATCATTTACAACACCCCCTTGGATGACCATCATATAGAATGTGTCTTATTAAAACCTTACTAGTAAAAACCCTGTGGGAAAACCTAACGAAGAAAAAAGAGTACAACATCCAATAAAACTTAGTTTGTTGGATGACCTCATTAAAAACCTTGCCAATAAAACTTACTGGGACAAAACCTAGACAAAGGAAAAAGAATACAGTACATTAACATCGTGTCATAAGCATACTCCCTCTCATATTGATATCCTTTAGTTGGCACATTTCAATCTTGTATATTAGCTTCTTAAATGTTGAAGTTGGCAATGACTTCGTAAATAAATCTACTAGATTATCACTTGAGCATATATTTTTAAAATCAATTTCACCACTCTTCTGAAGTTCATGTGCCTAAAAGAACTTTGGATAAATGTGTTTGGTGTTATCTTCTTTGATATAACCCCCTTTGATACGTGCAATGCTTGCAACATTATCTTCAAATAATGTTGTTGAACTGTCTTTGATAAAGGGGAGTTTGCATGATTCTTAGATACGTTGAATTATTGATTTTAGCCATGCATATGCATTCACGACTTTCTTCGTGAATTGCTATAATCTCTTAATGATTAGATGATGTTGCCACCATTGTTTACTTAAAGGATCTCCATGAAATAGTTGTTCCATTATAATTAAACACATACCTAGTTTGTGACCTGACTTTATGTGGATTTGAAAGGTATCCTGTATTTGCATATCCAAGCAATTGGTTCTTTGATTCATTTAAGTAAAATAGACCCATATAAGTTGTTCCTTGGAGGTAGCACAATATATGTTTGATATCATTCCAATGTCTTCGAGTTGGAGTGGAACTATACTTGGCTAATAAATTGATAGGAAAAGTAATATTTGGGCGAATACGATTAGCAAGATACATAATGGCACTAAGATATGGTACTTCAGGACCAAGTATTTCTTTACCCTTTTCACAAGGATGAAATGAGTCATTTTTTCACATCAAATGAACGAACAACCATTGGAGAACTTAAAGGGTGTGCTTTATCCATATAAAAGCACTTTAAGATTTTCTTAGTATATGCTAATTGATGAACCAAAACTTTAGTAGAGAAATGCTCGATTTGAAGGTTGAAACAAAATTTTGTTTTCCCAAGATCTTTCATCAAAAATTCCTTTTTCAAGTATTTTGTTGTTCTTGTGAAATCCTAACAAGATTTAATCCATCAACACACACAACAATAATTTCAAATCCAATTTCTGATTTCTTGATAAAGATGCATGGGGTATATAGGGTTGTTCGCATACCATTCTTTCAGTAAATACTTGTGGAGGCGATTGTACCACATGTGTCTGGATTACTTCAACTCATATAGAGATCGTTATAATTTGATTGAGTACATATTATGAGACTTTATACAATTTTATCCAAGCAATATAAATCATTTAGGGATTTTCATATATATATCATTATCTATGGATTCATATAGATAAGCAATAATGACATCCATGAGATCTGATATCCGCTTCTTCGTAGACCACCAAAGTTTATATTTAAAAACTTTAAAAGTACTGTGTCCATATCAGAGAATATGTTTCCTCATATTCAATACTAGGTACTCATGAGTATCCTGGGTAAAGCTGAACATTCAGGGTTTCTATAACATGATCCCATTTTCTTTTCTATTTGGCGCTTTTCTTCATACAAATGTCTTTACCCAATCTTTATATTCCTTAGGTGCTCGACTACAGTCCAAAAACTTATCATTTCATTAACAAGTTTAATTTTGTCTACATAGCTTTTTTCCATTTGGGCCAACCATTTCTATGTCAACATTCTTCCATATTTTGTGGTTCAAAATTATCACCATTTCTTATAATGTCTAAGGCCACTTGGAAAACAAAAATATTATTGATAATAATATCATTTCGATCCCATTTATATCCCTTGTACACATAACTCATTAAGATCTCATAATTTTCAGATACCTATGCCTCTTCAGGGCTATTTCTTTGTCTCAATCTCTGTGTTCACTTTATTCCCATGAGCTCTTAATTCACCATATGCCTCATCGGGGGGCCATTTGTTCATCATATGCCTCGCCCTCACGCCTTTCGCTCACCTCATGGCGCTTTCCTTATGGGCCTTTGCCTTATTCTTCGGTGTTATCTTCTTCGTGGAGTTATGTATTTTGAGTCGATATGTCTTCCATGCTTCAGACGTATTTTAGACCTACTTGCTACCTCATCAATCCGTGCCGGGAGCATTTCGTACCGTAGATATGTGACTTTGTCACTTTCTTTGTGTTAATAAATGCATCTGGTAATTGATTTGCAACATTTTGCAAATGAATGATTTTTTGAACTCCCAGTTCACATTGATTTATACGAGGATCAAAATGAGACATTGTACATGCATTCCAAGAATTTCGATTTGATCTTCACCCCTAATTGTGGGAATACACTCTCACATTAAAGTATATTAACGCCATGCTGCTGTCAGAAAAACACATCTGTTAAGGGTTCAAGATATTCTATGATGGACGAGAATAAAAACTACATAAATCCTAGTCTTCATCGGGGACCCATTTTAGCCTGCCATGTAAGTGTATCAGACATATACTACCGTGATCGCCCAAACCCTGAGGTTACAAGCAACCCGTAAACTCGCAGAATTCTTGTGGATTTCGGGTGATCCGATACCACACTATTATGTCCCATTTATCGGGATCCATATTTTCACAAAAAATCGAGTAGAGTCTCCTTGTTCCCAGAAAGCCTCACCCACAGCAACTCCATACCAAGAGCAATCATATCCCATCCAAGGCCAACAAGTAGCACGACCACATAGGTCCATCCGGCTCATATCCCCCAATATATATTCTCTCTTACCGCATATTCACATTTAAATTTAAATATGAAAAATAAAACACTTACTGGCGAGCCGTAAGAGTCCGATCACGACCCTTACCCTACCACATACCGACTATTTAGACAATAGTCCCAAAGCAAGAATCTCATAGTTGCAATTCTTTATACAAAAACACTTTTTACAAAGGGTAATATCAAGGCCACACACGGCTTCCTTCTCATAATCACGTGGTCCTGCCGGAGCGCCGCCTCCCCTTACACTCCCTATGCTCAAAGGTCCTTACCAACGGGCAGCAATGCCTAGTAGAGAAATCATCCTACTAGGGCTGGCTTCTCCCAAATGCACATGCAATGGCACGCACACATCATGTCACCATATTTCACGTAAAAATGCAATCCTGCTGGAATATTTCATGTCATGAATGAGATGAGACTCCTTCATGCCCATAACCCGAGTCCTGGCCGACTCCCTCACACCTGTGACGCCAAGTGTGAAAACCGTCATCGGTGTTCTCACCCACGACCTTTTTTTTCCAAAAATGCTTTTTGTTTTATAAGTCAAACCATTGGACAACCATGATATTCACTTGTTTCTACCGTGTCTTGTGTGTTTTGGGGGTAGCGACTGTCTTAACCGCAGCTTCACACGCTTCCACACTTTCGCGAACATTCATCGCTGGATACATATGTCTAACTAAGAATAGAATTTGGGTTTTTCACCCTGGAGGGGGATCAACCCCATCTTGCTTCACCCAACACACGTATATTTATTTATTTTAATGTTATGAAACCGTGAGTCTCAATTTTGGACGTCGTCCCATTTCCCGACTACCACATATTCACCAAGAAGAATATCCAATACCATGCAATGACATATCCATCGACGAGATGTCCCGCAGTAAGATATGAAATGCGTTAATATGCCATTTCAAGCCACATATCATAGCCATGTGCATAATGAGAGCTACATGCAACATTACCAAAAACATGGATAATTATATTTCTTACATATACTCACATCCATCAAAAGAGCATATATCAACATGATCTTTTCACACACAGCATGTTATTCAATCAAGCAACAACACACAAAATGGCCCCAATCTCGGACCCATAAAAACAAGGCACCTCTCGGTTCCTTCACAGCTATGAAACATTTTTAGTTACATTCATCACCGAATCACTGTGATACTAAAACACACAACAAAACCCGAAAACATCAGTCCCGGGATCAAAACCAACTCTCAACACAGTCTGGAATTGCCCAGAACCAGTCCCAAAAATTTCCAATATTTAGTCCTAAAATCTCGAGACTAAATCCCATGACCAAGCATTACCCCGGTTGAACGCCATGCCATTAAACTACTTGTGATAGAAATAATCAAAGTAGGAAAATTCCCTACTTCTGTGGCTTGACGAAACTCCTGCATTTTGGCATCCACGTAAAGCGCCCTCGCTGCACTGGACCTATTCTTACCGATCCTAAAACCGATCACCGATTTCCATAGATCTTAAAGATAAGCGGAAACCCCTTTTCCCCTTTCTCTCTCTCTCTCTCTCTCTTTCTTCCTGCCCCTTCCTTTTTTCTCTCTCCTTTTTCTTTCTTGTCCCTCCCCACTCCCCAAGCTCCCACTCCCTTTTGTTTTTAAATTTTCATTTTTCTTTTCTTTATTATTCCTTATCTTCCTTTCCTTGAGCCTTTTTCCTCTTGCTTTTCTTTGTCAGCTTCATTTTTCTATTCTCCTTCATTTTTCCTGAAATTATTCAAAGTGTGTTCCATCAATCCATAAGCCACTTGTCACACTCTCCCATTTTCTTGATTTCTCTTTTCCATTTTTTTCCTCCATTTGAAACATGGCCTGTATTCTCGAGTCATTTAAGGTGCCCTTGCCATGTGCTAACACCCGATGCCTCGAAAAACGAAATTCCTATTGTCTCGGAACATGAAATTTGACTAGGTAACTAGATTGCGAGATCTAATTCAACACAAAGCCTCGGCTTTCGCTATCCGAGATTAGGAAAATTTTCTATTTCCAACGAAATTCATCGCTTTACCATTTTTAGAAAATTTGAATTTTTTCTGGTTTTACTCTTTCCTCCTTTAATAGAATTCGTCTCGAAATTCACACTGTGACACACCAAGATATGCACAGACTTACTCTAGTGCCACAAATATTGCACAAACACACACCTTCGTCCTCGAAGCAGGAAAGGATAGTGGCCCGGGTGATCGGTCCCTCCTCTCTGCTGAGCCCGCTTCCTCACTCCTATGGAGCCATCAGTCAGCCACACAGCCGCACGGTCTGCGCGCAGCACCCGATCCTGCCATCCAAGACACGCACCGGTCCCTTCTGAAGGTCCCATCCGTATCAATAGTGCTCTCCCCAACCACTGGCGAGCCGGATGTCCCGAGTAGATACTTCTGAGCGCGAGACGCGAACAACTTCATGCGGCGTCTAATAAATCCTGAGGTAACCAAACCATATAAATCTGGTAGGCTCCACCCTCAGAGTATCTTGAAGGGTTTGATGAGGCCCCACGCAGTTTCCTCACTGGTCATCTAACCACTCTCTCAAAGTATCACCTTCAAGAAGACATTATGATCACCACCTCGCTTAGCGGTCGACACGTTTATCGGGCCACAGTAGCTCTTTGTTACTCGGAATCCATGAGAAGACACGCGCTTCCATATCAAATCCACCTCTCGTAGAGGTGTCTCTAATCGATTTGACCGTTGACTAACGCTTCTCCCCACTTATCCAACAACGGATCGTTACGCTCCACAAATCTTTATAGTACAGCTGGTATATCATCATAAACTGTTATTTAGGCTGGGACTTCAATGTTGGTGGCAAGTGCTCCTCTCCCTAGCCACCCTTTAAGATCCAGATGGCATGTTTCAAAGATGTCCTATAAAACCTGTATGGTCCTCTCCGACTGACCATCTGTCTGCGAATGAAATGCTATGCTCATCGTCAACTGTGTCCCCATGGCATTTTGGAAACTCTTCCAAAAGTGTGCCATAAACCTAGGATCCCCGGGTTAATTGGCGGACACTAGTACTTGGCGTAGCCTGACAATCTTTCTCAAGATAGCACCTGTAGAATTCCTCCGCCAGGAAGGTCATCCGCGACGCTAGAAAATGTGTCATCTCGTAGCCGTCCACTATCACCCACACCATCGTGCTCTCTGGCACCGCGGAAAGTGGGCTGGTCACAAACCATCATGATGTGTGCTCCCACTTCCACTCGGCTACCTCCAATGGCTAGAGTAGCCCTCCCCGGCCAAGCCTCGATGCTCAAATTTCTACCCACAACACACATGAGACACCGTCAAACAAAATCTCCAACGCGTGTCGCTCATCCCGCGCCTAGTAATATCGGCGACCGAAGAACACGACATACATCTTCGTGTCGCCCCCATAAAACGGGGAGTGCTGAATGTTCCTCCTCGAGATTCACTCTCACAGCCATCGCACTAGGGGAATCACATCCCGCTTCCATGGTCAAGACAACCATTCGTACGGCTCCAAATTTTCGTCACCGGTATTCGATCAGTATCTCGATCCCCTGATGGACTTATAGTTCATGCCTTTTACCCCAGACTCCACTCACCTCGCTAGTGTGACGACGAGCCACCAAACTCCTTAATGCTCCATGAGCTCCCCGGACATTGTACTACAGCTCCTTAAACCGCCCCACGTGCATTCGCCACTCGCTGGTGAAGTTACACTAAATCCGCACTTTCGATGACTCAACCGAGTGCATCAGCCACTACATTTTCCTTACCAGATGGTAACGCAAAGTGAAGTCATAATTCTCCAAATACTCCATCCATCTCGTGTCGCCTTTATATTGAGTGTCCTCGCTTATGAAAATACTCGCACTCTTGTGGTCTGGAAAATACTTCAAACTATGGCTGGCAGCTAAATCTTTACATAAGGCAAAGATCACCATGCACGCTAACCCAAAGGTCACGCTAGTGTGGCCTACTAGCCACTTTTAGCTGCTCGGGAAACCTGGTGTTACAACTTCTTCCCACTACATCAAGACACATCCCAAATTCATCATTAGAGGCATCACAAGCATTCATGTACCTCTCGTTCCTCGCTCTAGGATCATCGCAATAGGAGCCGGCAGCCTCCTTTTTCAACTCCGGGGAATGCCTTCACAGTGTCATTCCAATTCTCAAACTCGACCCCTTTCAGTCAATCTAGTCATGTGTGCCGCTAGTCGAGAAATCCTCAATGAACCTCCCGTAGTACCCCGCCTCAAGAAACCGTGATATCTCGAAGATCGACTTCGGGTCTTCCCAACTCATATCACCAACCTTCTCGGGTCTACCGACATACCGAAGGCCGACACGACGTGCCCCAAGAATTTCACCTCAATAAGCCAAAACTCGCACTTACTGAACTTGGCATACAACTAATGGTCCCTGAGTGTCTGGAGAACAATCCTCAAATGATCCTAATACTCCTCCTCAGACTGGGAGTAGATCAAAATGTTGTCAACAAAGACCACAACAAATTGATCCAAATGGGTGGGTCGCAATTTTACATGAGATCCATGAATTGTCACGAGTTGATTTATTAATTCCAGCGCACCACAACCCAATGCTGATGCGTCACGTCCTAAACATTGTCTTAGGGATATTAGACTCCCTAACCCTCAGCTGATGATAACCGGTGCGAAGGTCTATCTTGGAGTAGACTCGCACCCCTTTCAGCTGATCAAACAAGTCATCAATCCTAGGTAATGGATACCAATTCTTGATCGTAACTCTGTTCAACTGTCGATAGTCAATGCACAGTCGTAGAATCTTGTCCTTCTTCTTAGAAAACAGAACCGGAGCGCCCCATGGTAGCGTCGACGGAAACCTTTGTCCAACAATTCCATTACGCTTGACCTTTAAGTTCATACAACTCAACCTGGTGCCATCCTACGGTGAGTCATGGGCGACGGCACAAGGTGTACTTCTACACGCAAAGTCTACATCCTTCTCGGGAGGAACCTGGTCAGTCTGCCTAGAAAACATCCTCATACTCGCAAACCACTCAAGGTAGACCCAAATCCCCTCATCCTTTAGGGTAAGGCTTGCTAGCCAACCCATCAACCGGTCCACCCACCGGACTCGTGCATGGTCCTGTGGCTCGCTACTCATGCTTCTTCCCCCAAAAGTCACACAATGTCACCCCGGTAGGCATGCAAGAATCCTCCTACTATCATACAATCACGAGACACTCGTGTGTCGCCAACCAATCCATGCCAAGAATGACATCAAAATTCGATATGTCCATCACCCGAAGGTCCACCGTGAGCATAATCCCTGAGATCTCTAACTCATAATCCCGACATATCTTATCAATCCTCACCCTAGTCCCTAAGCCCAAAACATCCACACTAGATGCAGCAACAAAAGAATGCAATGCACCATAATCAAATAATATCTTTGCCCGTATGCAAGATAACATAAACATACCCTGTATAACCGACTAATCAATTGGCTCAGTCTGTGGTGTGATGTCGTGAACATGCCGGGTCCCTTGCCAGCTCTCAGCTCAGCTAGCCCTCGCCAGTTCTCTGATTCGACCCACACCGGCTCCTCGCCTATCGGTGGGCGCAAAGTGCTTATGCGCTGACCGGGATTGATATTGGTCTCTCTAGCTCGTATTAGGGTGAGAAGGAACAAACTGTGTTTGCGCCTATCCCACTAATGACTGGGACTGAGGTGTTATAACGCCTCAAAAATACCCTAGATTTTTATAATAATTTTATTATATATTCGGTATGAATTGATTCAATCCTGGGTTTTTCCGGGAAACTGATAAATACCAGAAATGTGAAATGAATATTGAGCGTATGATTAAATGTTATATGCTAAATGAGAAATTGGATTGAACCTGAAATAAACCCAAGTGTAAAGTAAAAATTTCTGAACAGAAATAAGGACCTGGTATCAGAATATACGGGGTTAAATGCAAAGTGGAATTAATTGATAAATGAAAGTGAAATGAAGACCAAAAATGAGAAAATGAGAACACTTATGTGTAAGTCAAACATGGCCTTACACTTTTAAATAGAGAAATAAGACCAAATGTGGTCTTAGAAGAGTACATTGCGGGCATTTTGAGCAAAACGTTTTGAGAGAGAGGGAGGAGAGAGAAAGCTAGGGTTTTTAAAGAGAAGAGGATAAATCCTTCCAGATCTCGCAAGAAGGAAGAAGGAAAAAAAAGGCTTTTCAAGTGCAAAGGGATGTTTAAGGTATGAACCTAAACCCTAGAGTTATATTTGATGTCATTAGAAAACCCTAATCCATCAATGGGTTTTTCTCATGGTTGGTTTAGGATGATATTAGGATGTTATTGGGAGTGATTCCCATGTTTTGTTTTGGGATTTTGAGGATTTTTAGAGGAAATCTCAAAAATGAGGAAAACTATAAAATATGGGCAAAATGGGAAGTTTCAGCCGCAGCATAGTGGAACCCACGCCACATATATTCCACGTGTGGGATACCACCACAGCAGGTCGAGGTGCCAAACACCCTCACGCCGAGGCGCATACGCCTTCACAACAAGAAATTTTTAGATTGTCGTTATGAAAGTATCATATTCGTACACCGATAGTTTAAGGACCCTAATAAATGATTAATGGGGGTTCAAATAAGGATAAAAACTAAACAGTACACTGGCTCCCACGCCTTCTACAGTTCTTCCAAGGTCTTAGGCAAACTTGTCTTAACCCCAAAACCGTTAATGAAGATTAATTGTCATTCACTAAAAATATAATAATGTTTATCCACTCAAGAGTGTTAATTTGTTATTGATCAAAGTGACAAAGTGAGAGGATCATCTTAACCTTAGATCTAAGATTCAAGGGCAGAAACGACGACAGCTGGTTAGTTCTTTGAACTTTTGATTATTCCGATTCAAATATTGTTAGTTCTTTGTTCACCAAAATTATATTCATAATTTAAAGTGTTTGGTAATTACTAAATAAACCTGAAATGAGTATATGGAATGAGTATATCTTTGAAATTATATTACGAAAGTGCATATGGATTTGAAAATGTGATATTTGAAATGTTTGACAATTAATTACATGTGAGTGATTAATCGAAATGTAAATGAATTGGTCAATTATTGACATCTTGACTTGAATCGATATAATCGAATCTTTACTAGCATGGCGGATGCACCAATCGGCATACGCCACGGCAAACCGGAACCAGTAATGTCGCCACACATGGTGGAATGCACCAATCAACATCTGTCATAATGGTATGACATTATTAAAATCCCACTGCGGATGCACAATCTGGCATCCGCCGCGAGATGCAGACGGTGCATTTTGTGACCACATGCAGGTACCAATCGATATCCATCATGATGGGAGACCGAAATTGTTAAATGTAAGCACACATACCTAATGATAAAAAGGGACCCGGATCTACCAAACGGAATCCGTCATAAATGTGAAATTGTATGGGACAGCGAAATAACAAACTTGATGAGTATAAACATTTAAACTTCAAATACATCTTGGGAGTATATGTTTAATCTCACGGATTTGAGTTAAGTAAATTGAAAGCATGTGAAAATGCATATTTTGATATGATCAATGATTTGTAAAGTGAAAGCATGTGAAAAAAAATAAGCATGAGTATTGTTTTACATTAATCATGAATGAAGTAAAAAGTATGGTTTAATATAAAAGCATGTCTTATATTAAACCGAATTTGAGTATAGAACCGTATAGAACCACTAAGCATGAAAATGCTTAGCGTGTAGTTTTAACTATGCTCAGGTATCGAGTGAACATGAAAGAAGGCCAAGAACAAGAAGCACAGAGTCATAGAGAAAGTTGCGGCGTATAAGTATATACCCCACCATATGCATATCATTTCTTTTGAACATGTGATATTTTGTGAACAAAAGAGTTAAGTCTCTGAATTATTGTTTTGCATATCATTTTGTAAAGGCATGATACTCCATTTTGTAAACGTGTTGCATAAAAGTAAATGTGTGTTGGACTACCATTTGAAATGCTTCCGCGAAATTGAAAACACTAAAATGAAATGACATAAATAAAATGTTTTGATAAGATAAATGAAAACAGTAGGAGTAAACCGGTCTCTAGTTCGGATCCGCATATTCTCGGGTTAGGTCAGGATTCGGGTCGCACACTTGAAAAAAAAACAATAAAATAAAAACGAATTTAAACTAGACCCCGGAACCAGCCGGATCCACCAATCTGTCGGACTCGGAAAGGGGTGCCACAAGTGTCCTCAGATCCGATTCGTCACGGCAATCTCGCCTCACATGTCCAGGCTGATGGCAATGGAAACATGTCATCGGGTCCTATCTGACTAGAAGCCTTGTCCGCGCCTTACGCTAATAAATGCGGTCCCATCCTAAAAATCTCAGATGTCTTTCGCTTTCTTTCCCAAAACCAAGAAGGTTGATCCTTCTTCCTCTTACCACTAGCAATCGTATCTTGGATGCTCTGTGCATCCTCTATCTCTCTCTCTATGGCCATAGCCGTCCTGACCATAGAGTCCATGTCTTGTAGGAGGAATCCTACACCAGCCCCCTGATGGACACCCACTCTAGCCATCCTCAAACTTCTCATTCCTCGCCATATCTCGTGGCCACATAGTCATCCCCCGAACGCGCCATGTTGGAGGTTACTGCCCCTTACCCTTCAGCCTGCACTAGCCTCAGGCAATGATAGTAGTCAAGAAGATTCCATGACCTCCACAAAGGCCTGTTGGTCAAATACTGGTGGAGTGCCTCACGGCCGACCCCTGAGTCCTCTTCCTCGACTTGCCATCTACCTATGTCAAATAGCAAATAGAGGTTTCTTTCTCTTTACTCAATTAGCAGTGCATATGCCACCACTAACATGCACATATCACACATATTTATTCATCAAAATGCATAATGGATGCATGATCTAAACCCGTGCCCATCGAGTCCTAGGTATGATCTAAGCTCGATACCGTTAGATACTCCAACCCTTCAACCCCGCGGAATTCTCGTGGATTGGTACCGATACCACACCGCCGGTCCCATTATCGGAACTATTATTGAAAAAAATCGGGCGTAGCCCCTTTGTTCGGGAAGCTTCACCAAATTGCCAACCTCGTATAAGATAACCATAACCCATCCGTGGTCTCAACAAAGTAGTACGACCACACAAGGTCCATCTCGGGCTCCATATCCCTACTTGACACATCATCCCTTACAGGGACCCATTCATCTCACATTTAAATCTAAAATATGAAAATAAAACACTTACTGAGCAAATCGTAAGAGTCCGATCACGACCATCTTACCATAATTACATACCCGACTATTTAGACAATAGTCCCAAAAGAATTTAGTTACAATTCTTTTATACAAAATACTTTTTTTTACAAAGGTAATATCAAGGCCACACATCGACCTCCTTCATAATCACGGCCTCGTCGGAGCGTCATCTCCCTGTGCACTCCCTGTACCTGAAAGGGGGTCCTACGATGGGGTGAGCAATGCTCATTAGAGAAATTATCCTACAAGGGCTACTCCCCACCTAAATGCACATGCAATGGCACGCAAACATCATACCACATTCCATACTAAAAAAGGAAATCCTACATGGAATATTTCATGTTATGAATGAGATGAGCCATGTCTCATAACCCGAAGTCCCGATCGACTCCCTCACACACCACAATTGCTGGTGAAAAACTACAGATATATTTCACTAATGACCTTTTTTTCAAACAAAGCTTTTTGTTTTATAAGTCAAAACTATCAGACAAACTCCGATATTCACTTGTTTTTACCAAGTCCCTTTGTGTTTTTGGTGGGTAGCTTAATTTCGAAATCTCACTCATGTGTTTCCGCACGCCTTCCGACACTTTCATCGAAAGTTTCATCGCTGATACATATGAAACAACCAAGAATAAAATTTGGGTCTTTCACCTTAGGAGGGGATCTACCCCATCTTGCTTCACCAAACACATGTATATTTATTTATTTATTTTAATGTTATGCAACCATGATTCTTAATTTTAGACATCGTCCCATTTCCGAGCTCACCACATATTCACAAAGAATGGTGAATAACCAATACCATGCGCACACACCCAACCGACAGATGGTCCGCGAGCAGAGCGAATATGCCATTTCTATGATCATGTTACATGCATAATGAGAGCTACATGCAACACTACCAAAACATGGATAATTATATTTTTCTACATATAATCTTCAAGATCCATCAAAAGAGCATATATCAACATGACTTTTAACACACAAAGATGTTATTCACAATCAAGTTAACAACACAATAAAATGGCCCCAATCTCTGACCCATAAAAACAAATAATCCCTGGCCCCTTCACCGGCTATGAAACATTTTGGGCCTATTCATCACCGAATCATTGTGATACCAAAACACACAACAAAACCCGAAGACATTAGTTCCAGGATCAAAACAAAATCTCAACACGGGCCCGAGGCCGCCTTGAGCTGCCCTGTGGCCTTCAATATTCGGGGCCCCAAAATCTGGGATCAATCCCACGGCCGCTAGTGCTCTAAGAACGCCCATGCCATTAAAATGACCTTTTTAAAGAAATAATCCAAGTAAAGGCTCCTGGCCTTCGAGTTTGACCTAAATTTTGTACCCACGCTGTATTCCCTACAGGGCCAACTTTTAATTGGCTTCAATGAAACCCACGGTCCTCGTAGATCTTATAGAGAAGCGGAAACCCCCTTTTCCTTTCTCTTTCTCTCTCTCTCTCTCTTTTGCTCGTTCTCTCCTTCTTTCTCTCCCCTTTCCTTTTTTTTTTTTCTTATCGACCCGAACTCCCCTATTTGCTCCACTCCCATTGTTTTTAAAAAATTTTATTTTTATTTTTCTTTATTATTCCTTTTGACTTTTCTTTTTCTCTTTTCTCCTTATTTCCTTTTTCTTTATTTTCTTTATTTGTTTCACTTTTTGGACTCTCCTTCAATCGACCAGGCCCGTGCGCTGGGAAACTTCCCCATCTTCCTCCATGCCACTTGTCACACTCCCATTTTCTTGATTTCTCTCTTCCATTTTTTTCCTCCATTTGACACATGGCTCAATATGAGCCATTTATCCAAATGGCATGTGTCACTTGCTATTCCACATGGATATCATGCCATGTGTCACTCTCCTAAGGTGTCATGCGGCATCCACATGGTCTTGTCATGTGTCACCCGACACACCCGGCGTCTAGAAAACGCGAAATTCCCGACCGGCTCGGGAATTCAACAAAAATTTCTGACCTGGTAACCGATTTAGCAAAGCAAGAATTGGTCCACAAAGCCGTTTCGTCATCCGAGATTCGAAAATTTTCTAAGCCAACCGAAATTAGCAGCTTACTCATTTTTCGTAAAAATTGAATTTTTTCTTCTGTTTACACCGCACAAATCAGTCATTAGTATGTGAGAAATATTTGGTTGTTTGCCAACTACAAGTTGTAAAGGGGAATATTCATGGTAAGTTGTTGGTCGAATATGAACCAAGCTTGCAACATGCATAATATCATGTCCCCAAACAGAAGTTGACACTTTGGTTTTCATTAGTAGTGGTCAAACTATTAATTGAAGACGTTTGATGAGGGACTTTTCTAAACCATTTTGAGTGTGAGTATGAGCAATAGGATGCTCGACATTTATTCTAATTGACATGCAGTAGACAGTAAAGGTTTGGGAGGTAAACTCATTGGCATTGCCAAGTTTGGTAGTCTTAATTGGATAATTAGGAAACCATGCTCATAATTTGATCATTTGTGCAAGGAGTCTAGCAAAGGCAACATTTCATGTCAAAAGAAGACAAACATGTGACCACCTCGTAGAAGCATCTATTAAGACCATAAAGTAACAAAAAGGTCCACATGATGGATGTATATTTCCAAATATATCCCCATGTATTCATTCTAAAAAAACTGATGACTCGAATATGACTTTGCTAAAAGATGGTCTGACTATCAACTTAGCTTATGAGCAAGTAGCATATGGGTATTCATTAGGCAAAAGAATCTTCTGGTTCTTTAGTGGATGCCCATGTGAGTGTTCTATGATTCTTCACATTATTTAAGACACAAGGTGACCTAGCTTATCATGCCAAAGAATAAAATTCTTTGGGCCGTTGACCTTCTAGTTCAGGGCAACATATGACTCAATAGACTTTAAAGTTTTGTGACATAACCTAGATGAGATGACTGAGAGTTTTTCAATGAGTTTCTTGTCAAAAACAATAGAGGTAATATAAATACATTTCATATTACCATCGTTCATGATTTTAATGTGATAATCCATTTTTATTGAGCCTTTAAAAAGTCGGCAATTCCTTGTGGATTTTGTTGGGAATATAATATATCATTATTAGAGGATAAAGGAATAATAAAGACAACACATTAATATGTTGTGAATTAGTTCTATATTTAGTAGCATTATGCTTGATAAAGGTTGGCCAAATGTTTGAGCGTACGAAAGGTACACGACCAATGCCCTTTCATACCACATCTATGAAAATTTTCCCATGGTTCTTAGAAGGTTTATATTATATGTACTTCTCACTTTACCCAAATATTAATCCACTTTTGATTATGAGATTTTCATTTTTCTAAGAATTTGAGGGATCGTTAATATGATATTGAGAATTTCTTCCATGATTGCAACCATGATCAATCCTCATCCATGTCCACAAGTTTGGGGTGATATTGATTCACTTCATGGAATCATTTCAAGCCCAATTGGACTATAATGACGACTTTTCATCAAAAAAATCAATAATTTATTTAGTATCATGGATCCAAATATATAATTCATTTCGAAAATGTCAAATGTCATAAGCTCAAGTTTTGTGTTATTTGACATTGTCGACAAACTTATGTTATAAGACAAAATAATTAAAATCAAGTACAATAAATGTCAATATATATTTTAACTTACAATAAAAAATCAAATATCTTATACCTTTTGACAATATATAATAAAATCAATATTAATATATACAAAAAAACAACATTGAGAATAATATAAATTATGAACTTTGTTGTGATCTAGAAATAGAAATATAACATATAATACCAAAGTAAAAGGATTGATCTTCATTAAAAAGGTTTTTGAACAACCACCATTAAGTGATAATGTTGGTATGGTATTATTAATTGATTAAGTACCATCCATCTAGAGGCTAAGGCTAGTATGCTTATGACATATATTGTTTATATAATAATTGCATTTAAATGTTATGTGTACATACATATATCATACCATAGATATAACATATAATATTATGAATGTAAAATATGTCATGACATCCATTATACATAAATGGCACATAACTCAAATGGTATGTGATGAGTGAATGCTTCTACAGTATAGTGATTAAACGCATGCAAACTACCCATATATGTTATATGAGATGGGTATATAATATACTCATGACTTCTCAATTTTAGAGCAATTAGCATTCATGTTATCAACCATGACCTAATACAATTGTAGATATGCAAAATTAAAATAACGTCAAGACGGGATTAAGGAGTTACCTCCAAAGCAAACTCGTGCTAATAACGTGTTGTGAATAAGTGTATAATAGCAACACAAAATATAATTATAGAGAAGTTTATATAACTCTCTTTATGTCATATATATTGTTGACAAAGAGAATGGAAAAGAGAGAGAATTGATAAGGAAAAAGAGAGGGGGGAGATAGAAAGAGAGAGATGAATGAATCTTGGGATGCATTTCAAAGGCGTAAGACCTTTTATAGGCTCCATATACAAGGCTCTTGTTACTTATCATTAAGATGAGTTAATTAATGAAGGTTCATGAACCTTAATGAAAGGTTCTTCACTTAATGAAAGGTTCATAATTCATCATTAATGAGGTGGTCATTCATTCACCAGCATTTACAACAGTAATAAAGTAATGATCCAAGATGTGTTTTTAATATCTTCTTCATTATACAATAAGAGTTCGTTTTGGAGAGCTTATCTACAACTTATTTGAGCTTATATTCTCCATAAATATTTTTGATAAAAATTATAGGTATTTTGAAGAATTTATAAAAATAATTTATGATCCCTATAAGACCCTTTTACCTTATTGTAATAAGTTTCATGGAGAAACTTATCAAAAAAAAAAGTTTTAAAAAGCTTATACGAAAGCCTAAAAACCGGTCATCATAATGACAAGTTGTCATTATGAAAAATAATGAAAAAAAAAATAGAAAACAACTTCTAAACATTATGTAAAAAAATAGGTTTTTTGTTTTTAAATCATGTAAAAATAAGAAATTTTCTGAAAAATAATGAAAAAAATAGAAAACAGATTCCGAAAATTTATGTAAAATATAGGGAAAAATATGAAAATTAATGAAACAATAGAAAACAACTTCCGAAAAACTATGTAAAAAAATAAAAAAAAAATTTATGTACAAAATAGGGAAAATTATGTAAAAAATAGGGAAAAAATTATGACATACTTAAAAAATAGAAAAAAATTCTATTGATGATGGGAAAAATGATATTGATGATGATTTTCTTGAATTAGAATTTGATGCAAATTCATGAGTGTTTATTTTGTTTTGGAAGTTAGAATTTTTGTAATAATGGAAAACACTAATGATGTTTGCTATTTTGTTTTGAAAATGTTTGTAATGATGGGAAGAACTAGTGATGTTTTATTTTTATGTTTAATATCATTTTTCACTTTATCAGAGTTTTATTGTTATAAAAAACTATACAATAATATTTAATTATATATAATTTTTATTTATATTAAACAAGGTGCGTATTGTTGGAGTAAAATTGAATATATGGGCTGATATATTAAAAAATGTGAATTATAGGCTATCAAATAAAGTTAGGCTAATTAAAGTGATTAATTTAAGTTTAGCCTTAATTAATATATATTATAAAGTGTGGGCATGAATGAGAGGTAATTTATTTTTATGATGGGTTAAAATAGTAGGGCGCCACGGAACAATCGTGGACTGCTCATATGTGCACACAATTGGTTATAAATAGTTATGACAGATTACAAAAAGGTTTTTTCTTTCTTCGATTCCCATTGTCAGCAGAAATATTAGACGTAAAACTAAGGTATATCCGAAGATCATAAAGCCTTCGGGACTCGATTCAGATCCGAAGATCATAAAGCCTTCCTCAAACTCGATCTCGTATCCGGAAGATCATAAAGCCTCGTGACTCATATTCAAATATCTCAATATTTGTTATAGATTCAGTACGCCCAAATCCTCGCATTTTGATTCTTGATTATTCAATACGAATGTTCCTGTTTGCGCTATGAGCCATTATCATTTTTTAAATCTCTCATTTGCACGTAGCGATTTCAAGGCAAGTTGAATTGTTGAGAATATGTTAGAAATGATTTTTTATTTGGGGCCGATTTATTATTTTTTTTCCTCACCTGTAAATGCTCCAACCTATTTTGTCCCCTGGACAATTAAAGCATGGATTCATGTCCCTGAAGGACAATTAGCAAATGAGTCTAATCTACGCCTGAAGCGTGGGAGACCTATTGGTTCAAAGGATGTTACTCCCCAAAAGAGGAGAACACAAATGAGCATTGGTACACCTGAAGAGGTACATGATAAAATAAAAAATAAAATAATAATAATAATAATAATAGTCAAGGCCAATCAATGTTTTAGTCGTGATTTAAATATAAATATGTTATCGTTGATGTTGTATTTACGAAAATTTACATTCAAATATAGGTGTTTATATATATATATATATTTCCCTTTGAGATAACTAATTAATAATATGTCACCAAAGTGACCACTTTTGTGCAAATTAATTTTATTTCAAAATATAACAAGATTATAAAATCAGAACTTATGTGAATATTAATCGCCCAAAGGAAATTACTATTTTTAACACTGCATGTACACCCGTGGTAATAAACGTGATAATTATTTCACAGTTTTACATATGAATTATAAATCGCCCAAAGGAAGATTTATCATCTCGATATGTTCTTTACATAGTATTTGATTACTACACCAAGATATCACTTATTAGTTAATATATTTTATCCAAAGATAAAATATATTATTAGAATGTCCATGTTCAGAGGCCCGGGGTTTGCCTTTATTTGAATTTCTTATTTTTTCTCGGTTTTGCATCTTATGTGAGTTTATTTCATTGCTTATTGTCTCCCTCTCGATTCAGCTACTAGTTCTCAGTTTAACATTACCGCCAGCATTAATTTATTCCTATGCTAAATGGCAATGTCTCAAGACATGACATGAGAACCTCCAAATAATTTTCCGGTGTCACGGATTCAGCCATGCATATAAAGTTTCTTTTCTCCTACACCTCTCATCAGTTTGGAAAGCTCCCTCTAATGAAAGAGGGATATTATTGGAAAGGTAGGGAGAAGTCGAACGATGTGTTTGACATCATTAAGAAGGCCATTTAAGAAGCATTCAGGAGCATAATATCATAAACAATAAAGACAGCCAAAGAGTTCCTAGAAGAAATTAAGAATAGATTTGCCAAGAATGAAAAGTCTGAAACAAGTACACTTTTGGCAAATCTCATCTCAATGAGATATAAAGGTAATGGGAACATTAGGAAGTACATTATGGGAAATGTCTCATTTTTACTTCAAAGTTAAGAGCACATAAACTTGATCTCTCTCGAGGATTTGCTTGTGTATTTGTTTGATATCTCTTCCCACACAATTCATTTCAATTTATGTGAGCTACAAAAGGAGACTCGTCTCTTAATAAGCTCATCTCACATTGTGTGCAAGAAGAGAAAGGTCAACCAAGAAAAGATAGAAAGTGCTCATTTGACTGGTACTTCCAAGGATAAAGGGAAGAAAAGAAAGAAGGATAAAGAAGTCAGAGGTTCCATATCAAAAGAAACAACATAAAGAAAAAAAGGGTTGATGGTTGTTTCTTTGGTGGAGAGCCGTGGGACAAGAAGAAGCAACAAAATTCTCAACTATCACATGCTTCTGTGTGCAAAGAAAGGTACAATTAATCTAGTTTGTTTTGAGGTTAATTTGACTTCGGTACCTAAACACACTTGGTGGATAGATTCTGGTGCAACTACACACATCAATGTGTCCATGCAGGGTTGCCTGAGTTACTCCAGTACTTTCAAATGATGGTGAAAAGATACACTCAGAAGATGGCAAGAAGGTCGAAGTCGGTAAGTACCGGGGACATTTAGGCTATTATTAAAATCTGGTACTATTTGATTTGAATATATGTTGTATCGCCCTTTCAGACAGAATTTATTTCTATTTCCATATCGACAATTTCGTTATACTGTTTTTGGAAATAATAAATTTGGGCTCCCTTTTCAGAATTCAAATTGGGTTGGTAATCGGCTCTTTATCTTATGTAGATAACCTTTATATGCTTGATACATGCTTCATATCATGAAACCTGCAATTAAGCACTCAAGGTGTTGCAGAAACAACCGCATGAGAATTCTCATCATTATGGCATAACAGTATTAGGGTCACATCTCCAAAAGGGAGAATTGAAAAGGCTCGCGGTCGCATGGGGATTCTGTGACATTCCCTTGATTTTTCAGATTTTGAAATTCGCACAACCGCATAAGGAGATTTTGCGTCAGTGGCTGCCGCATGTTCACAATCGATACATACGATATATTTAGAAATATTTCCTACTTAAGCCATGAATGGCAAACAATATCACGCGATAGACGCATTTTTCACGTTATGGCTACCTTTATCTCATTCATGAAAAGTCCCAATCACCGGAAGTGTTCAACAGCCAAAGTTGAAGTTGAAAAATCAACTCAATAAAAAGGGATTAAAAACTTCGTGATCCGAATCGTGGTGGTATCATTATGGAAAGTATGAAGGTTCGTGTGAACAACGCTCCTCGGGTCCACGCCAAAGCGTACCTTCCTGGGAGGAGTGCGGTATCGTCCCACAGTACACCATGCCAGGTTCTCTAAGAATGAATGGTGTTGTTGAAAGGCGAAACATAACACTCAAAGACATGGTAAGAAGTATGATTAGTCATTTTAACTTGCCAATACTGCCTCTCGTGAAGCATTAAAGACTGGCAAAGATATATCCCAATGAAAATCAACTAAAAGCAAGGCAATCAAGCAAACCCCTTATATTGGATCGCAAGAAGCCTGGGCTTCCAAAGCACTTACACATTTGGGGGATGTCCGCTTGAAGCAAGGCCTTATTGTGCCACATGAAAAGAAATTGATTCAAGAACGGCAAGAAGTTGCTATTTTATTGGATACTCTGAAAGATCCAGGGGTTACAAATTCTATGATCCTACTACTAAATCATTTTGAGATGAAATGCTCTGCTTCTTTTCGAGGATGTTTGAAGCCTGACTTGTGGGAGATAAGGATAGGGATTTTGCCTTTGCAGAGGAATATGTTGATATTCCCACAGCTGTCATTGACATTGATCAAGCTCCTATACTTGACATTGTTCAAGAAGCAGATCCAAATCAAAACAATATCCAAGAACCTCTCGTTCAAAAGTGAACAAACTTCTACTCCTCCATAAATTACGCCATTAAGGAGAGATCCACTAGAGAAAAGGAGAAGTGCATTTTCAGATAATTGCTATTGTATTCTTCAAGAACATGAGTTTGATTAGTGCGGTGGAAGATGATCCAATCAACTTCCGCCAAGCCCCGAAAGTTCTAAATCTCAAGAGTGATTTGATGCCATGAATGAAGATATCAAGTCCAGAAGCGACAATGACGTTAGATCTTGTCCCATTGCTCGGCAGGAAAACCCATTGGTTGCAAATGGATATTTAAAACCAAGAGGGATTCGGAAGGTGACGTGAGAGATACAAAGCTCGCCTTGAAGTAAAGGTTATACACAAAAGGAAGGTATCGATTATAAAGAGACTTTCTCCGCCTAATGAAGACTCTTTTTAGATAATAATGGCACTTATGGCGCACTTAACCTTGAGCTTCATCGATGGATGTTAAGATCGCATTTCTCAATGGTGACATTGATGAAACAATCTATATGGTGCAAACTTAAAAATTTTGTGTCGAGATGTAAAGAGGATGGTTTTCGTTAAAGAAATATATCTACGCTTAAGCAAGCTTCTCAAGCCAATGGTATTACAAGTTTCATCAAGTTATCATTTTGTCTCGGGTTTTGAGATGAATAGTATGATGACCGTATATATACTATAAGTTCGCGGGAGGCAAGCATAAGCTTACTTGGTTTTATAAGTGTTTATGACATATTGCTTGCCACCAACGTATATAGCATGTCAGAGCGAAACCGTTATATTTCATATCAAAGAAACTGAGATGAAAGATCTTGAGGATGCTTTTCAGGTTAGGTATACGCATATTAACTGGATCAATCTGGGAATACTTATATTTATCGCCAAAAGAGCTATATTGAGAAAATTCTTAAAAGGTTTGGCATGTATGATTGCAAACCAGTGACACCCTCTCAGGGTTAAGGGAGACAAATTTAGTCTCACTGACTGTCCCAAGAATAATTTTGAGATTTAGAGGATAATAAATTCTTTATGCACGCAATAGGGAGTCTGATGTATGCTTAAGTATGTACGCGTCCAGATATTGTGTACATTGTTGGCATGTTGGGCATATATTTAAGCAATCCTAGAAAGGATCATTGGATAGCAGCCAAGCGTGTCATGAGGTACTTACATAGAACAAAAGACTACATGCTCACTTTATCTAATTCGCCGATAGAGATAATTGGATATTCTCGACCGATTTTGTCGATGCCGAGATAAGCATGAAATCTACTCAGCTATATCTCACTACTTGCTAGAGGTGCTATATCTTAGAAGAGTGTTAAAACGCCTATTGTAGCTTCTTCCACCATGGCAGTCGAAGTTTCGTAGTTTATCATGAGGCATCCAATCATGGAATATGGATGCTAAATTTTGTCACGGGTCTGCAGATATGGATGGCATTTCTTAAAGACCACTTAAGTATTTTTGTGGATAATAAATCAAGAAGACTATATTCCAACAAACAATGGTGAGTTCGACGGTCAAATTTATAGATGTCGCAACAAATTCCTATTGCCAAAGAGCCGGTTCAGATAAGGAGTATCTATGGAGTTATCGGGACAACTCCATGATTGCAGATCCAATCTGATTGCGGGACACACTCGTCTTTCATGAAAGAATAATCGTCATATGGGTGTGGTTTCTCTTCACAAGCTGTGTCATTTTAGTGGGAGTTTGTATTTTAGATGCTTTTAGATACTTTTGAGTTATGATATTGGCGGATTTTAAGGTTATTTACCGCAAAGGAAGTATTCTCGGTTTTCATCCACTTTGATCTTAGATAGTTTCGATCTCACTATGTTTATGATGACCAGTTGGAAATAGGGCATGCTGGAGATCACATTGCATGAAATTTCCATGCTACACATCCACACTTGATCTTTGTCATCATTACATTGATATATGTGATCATCGTGATGGGTCTAGTTAATAACATAACGACGACGCTTTGGTCTCTATATTGGTGTGGTTAATGGACAAGTAAGATTGTTAATGTATATAAAGTTTTGATAGCAAAACTCATGAGCTCATAAAGTATAATTCACGTTTATAAAGTTAAATATATAGCCCAAGTGGGAGATTGTTTGAGTAAAATCGAATATATGGGTTGATATATTAAATAAATGTGAATTAGCACAAATAAAGTTAGGCTAATTTAAGTTTTTCAAATCTTTAATTAATATATTATAAAAGTGTGGGCATAAATGTATAGAGAGACAAGCATAATTTCTATTTTTATGATGGGTTGTAAATAGAAATTACCCAATCATGATTGTTCATATACGACACACTGGTTGCAATGTGGGTCATGGTCCCCAGATCACAAAAGGTTTTTCTTTCTTCTGATTCCCATTGTCAGAGAGAAATATTAGACATAAAATTAGTGTAGATCTGGAAGATCATAAAACCTCATATTCAGATTTAGATCTGGAAGATCATAAAGCCTCAAACTCATATTCAGATCTGGAAGATCATAAAGCCTCAGACTCATATTCAAATATCTCAATATTTTGTTATGGATTCAGATACGCTTCCGCAAATCCTGTATTTTGATTCTTGATGATTCAATATGAATGTTCCTGTTTGTGTGATGGTTTTCACATAATTTTTTTTTTAAATCTCTCATGTATCACTTAAAAAAGTTCGCACCTTAAGTGCGTCTTGCGCCTTAAGGCCCCAAGAAGATTTTGCACCTCGATGCACCTTATGCCTTAAATAACTATGTATTCATCATACATCACATTCCAATTTATAGAAAGCATCCCAAGGATTTTAGTGAAGAAAAAAAAACCTATAATATTTTAGTTTTTATAATATCTTTTATGCGTATGAAACAAAAGTGAAGAAGAGATGATGGTTTATTAGCTATTTTTTATACTAGAAATTACATGTGAATGATAAAATGTTTTCAATATATAATGAATCTTTACTTTATTTTTAATTTTTTATCATGGTTTCATGATATATATAATATTATGTTTTAGTTCTTTAGTTTTTTTAGTTTTTTAAAACTTATGACAATTGATTATTTATCCAAACACTTCAACTTTATAAGTGCTTATGATGGTCTTTTCAATAATTTCAGTTGTTTAAGTGTTTGTATAATAATGTATTCAAACACCTAAAATTAGAGCTGGTAAACGGGTCAGCCCAACCCATTTCGAGCCGGCATATTCAGGTCGTAGGCCAAAACAAGCTGGGCTAATATGGCCCATTTTTATTCGGGTTAGCTTTCGACCAGTCCATGCAAGTTGCAAGCCATGTTAAAATGGGTTAAAACCTTAAAAATGCTAAAAAAAAATTATTTTACTAATTCTATCATTCTTTAAATAAAAATAAATAATATATGAATATATAAAATAATTGAGTCTAAACAATATAATAATGTTAAACAAACTTAAATAAAAAAATAATGTTAGAGCATTGTTATATTCAAAGTATCAAACTAAATAGCTAAATAATACCAAAACAATAAAGTAACAACTTAAAAACTCAAAAAAAAAAACCTTCAAAATATGAAATGAAATCTCATATTCATCTAATCTTCATCATCGTCCTCATTATATCCAATAATAACAAGTGACTCTACATTAGAAAAATGTACATCATCGATGCTAGTTGAGTCGTCATCGTCATCGTCATCTATTAATTAAAATTTTAAAATGTTAACAATATAAATTTCATTTATATTTGGAATAAAAATATATATATTTTTCCAAAATTGTATTTCAATCGTATAATAATGAAATATCCTATTTATTTGGAAAAATATAATCATAATAGAAAAGAAATAAATGTACACTTTTTGTTAATTACTTTAAAAATAACAATATTTTGTTATTAACACTAGTTTAAGTAATCAAATTATTAAAAATATACTGATAATTTAGTTATTTAATTTAATTTTAATTTATAAACTAGTACAACTTCATTTTTATAAAAAAAAAACATATATGCTTAAATAAATTTAAAGGATAAATAAAAAATTTATAAATATTTAAAATAGGATTAATGAGATAAATGAAAATATATTCAATATTAAAACTGTAATTTATTTAATTCAAATGTGACCCATAAATTCTCTCATATAGTGATTTTAAAAATATTAAATTATCATATAAATTATATTAAAAATTTACATTTAAAAATTGAAAATAAAATAGTTTAAAAAAATGTTTAATATATTAGTAATATATTATAATAATAATTATTATTATTTTTAAAACCCTTATGCTACAAAACTAGAGATTTGACTTCATGTTAAAATCCAAATATCGAATTTTATAGATGAATTCTTAAAAAATCTCAATTACTAAGCTAGTTATTAAAAAAAATTAAATAAAGATTTCGGACCAATCGAGCTAATTTGAACTAACCCATAAAAACCCACAGGGCCACTTCACAAACGGGTCAGGCTAATTCGGGCTGACTTATTTATTTCAAATTTTACAAACCCAACTTCAAAAAGTCAATAAAGTACAAATTTATCTATACTCAAATCCGTTATCGCAACTCCTACTTAAAAATAATGCATAAGGCCCTGCCAAAATACGATCCAAATACTCAGAATGAACTTATTGAATGCTAAAAGGACATGTTCTCATCTAATAAACTCTTATAAAATAAGTGCTTAATTAAATTGTTTACCCAAACGAGGTGCTAATGTATTTATGTTGCTTTGAAATACACTCCCAAAAATAAAATCTTTCTATTTTTTTTTTTTTTGTAAAAAAAGTTTTTTTTTGACAACCAAACACTTTAATTACAATGTAATAAATTGTCCCTATTGGGACAGTTAAAAGTTGAATTTATAAGAACTTATATCCATTATAGCAATTAAAATTTAAATCCTTTAGGCTCTTTTTGAACCGAAAAGTACTAAGTAAATAAATTGAGATAAAAATACGGAGAAAAAGTCTAAAGAAAGAAAATTCAAAGAAATATTAAAAAAAATGTTTAAACTTAATAAATTAATTATATATGTTTAGTCAAACGATTTTACTATTTGTCTCTATTGCATAAGGACCGAGAAATTTAGAAATATGTAAAATCGTGAGAAAATTTTATTTTCTTTTATATTTTTCATGGTGAAACCAAACATAAGAAAATAATTTTTCTTAATACTTTTCAAAGTTATGGGATTTATGAAGAGTCTTGCCAACCTGCAGGCTCTTTCCTCGACATTAAGCCTTCATCCCCTTTGTGCATGAGTGCCTTTTATAGGCCATCCTGCCGCCATGTGTCGATTGTACCAAGATAGTTGGAGATCGTTAGTGGCGATCCAAGACACCACCAGTATAGGGTAGTCAAGCAGCCCTATGTCGCACTTCGAAAGACTATAGTGGAGTTGGCTCCATATGCCATGTTCATGAGTGATTATGACTACGGACTCCTATATGTCGTCGTATCAACTGTTCTGCCCCGGATGATCTCCAAACCCATCTAGGTCCTCATGAAGTGCTTTGGGTGAAGTCCTTCATTTCACAACGTTCTCATCATCTTCATGTCCGATCTGGTTGTCCGAGGTGATTCGCTGCCTTTTCCCGAGGTGGTCACATCTTCATACTCGATATGGTTGTCCGAGGTAGCTTGCTAGCTTTTTCCCGAGGTGGTCATTTTGAGTATCATCCACCCTTCTATCATTTTCTGCTTGGGCTCAAATGCTTGTAACCGGGTTAAGTCCCGATCATGCGTACTCAATTAGGTCTGGGTCTAGCTCCCAATAAATGCAAAATGTATGGCACGTGTTCTGGGACTTATCCCTCTTCACTAGCCCCCCTAGCATCGTTTCAAACCATTGGAATTGGAATGACGCTAAACCCTTTAGTCGTCCAAGGCTAAGGGGCTAGGTGAGCGACATCTCAAGGAGGCTTGTAGGGACTTACGGTTCTTGAGGCCGAGGACCGTCCAGGGCCAACCACCCAAGTAAAATATCATGGGAATTACCCGAGTACTAGGCTCATCCCATGGAGAACATCTCAAGGGAATTACCCGAGTACTAGGCTCATCCCATGGAGATCATCTCAAGGAGGCCTCCCGAGTACTGGGCTCATCTCATAGAGAATATCTCAAGGGAACTGCCCGAGTACTGGGCTCATCTCATGGAGAACATCTCAAGGAGGTCACCCGAGTACAAGGCTCATCTCAAGGAGGTCACCCGAGTATAGGGCTCGTCTCATGGAGAACATCTCAAGGAGGTCCCTCGAGTACAGGGCTCATCTCATGGAGAACATCTCAAGGAGGTCGCTCGAGTACTGGGCTCATCTCATGGAAAACATCTCAAGGGAGTTGCCGAGTATTGGGCTCATCTTAAGGAGAACATCTCAAGGAAGCTACTCAAGTACTGGGTTCATCTCATGGAGAACATCTCAAGGAGATCGCCCAAGTACTGGGCTCATCTCATGGAGAACATCTCAAGGGAGTTGCCCGAGTACTGAGCTCATCTCATGGAGAACATCTCAAGGAGGTCTCCCAAGTACAAGGCTAAGCGATAGAAGTTTACAGCAAGAGCTACTTAGCAAAAACTTTCATTTAACACGCCCACAACATAAATATTTATTTTACATCGCAAGTAAATCTATTGGAAATACTTTTTTTAGATATAGAGAGTTCTAAGGTCAAGACTCTATCCTGCCCCCTAATGACTGTATTCTGTATACGCCTTTGCGTCTGTCATTGGCAAATAGCATAGGGTCCTTCCCAATTTGGTTGGAATTTCCCTTCTTCGAAGGTCCTTCGAAGGACGAGCTCACCTTTGGTAAACGCCCTGGGCTTGATGAGATTCTATACCTGCTGAGCGGCTTGGCGCTGGTACTTAGCCATTTGAATTGAGGCTCGTTCCCTTTTTTCATCAAGCTCCTCTAGAGCTTGTAGGACTTCGATTGGGTTGTTGGAGTGGAATAGGTCAAGTCCGGATTCGATCGGTATCTAGGCCTCAACGCCAAAGGCCAGGGCGTATGGTGTCTCTCCTGTTGGTTACCTTGGAGTTATTCGGTATGCCCAAAGGGCTATTGGTAACTTGTCTACCCATTTTCCTTTTGTCGTGGTTAAGAGCTTTTTCAAGTACCCCGAGCAGTGTTTTGTTCGTGACCTTAGCCTACCCATTTGATTGGGGATTCCAAGGTGATGAATAAGCATTCTTGATCCCATACTCAGTACAAAATTATTGAAATGCCTTATTGATAAATGCGCCCACGTCCGAGATCGCATGAAATGAGAACCTCGAACTCACATACTGGCGTTCTTTTGCACAAATCGATGAGATGTGTCACGTGGACTGCGGGGTGCATAAGCCTTAGCCTCTACCCACTTGGTGAAGTAATCGGTAGCAACCAACATGAACTTCTACTGGCCTGTAACTAAAGGTAAAGGTCCCACAATATCTATCCCCACTTATAGAAAGGCCACGGGCTTATCATGGAGTGGAGTGCTTCGGCTGGAACATGAATGACATTTCCAAAATTTTGGCACACGTCACATTTGCGCACAAACTCCTAAGACTCCTGCCTCATCGTTGGCCAGTAGTAACCTTAAGTTATAATTCGATGGCACAACGTCCGTCCCTCGATGTGCGTTCCACATACGCCTTGGTCAACTTGCTCAATGACCTCGACCTCTTCAGGCAAGCAACCAAGGTAACCCAAAAACGACGCCCACATGACTGCCTTATGAGAGTATCTTGTCGCCCGTTTTACCTTGACAGCCGTGCCCCGACCCCGCTCGGCGCCGTCTACGCTTAATAAATATCGCGAATGGGCGTCATCCAAGATGGTTCAGCCTACTAATCTATGGCTATGACCATTGTGCCCTGTATGGACGGTTGATCCATGATGCTTATCTAGACGTTGCATGGGTGCAAAGCACTGGTTTCCAAATTAGCAAGTGCGTCTACCATTTAATTTTCAGTGCTAGGGATGTGCGTTACCTTAATACGTTTAAATGAAGCCAGTAAGGGCTTGGTTATCTGCAGATACAGTTCAATTCTCTTATTCTTAGCCTCGTACTCTCCCCGTAGTTGCACTACCACCATTTGAGAGTCACACCGAAGATCTATGTCTGCTATTAAGAGATACTTCGCCACCGTTAACCCAATATGACTACCTCGTATTTAGCTTCATTGTTAGAGACTGTAAAGGCGAGTTTGATTGCTTGTGCGATGGCTGGCATGTTAGATGACTTTTGGATTATCCCAACTTCTCCGCCTTGAGCTCGGGATGACCCATCAATTTAAAGTACCCACTTTTCATTATCTACCTCCTGCTTTCACACTTCTGACCTCTCCACAATGAAGCCAACCATCACCTGCCCCTTGATAGCAGTTCTGGACCAATACACTACGTTGAACTCGCTCAATTCCAACGCCCACTTTAGTAGTCTCCCGGACGTGTCCAGTTTGTGGAGTATGGCCCTGATCGATGAGCTTGTGAGCATCACTATGGTGTGCTTCAGCAATACAAATTCGAGTTTCCTTCGCTGCTATTATGGAGAGTTAGTGCCACCGCTTAAAAACTGAGCACTGACCGAATTCGAAGAGCGCATTGTTGACAAAATAAACTAGCCTTTGCCTCTTTTCTCAATCCAACCTTATTAGAGCGGTGCTGACTACACTCCCCAAGGAAGACAAGTGTAGATAGAGTTCTCCCCTTCAACTGGTTAGGAGAGTGACAGTGTAATGCCCTAAAAATAACCTAGCAGTTTTATAACATGTTTAGGGTATAAAATAAGTTATATTATATTTTTCCAGAATTTATATTGTTAAACAAACAATGATAAAAACCCTAAGTTATAAAAGAATTAAGGTTAACTGGTAAAATGTCAAAATGAGGACCAAGTGGTCATAATGAGAAGTGTATGCCAAAATGAAGAAGGGCAATAAGTTGATTAGCAAATGAAAGAGAAAGAATTATTAAATGCAAAATGAGAAATGAGAAATAATGTGTTAGCCAATTAAGGCTCTAGTTAAGGTTTTATAAGACAAAATTGGTCTTTGAATAGCATTTCTTACCTGGGGCATACTTACCGGTAACTAGGGCAATGGCCGGTGAGAGTGAAAGAGGAGATCTGCTTTCTCCGCTTCTGGTAGCTTCGCCCCAAGGATTTCTCAAAATTTCAAACAAAGAAGAAGGAAGGGAAACAAAGATATTGAAGGTATGAAATCTAACCCTAACTTCTTAATATTGTGTTTTGGGTTTCATGAAACCCCAAATCGGAATGTAAGTGTTTTAAATGGTTGTATATCAGTTTGGGAGTTTTTGGGTTAATAAGGCTGGGGTTAGGATTGTTTATGAATTTTGCATAAAGGAATGTTGAGGTTTTAAGGAGCGTCAAAATTTTCCAAACCCATGTTTTTGTTTTGCTATAACTCTGGCCATCACCATCCAAATTGAGTGGATTCAAATTTCTAGGTAAACTAGACTTCTAGGAGAACAAATATCCTTGAAATAATTATATTCAAATTTAGACCCCATTAGACCCAGAAATTCATCAAAGGGAGGCTCTATTTTCGGGCAAATTCTGGTTCAGTTTGGTACAGTTTTGGTGTTTTGGAACAGTTTTGGTATTTATGCCATAAGTTGAGTTTCACTCATCCAAATTGAGTGATTCAAATTTGCAACCATACTTCTAGAAGAAAATCTCCTGAAATAATTATATTCAAATTTGGACCCATTGAACCTTAAATCTACCAAAGTGGAGGCTCATTTTCTGCAAATTGGTTCGCTTTGGTACGCTTTGGTATTTTGGGAACAGCTTTGGTATTTAGGCCATAAGTTGAGTTTCACTCATCCAAATTGAGTGATTCAAATTTGGTAAACTAGACTTCTAGGAGAACAAATCTCCTTGAAATAAGTGTATTCAAATTTGGACCCCATTAGATCCAGAAATTCGTTAAAATGAAGCTCTATTTTCGAAAAATTCTGGTTTTGTTTTGAAAATATAGTAGTCCTGGTTGTTTTGAACATATCTTGAGTTGCAGTGCTCCGAATTGGATGATTCCAATTTATGAATAAAATATATTTATAGGAAAAACAAATGACTTGAAGCAGTTGGACAATTATAGCCTATTTGTTCCGTAAAAATTTTACTTGAAGGAAGTTGGGTGAAACAACCCTAGAATGGAAGCCCACTCTAAGAACTGGATTCCGAGGATAGGAATCACAAGAATGACAACCTTTCGGGCTCAGCCTCCCATACCTCTCTTCTTATTTCAAGTTTTGTGATTGTTGGTTGAAAAGATTTTTAAGAAAACTGTGTATGTGATTTGTTTTAAGCGATTTGGGAAAATTGATTTCAAATGCATTGCCATAAAAAAATTGCATAAGCATCAAAATGTATTATTTGGGTATAAATGTATATACAATATTGTAAATTACTATGACTAAGTTTTGATGCCCTTAAAAAAATGGTATCTGTCATATTCGAGTTAAAGATAGATTGGTATACCAATAAGGGTCAAACTAGTAGTAATGTGAACGAAATGAAATATAGTGGCATAATTGATCCAGTCCAATCCGACAAGATTGGTAGTGCACATAGCCACTTTTTAAATAACTAGTCACAGCCTCGAGGGACCAATCCAGGTTATAAAATGCTTTTTTTTCTACCGATCCGTAGCCCAACGGGGATCGCGTCGGTGATTCCTTATCCTAAGCAATCGAAGAAATGGTTAAATTGCTTAGTGGCAAAATTATAAGTAAATGTGTGAAATGCATGATTTGAGTTTCCTGAATGAAGACAGATATATGAAATTGTATACTTAAGTGATCAAATGATTTGCAAATGAAAGATGTGAAATAAGCACATATATATAATGTATATTGCATAGACTATTAAAATTGTGCAAAACATTGTTTCAGAAAAGCTGCATATTTGTGTTTAATTGAAAGAATTGCATGGAGCCACTAAGCATGAAAATGCTTAGCTCGATATTTTTATCATTGCGCAGGTACCGAGTGACTAGGGACAACAAAGAAGACCGGGAGCGAGTCATCCTCGAATCGTCCGAGTATGGGTAAAACGTCCGTCTCATACATGAAGCATTTGTATCCCATGGCATTATTTGATCCTTGTAATGAAACCAAAATGTATAAGTTTTCTTAAGGAAGAACATATTTGATTTATTTGTGGAGATGAACTTTGATAATGCCTGGTAAATGATAATGTTGAAAGGACATACATTCCATATTGAATTAAAGTGTTAATTAAAAAACGGTGGGCCCTTTCACCGAAATGATTATGTTACATTATTTCCACAAGATTCTCGAAAATGTATATGGTAAACCGGGTCCGTCCTCGATTCGGTTCGGGCATTTTGCGCCGTTAGGTACGTGGGCGCAATGGGTATTGTGGGGAAGAAATGTATTCCTTTATGGTCTGGAAGGCCTCATCGCACTCGGGCCCCCAGCCCTTTTCATCTGTCGCTTTCAATGCCTTAAAGAAAGGCTGCAAATGGTCCGAGTATCGCGAGATAAACCCCGCCTGCAGCTGCAATCGCTTCTCGATAAGACATCAGATCTTTCTTCGCCTTCGGGGGCTCACTGGAAAATAGCTCACCCAATTCCTAGCTGCCATCTCGATCCCTTCGCTGACTAGGCTTCAGAAATTGCCAGCCTACTCAAAAGCGATTAGCAAGGTTCAATCACAACCAATGGCATCGAAGTAAGGTGAATGCTTCCTTCAGCTGAGGGCCTTAGACTTTACCAAGATGTCATTGATATAAATCGCCACTATCTTTCCTAGCAAAGGTTCAAAAACCCGAGACATCATGCACTGATAGGTGGCCCCGACATTCTTTAATCTAAACGTCATTACCCTGTAGCAATACATGTCGTATTAGGTTATAAAAATGGTTTTTACCTCATTGGACGAGTACATTGGGATCTGGTTATAACCCGGGTAGGCGTCGAGGAAGGATAAGAGCTCATGGCCGGCTGTCGCATCAACAATATGATCGATCCGGGGGAGGGGAAATGTATCCTTCGAGCAAGCGTCATTCAAATTTGTATAATCCACACACACTTGCAACTTGTCGTTCTTTTATGGAACAAATACCACATTGGAGAGCCACTCTAGGTATTAAATCTCTTTAATGAACCCGACCTCTAGTAATTTGTCCACTTCCTGCTTTATCGCCTCATGCCAAGACGGATGGAACCGCCTCAATCTCTGTCGAATTGGCCTACAACCACTTTGCAAGCTTAGATGATGCTCGGCTAATTAGGGCAAAACCCTTGGCATATCGGCGTGGGACCAAGCAAAAATATCTTTAAACTCACAGAGGAGACACAACATGGAGGTGACCTCTTCTAGGACCAACAAAGCCCCCAAGTCGACTCCGCTTCGGGCCGACAGGGCCAACAAGGGATGTGAAGTTGCGCTTGGCGACTTGTCTCCTTCTTGCCGCGACTAAACCTCCGAGCATTCGCTGTTATCGGAAAGGCGCCTTACCCTCCTATCGGGCCAAGAGAGCGCAAGATGCTCTGCCGCTTGTTGATCTCCACACGTCCACCTGTCCCTGCATGGTTAGAAAACTTAGCCTCTGGTGATAGGAAGAGGGCAATGCCTTCATCACGTGGATCCAAGTGTGGCCCTGTATGACATTGAAGTTAGATGGATCGTCAATCACCATTAATGGGACCAAGGCAATAACCGAACCTGCGAGACTGGCAACACGATTTTCCCTAACGAGTGAGTCAACATGCCATTAAACCCGACCAGGACCCTTATCGGGTTGCAATAAAGGTCCCATTTGTAGTCAAATGAATAGGCGAGCAAGTATAGAGGCTCATCGTGATCAGCTCGAAGTTTACTAATATGCGCTTCATCAAATGCCACCTAACCTCCAAGGTTGAGAAACACACACATTCGCAGGCTAAGCTTTTCAACTTCCTTACTCGAGAAGGTGATGAGCCCATCAATAGGTCGAGCACTCTTTGAGGCAAAACTATAGCTAACTGATGAGTCTTATACTCATCTATTTTTAATCCATTTTTCTGGCATGTTTTTAACAATTTTAGATCTATTTTTATGCCAAATTATGGAATATTCACCAACTTTTTATGTTTCCTAAAGTTATTTGGAAAAAAGAACAAAACGAAGTGGAAAATGCAAAGAGTCTGTTATGATAAGTTCTAGATATGTCACGACACAAAATTCAAAATGTGCCAAAGGAACTAAGGCTCCCAACAACAACCAAATGTCGCAAACAAAGCCAGGACATAACCAACGGTCGAAAGAAAAATTTTGTCGCGACATTATTGAAGAAGATTGTGGAGAAAACTATCGCGACAATCCTTGACTCTGTCGTGACAACGATTAAAGTAGAGAACAATGATTTCTATGTCGCGACAAACAACTCAGCAAGCAACAAGAATTAGAGAAGAAAAGTTGGTCGCGACCAAGGAGTTTCCTGTCACGACATAAATTGCTAAGGACTCAACGAAATCCTGTCGCAACAGAAAGCTCACAAATTAAAGCTAAATTGCTCGTCAATACAAGGAAAAATTATGTTGCGATAAACACTAGAAGCAGAAGGACATGAGAAGTTGGATGCAAACAAGTTTGGTGTCGCGACACAATACATTCCTGTTGCGACAAGGACAAAACTGTTACACCAAAATTTTGTCATGACATTATCAAAGTCTGTCGCTACAGAATTCAAGAAATAACTCAAAGAATAGGTCATGATAGAAGACTACATGTTACGACAGAGGCCAGGGACAAAGACTGAAAAACTCTATCGTGACAGAACTTTCTATGTCGCTACAAATAGACCAATTTGGGCCAGAATTTTGGGGATCCACAATGCAATTAATGAAGTGAAGCCCAACATTAGAACTAATACTATGGAACTAATGAACTTTGAAGGATTACTTAGATAGATCACTAACTTACTTATAATTTGGAGGATAGTTTGTGCCTGAAGATATGTTTAATCACCGTAGGTCTCTCCTCTTCGTTGAATTGACTCGATCCCGTTAGCATAGATCTAATCAAGGAGATGAAAATTTTCATCAAGTGTAGAGATGAGGTGTCAATCAAACTGGAGAAGGCTGCAATATCCTATCTACGGGGGCAAGAATTCTAGAATCAAGATCCGAGTATGAAGTACTAAAAGGAAAATACTTAAATCTAGAAAGAGGGTTAAGGCTATTACAAGTAACCTGATTAGAATCCATGTAACCTCTTTTCGGTCCAATCCGACATGGATATGAACCTGCCTGTGATGCTCGCTTGAATTTTTATTTACTTTTTTTTTTTTTTTTTTTTAAAGTGTCGTGACCTGAATCCCCGACCCAACTCGAATGGTGGATCCAAACCAGAGCCTGGTTTACTTCGATCATTTTCATTTATCTTATCAAAACATTTCATTTATGTCATTTCATTTTAGAGTTTTCAATTACGCGGAAGCATTTCAAATGGTAGGCTCATAAACATTTACTTTTATACAATACATTTACAAAATGACGTACTATGTCTTTACAAAATGATGTATAAAACCATATTTCAGATATTAACTCTTTTGTTCACAAAATGTCACACGTTCAAAAAGAATGGTATGCATATGACTGGTATATACTCTATAAGCCCAACTTTCCCTATGACTATGTGCTTCGATCTTGTCTTCTTCCCCCGTTTACTCTCAAACTCGTGCATAGATAAAACTACATGCTAAGCATTTCAGCTTAGTGGTTCTATACAGTCCTATTTCAATTTTCAGTTTAATATGACATGCATTTATCATAAAACCATGCCTTTTATATCAAACTATACTCATGCTTATTCATTTTCACATGCTTTCACTTTACAAATCATGGATCATATCAAAATGTGCATTTTCACATGCAACCAATTTATTTAACTAAAATCATGAGATTCAAACATATACCCTATCATGTATTTAGTTTACAAATCCCATTTACACTCACTTCAAAGTTTGTTATTTCACTTCGTCATAATTCACATTCATGACGCATTCCATCTCGTGAATCCTGGCCCTTTTGTCATTTGATAATGTTCTTACACATTTAACAATTTCGGTCTCCCATCATGACGGATGTCGATTGGTGCATCCCGCCAAGTGGTCATTTAAAAATGTCATACACCATCACGACGAATGCCGATTGGTGCATCCCGCTAAGTGGGACATTTTAACAATGTCATACACCATCATGAGGGATGCCGATTGGTGCATCTCGCCATGTGGGACATTGTACAATTTCGGTTTGCCTTCATGACGGATGTCTCTTGGTGCATCCCGCCATGTTGGTCGTTCGGTATATCTATTCAATTCAAGATGTCAAGAATTAACCAACTCGTTTATAATTCAATTAATCACTCACATGCAATTAATTGTCAAACATTTCAAATACCACATTTCCAAATTCACTTCGATTCGTTATGTCACAATATGACAATATCATTTGCAATTCAAATGAATGCACAAAAGCAAATATTTGACAATTTATCCCAATTTCTCTATTTCAAAACATTATGCGATTTCAGATTACCTTTCAATTAACGTATGCATATTCCATACAATTATTTCAGATTTATTTGGTAAACTACCAAAACACTTGAAATCCGAATATAATTACGGTGAACAAAGAACTAACAATGCTTGAATCGGAATAGAGGTCCAAAGAACTAACCGATGTTGTTAGCTCTCGTTTCCTTCCCTTCGATCTCGGTCCTAGGTTAGGTGATCCTCACCCGTCCCTAGTCAAAAACAATTACACCACTCTTAGTGGATAAACAATTATTATACATTTTTAGTGAGTGACAATTAATCTTTGTTAACGGTTTTGGGTTAAGACACTAAGTTTGCCCAAAGAAGCGACGAGGTATGGTGCGTTTTTCATTTAGTCTCATTCTTATTTGAACCCCCATTAATTCTTTATTAGGGTTCCTTAACAATCGGTGTATGAACACAGGACTTAATAGTGCAAAGTATGCAAAATAGGGTTGCTGGGAGCATCGAATATACCAAAGACTATTTGATCGAGCACTCGTACCAATCCTTCACTGAATGTCGGCAATTCCAGACCTGTAACCTTTGGTACCGCATCATTTCCCTCTATGCTATGGGTACCGGTACCGACTTTCAATACATGTACCGAAACCAATGTGCGGAATATGCCTAGAAATGGCAGATTTTTCCATTTCTCACCCACAAAAACTCAAATAACTCCATCCAAACTCATGTATATCATAATCGACTATGAACCAACTAACAACCCAAAAGTGGGTTAGAACCCAAAACCCCTTTACCCGCTAGGCTTTTCCCGAAATAAAAATCACAAAGAGGAAAGATGGGGCTTGTTTTTCTTACCTTCAATCTCTTCAAATCTTCTCTTATAGGTTAGCTGGGATTCTTAGAAGCAAGAAATGGGAAACAATCCCACCCAAAGCTTGATCCTTCTCTTGCCCTAGCTCTTTTCTCCCTTTTCTCCTCTCTCCTTCTCCATAAAACTTTTTGCACAAGTGTGCATTCTTAGACTAAGTGTGGTCTTATATCACTTATTCTTCATAAGGCCTTGTTTGCACACAAAAATACATTTTTTTACTTATGTTTCTCCCAAAATGCTTTATAGCCCATATACTTCCTCTATTTGCACTTCAAATCTCAATAATCACACTTAGACATATAACTAGTCTCAAATGACCCCTGTCCTCATTTTACCCTCCTGCCTTGCTTGGCATTTCTCATTTTTCTCTATTTTATAATTTCAATTTACTTTCTTTCTCATTTAATTTTCTTTGGCATTTGAAACCATTTCTCATTAGACCCTTAGTCCTTATTTACAAATTCCAAATTTTCCCTTTACACTTGGGTTTATTTTCGGGTTCAATCAATTTCTCATTTTAGCATATAACATTTAATCATATGCTCACATATTCATTTCACATGTCACAATTTATCAGTTTTCCCGGAAAAACTCAAGTTTAGCTCAATTCATACCCGGAATATATAATAAAATTATTATATAAATTTTAGGGTATTTTCAGGGCATTACAAATCATGTCTCATAAATGAATATGAACCTTTAATCAGTGAAAAGTATGGTTAAGGGAAAAATCCAAACTATACTACCTTGAATCTTTGACAAACTCCAAGCCTAACTATATTGAGCCATGAATCAAATGATGCAGAATTGATTATCACTAATTGATCCATGTCCAGCTGCCTCACCGTTGAATCCTCAACCCTAATTTTATTAAACTTTATTTTTTTTGTATATAAAATATTTTAGTCTATGACTACATTTTTAGTCCTCTTATCATCATAACAGTGGAGTTCAAATAATAATGATCTTGAATAAATGGGGTAGCTTAGTCTTTTCGATGACATCCTTCTCGTGGGAACGATATCTGGACTTTAAATATCCACTTTTATTACTTGTACGACCTGTGCACTTGCAATGATCAAGACCACACATACAAATTTTAAATGAGTCATCTTACAAAAAAAAAAAACAAATCCATCTTTTCATGTATATGAAAAATGGTCTTAACAAGTTTTACGCCGCTAAGGTGGACCGAAAAGTTCTTAGGTAGCAAAGCATTCGTAAGTTTGGCATGCACTGATCACATCATACAGTTTGGTCTTAACATGTATTTAGCGTCGTTGTCGGAGACTAAAAAGTTCTGGGGTTGCAAGATTTAAGTTTGGTATACACTCCATCACACATACGCTTTGGTCTAACACTAACCCAACTTATAAAATCCTCGTACGTGGCTGCCCCCGAGCATGAGTCAAGCCAGGGGCCGCCAATATTATGTCAATGATCGGGCCTCTTGTTACCGGGAGGGACGGTGATCTTTTCGCCGGGTCCTCCACGCACTTTGAGGTGTACCTACTAACAAGGTAAATTCTCAAGAGGCAACGAGTCGGGAAGAAGAATCGCCCTCAGGTCCGACATCCCTATGAAATTTCCCGCAGAATCATCACTTGTCTCTCCTCTTGAGATCATCGCGAAGCTGGGGCGACCACACGAAACCTGGAAGCGACTGGATGATTGGAAGAAGTTGTGCCAACGAGATTGTAAATCTTACCTACTCGATGTCATTGTCCGGGTTAGGGTTGCCTGAGTGTCGAGGTTTCAGGCTAGCCTCGGGTTCTTGACGCATGAAACTGGACTCCGCCATGACGTTTGTGCTCGGTGTCCTATCCCATTAGTTTTCCTTTCCCTTGCCTCCACCGCTTCTTTGGCTGCCGGACGCACTAGTGATCATTCATTTCATTGCAGCCACGACATCGTCCTTGAGCATTGCGTACTGATTACCTCTCTAGAACAATTCATCAATAGAAGTCAAAGGTTGTAGGGAGAGAGAGTCAAAGAATTGTGTGTTCGGGTGAATGTCTTACTTGACGGCCTGTAAAGCAATGTCAAAGCTAACCAAATCCAACTAAAGCAAGGCAGCCCCAAAATGCTTCATGAAATCCCTGATGGTCTCGGATCTCCCCATCTGCACGTGAAACAGATCGGTGACAATCTGTTTTCGCCACACTAAGCATATATACTAGGAAACGAATTTCTCAAACAACCGGCGAAAGGACATTATCGAGTTTAAGGCCAGGCGATAGAACCACGACAGGGCTAGATTTTCTAAGTTGGATGGGAATACCTTGCACAAGAGGGCATCTTTCCCTATTGGAGAGTCATGATTTGCCGATAATGCATCAAATGGTCAAACGGGTCCAATAGCCCATCGTACATCTGAAATTTCGGCAACGCGAAATGCGGTGGAGCCTCCTAATTGAGGATAGCATGAACGAACAACTACGTGAGATAAAATGCCTAATGCCCGCAACGCGAGGTCCAAAGTTCCTCTTAGACGCAGCGCTTGGCTTCCTCGACGGAGCGCCCCCATGCCGCCGTAGGAGGCTTTATGTGGGGAGGCGAAACCGTGGGACTCTGACTACACTGACTCGTCATGGAAGGTTCTGGCACAGGGTATACAAGGCTTCGTAAGGCGCATTCTCTTCGCACAAAGAAGTGTTGGCGCACAGAAAGAGGCAAAACCGCCGGTTGCAGGAGTCCTATCAAGCTCCTTCAACACCTCTCCAGTTGCTTCAAGCACTGGTTCATGGAGGTTCTAAATCAGAAGGTAGATCTCCCATTTTCTTAGTTGACTTCCTGAGTCGGTGAATAAATCGCAATGATGGAGGAATGGTTCCCACAAATGGTGCCAAATGAAGGGGAAGAGTCTTCAGCCAAACCTGTCAAAGCCTTTTACCCTCAGTTAAAAAGTTTTCCATCCCCCTTTTAGTGTGATGAGTGCCCCTTTTATAGGCCATCTTGGCTGCCATATGTCGGATTGTACCGGTAGAAGTTGGAGATCGTTAGGTGGCGATCTGCACAACACTCGAGTATAGATAGGGGGTTGGCAGGCTCCCATGTCGCACTTGAGTGCTATAATGGAGTTGTCTACATATGGCGTGTTCGTGAATGATTATGACTGCAGAGTCCTGTATGTCGTCGTATCAACTGTTCCGCCCCGGCTGATCTCCAAACCCATCTAGGTCCTCATGAAGTGAAGCCCTTCATTTCACATCGTTTTCTTTATCTTCATGTCCGATCTAGCTGTCTAAGGTGATTTGCTTGCCTTTTCCCAAGGTGGTCACATCTTCATACCCGATCTGGTTTCTGAGGTAGCTCGCTTGCCTTTCCCAAGGTGGTCATTTTGAGCTGTCATCCACCCTTCTATCCTTTTCTGGTCGGGCTCAAATGCTTGTAACCGGGTTAAGTCCGGATCATGCGTACTCAATCAAGTCTGGGTCTAGCTCCTAATAAACGCTAATTGTATGGCACATGTCCTAGGACTTATCCTTCTCTAAAAGCCTTACCCTGTTTTTTTTTTTTTTTTTTTTTTTTAACAATTATGTCTCAAATTCACCAAATATAGTACCCTGTAATTTTTAAAGGGGTAGAAAAAAATATAATTCTTTTAAAAATTAAAAGAAGGGCATAAGGGCAATTCTCCTATGAAACCCTAGGTATAAATAGAAAATAGAATTAATGTAAATATTTATTATTCTTTGATTCATTTTCTACGTAGTCTTTCCTAATCAGAAACTACATAAGATAGAGTTTGAAGAAAAGTTTTCAAGAAGTAAGATTTATTTTACCTAGATCTTATTTAGTGAATAAAATAAATATTATTTTTATTCTTCCCTAAGGAGTTGTTTTCTTGTTCATAGAAACCCAAAAAATCTTGGATGTCATGTCTAAGGTTTAAGAACTAATTCGAAAGGTAGGAGATTTCCCTCATTATTTTTTAGAATTCTTATATGTAGATTCTTTTAATTTTCTTTAAGTTTAGATCAACTTTGAATAAGTTAGATTTAGATTACACTCTTTTTCTTTAAAAATAAAATAAAATAATGGTTTGTGGTGTTGTATAGAATTGCTTTGAGTAGGAGAATTAAAAGGTAAAAAAAAGAAGTATGAAACCACTGTAAGCTATGAGTTTGTGAATTAAAAGAAAAAAAAAGGTAGTAACCCTAGGGGTGCGAAAAGTAGGTTGAAAAGTTAAAAGAGAATGTTGGCATGATTTTGATTGATATAAGTGAAAAGAAAAATGTAAATGTAGTAAAAAGCCAAAAGGTTCTTGTTATCAATAATATTATTAAATATATAAAAAAAATTTATTAAACCTAAAAACCTACATAAAGTAAGTCTTAAAAACCTAGGTATAAGAAACCTAGGAAATCTAATTCATGATGGATGCTTGAAAAAAAGAATAATGTTAGATATTCAAGATTTATTTTAGGAAAAAAAATTAGAAAGAATATTTGAGATAATTTTTAAGAAAGAAAAAATAATAATAAATAAATAAGATAAGTTTGAAAAAGCTAAATTTTTATAAATATATATATATTTGATAAGTATTTGAAGATATTAGTATTTTGGCAAGTAAATATTTTATTAAGAATTGAGAATTTATTTAGATAAGGAATATGATTAAAATAATTATTGAGCATTATAGGAAATAAGATATGTTAATAATCATTGTTGTCAAGTATGATAATTGTTGGATAATAAGACTAAATGTGTATTGTGTAATAATATAATTTATAAAATATTATTAATATTATTTCTTTCTAGTAAAATATTTAGTTCAAATTAACAATACAAAATATAGTAATAAATAAATAAATTATTAAAATAAGATCTGAAAGTAATACGAGTTTTATAAAATTTGAAAAACTACCTAATTTAAATAGTTATCATTTGAAAAGATGTCAATATGTTTGAGGTGAATAATAAAATCATGTTGATAGAATAAACTTTATACATCACAAAGTTTATAAAATATTTAGAAACCCATTAACTTTTATTATTATGGATTAAAAAGTTAAAAATAATATCATTGCTAAGAATATCAAATTAGGAAAGTCTTAGGAATAAATAAGTAATGATGATAGCTTCTTCCTTATTATTTTAGGGGAAATATTTCATTGAGGTGAAATTCTTCAGATTAGCTCTTTCAAGGCTTCTGAGTACTCCTTTGAGATAAGGTATATTAATACAGTTTTTGTAAAAGAAAATATTTTATATGTTTTTGTGTAAAGATTATATGTATAGTTTTTTGAAAAATATATTTATTTTCCTTTTATGTGATTTGAACGAGGAAGTGTTTGATTTTTCTTAGTCTTTTGATTGTTCATGGATCAAATAGAGATTTTGCATGAAGGTATTTTGAGATTTGTTTTGTTTATGAAAGAAAATGTGAAGATAATATGTTTTGTGATTTGAATTTTTTTTTTAATGAAATATTTTGATCTGGTTAGTTCAGCCCTATCAACGGGAATAATAGTTGACACTATTCGGCCCTTGTCGACTGGAATAATAGTTGACCAGTACATTCCTTGGTAGTGAATGTAATTAATTTGAACCCCAGCCTCTAGGAGTTTCGATTAGAGGTATAACACCCTCAAATTACACCCTAGTAGTTTATTACTGTTTAGGGTATAATAAAAGTAAAATTTGTATTTTCTAGAAAATTAAATGCTATAGGTGAAAAAAGACATAACCAGGATTTTTAAATAAGTCTAAAGGGTAAAATTGTAATTTGTCAAATTAAAGACCCAAAAGACATTATGTAAGAAGATTATATGTTATTATGAAATATTAATAAGTGATTTGCAAGTGACATAAAAGTGAATGACTAAAGTGGCAAAAGGCAAAATTTGAGCCAATTTGCCTTAAAGTCACATCTTGTCTTGAAATTTAGAATTCACATTTTTGGCTTTGAGAGAAAGTTAGGGCACGTTTTGGTGGAGAAGAACCAAAAGTTTGGTTTTCTTTCACTCCTTTTTTGTGTGGGATTTTTCTTGATACAAGTAAAGTGAAGAAGAAGGAAGAAGAAAGAGAAAGGAGCAAGAGGAGAAGTAAAGAAGGAAATGAGAGTTAGAGCTTGAGGTGACCAAGAAATAGGTACAAGACTCTCTTGAAGATAAATTCATTGTGGTTTGTGTTGTTGGTAATTGTTATTTGGTTTGTGGTCCTCAATTGAGGAGTTTTAGTATAAAGGAAATGTTTGAGGTTTAGGGGAGATGCTGTCAAAATTTTCCCCAAAACCCTAAGTGAATTATTTGGCCATAATTTGGTTTAGAGTACTCCGATTTAGGAAATCCCAATAGGAGAGGAAACCTAAGACCTGTGACCACATTTTCCAAGAAGAGCTTAAAGTATTAATATGAATTAAGGACCTTTGAATTTGGGTCTAAAGACTAGTCATTGATTCTATTTTGAAACCAAAGTAGCCCTCATTGTTTAGGACATATCTTAAGTTTTGGTGTTTCAAATTGGATGATTCCAATTTGAGAAGAACCCTTAGCACCGTAGCTACAAATGAGTAGAAAGAACTATTGTCAAATTATGGAGTTAAGACCCCTAAAATCGGGTCTCACAATTGGTTACCAGTGTAAACTAGGCAAACAAACCAGTTTGGCATTAAAATGTCATAACTTGAGTTTGAATGATTCAATTAGAGTGATTCCAATTTCTGAGTAAAATAGATGCATATAGAAACAATGTGCATGAAGGAAGCATGTTGAGATTTCAAACTCATTGTACCTAGAAAATAAGTGAAGTTGGACCCTGTTTTAGGAAATGATTTTCATGTCCTTTCCTATAGGATTTTGAGACATCCAAATGTCTCTTATATACTCCCAAAGTATTAGTGGAGATGGTTTTGTGAAAATAGAGAGTGGTATAACTTAGCTAAGTGAGATAAAGAAATTGACCTAAAAGTTATATGATTTAATGCTAAATAATATGGAATAAATAGAATGGAATAATAAAGGACATGAATTATAGCCATGTAAAAAAATGATAATTCATGTATAGTTGCTATATAAAGAAGCATAGAATATATTCATATGATGACAAGAGATATGTGAAAGTACTCTTTATGAAGATGAGTATAATGGATATTGAATATCTCATATGCATACATAATAACACTAGTTATTCATGTATATGGAATATGTACTAAAAACGTAATAAAATTGATTGTCTGCTTATGACCAGGTAGATGGATATATGGGCATGCCTATTAGGGATCTGATTCTTGCAACGCATATATAGTTAGCCTTATTGGGTTGATGACATGGACCCATTTGGATCATACGATGAAAACACGAGATAGAGATCACTATCTTATGCAGTGAAATACTCAGTGCGATGCAATTACTCTATCCATTTTTTTTTGGAATATGCGAGGCATGAGGAAACATGTTAAAGAGATAAAGAGATATTGATAAATAAAACATAGATACAAACACTTCTTAGGAGTAATTTGCCAAAATATAATAGAAATATAAAGCCTGAATAGTCATTAATACTATGACTAAAAATGATAGATTTGATAGATAAAGCACGGGGTGCATAGCACACATGAAGTTAGCATAGTGCATTAGAGTAACCTAATGAATTAAATTATTTAATTGTGGTAAGTTCATGAATTATTGTAACTTACAACTTTATATGATTACAAGTTTATATATATCTATATATATATTGTACAAACTCTTGAAGAAAATATTTTTCTGTATATCATTAAGATTACAAGGAGGTATATTTATACAAAAGTATTCTTCACAATTATAGGAGATATAATAGCTGATTCTCCTTGATTTCATGAGATCCAATATTAGAGGAGGATTTATAGAAAGAATACTATAAGAAGCCAACACCACTTTCCTATTTACGAGATTAAGGTTGATTGTTTCAACACCCTCCCTCAAGTTGGCATGGATACTTCGCCCCATGCCCAACGACAAGAAGAATCAATAAACACCTTGCTAGCTATTTTTGCTTTATTAAGGACATACGCTAGGCGGGTCTTCGGACTTCATGAATGGAAAAATAATGATTCCAGCTTCAAGTTTCTCTTTGATAAAATGTCTATCAATCTTCAGATGCTTAGTCCGATCATGTTGAACAGTGTTATGAGCAATATCTATAGCTGACTTGTTATCAAAGTATAGTTTCATTTTTGCTTTTGGTTTGACGCCTAAGTCATTCAATAAATTTTCTTAACGGAGCAACTCACGCATATCCCAGAGTGCAGTACCTACATACTCGGCTTGGTAGCTTGATGCTCCCGATACTACTTGTTGTTTTTTACTCCTCGAGTCATGAGGTTTCCACCTACAAGGTAGAGTATCCTGAGGTAGATCTTAATCATCGGTTGATCCACCTTTAATCGACATCGGTGTAAGCCTTCTACCGCTAGGTGACCATGATTGAGAAAAATAAACCTTTACCTGGAGCAACTTTTAAATATCTCAATATCGTTCATATTTATCCATGTAGAGTTTTACGTGGAGTCGGCCATGAACTGACTCACCACACTTACTGCATATGCAATATCAAGTCTGGTATGAGATAAATAAATTAGTTTTCAAACGAGCCTCATGGTATCTTCCTTTATCGGTAGGAGATGCACTTTCGAACACTCAAATAGTTTGTGATTTGTAATGGGAGTATTAGCGCTTGCATCAGGCATTCACATTTCGAGATAATAAATCAAGGATATATTTTTCATTGGGATAAGAAAAATACCATGCTTTGATCAGACTCTTGTGGGCGAAAACGTGGTGTGTAAAATATACACCTATGTGCGTGAGTGCAACGTCGCCCCAGTAATATAGTGTACCAGTAGAATGCGGATATCGATCCGCGGGGGCGGTGTGTTGAATACAAAGATTTGCTTTTTAGATATTATCTGAATAAACGTATTGTGAAAAAGATGTCAAGTGTGTGAATTTCAACTAAACTATTGTTCTTAATGAATCACTGTGTATTGAAGACTAGGGTTATGTCTCCCCCTGTCACCTTCGATGGATTTTCTTAAAGATGTTATTATTCAATGTATTTATAATTTGTTAATGGGTGATCTTGCCAAGAGATATCCTCTCATAAGAGGTATATCCGCCTATCTCGTGAATATAATTAAGTATATCTCTATCCCTGACTCGGTATTAGAAGCGCTTAAAATGTTGCTGCCCTCGAAATGCCACCTTCAGGATCGAAATATCTCTATTTATCGAATCAACTGAAGGCTGCTCTACTCAGATCCCTGGATAACCTCATCTCTCGAATCTCGGATTTCTAGTATGATTATGCTAATGTTGGCTAGACATCACCATATAATTGAATTATAGATATAGAGCAGATGCAAACAATTTGATAAACAAATGAATAACATAAATTACTGATCTTTAATCCATGAACATGTGATAGGGTTCAACAACACCCTAGATATAAATCTAGAACATACTGACTAATGAAATACTAATATGTAATATATAAAACATCAATTCTGTCAAAGCGAGAAGAAACAATACAAATCACGGGCTCTTCTTCCAGATCGATGTCGCTGCGGCTCTGATTTCCGTGCCCTAGTCCGTACGTTTTCCGATACCCCAAATCCGCGCCTCCATTTGCTTTTAATGCTGAGAAAGCAGAACTTCATACTTGGCAAATCACGGCGTTGCAGCTTATTTACTTACCGCGATGTGACCCAACGTCGCGACGTTGGGACGTCACGACGTGGGGACGTCGTGACGTTGGGACGTCGCGACGTTCCAGACATCTTCATGCAATGCCTCCTTCTGCTCCAAAATTGCTTCCAACAGCTGCCTTTTTGCTCCAATGCACCTGCATCAACACCAATCACCAACTCAGGTATCCAGCCACGAAAAACTATGAAATTAAATATAAAATAAGCGTGAAAATGAAAGACCGACGCGGGTATAATATGAGTGTTTTAGGCACTCATCATACCCCCAAACTTAGTTTCTTGCTTGTCCCCAAGCAAGAACTGACTCTAAACCTAACACACACTCTCTATGTACTAAAAATCCCAACACGAGGGTAGTGATGCACATGCTGAAAAGTAGAGGATCAAATTGGACCGACTCACACTGCTACTGCTTTGTTCGAAGTTCACAGGATGCATACAGGTGTTTGACTTTCGGAAAAACTCGGTTGGAATAGGTAAAAGTGACTAGTGCCTCAAATTCCATGATCTTCAATAACCTTTCCCAAGGTCCCTATGTGCGTCGAATGAATGACCTGCAATTATCACCCAGGTTCGAAGCCTTTTTGAGCACAGGCTCGACTCACCTATTTGGAAGAAGCTAACTAAGAAAGGATAAGAACGCACCCTTTTTATTCATACCAAAATATCTAAATATTTCCTAAATACCTAAAAAAAAAGGACCTAGTGCCAAAAAGTTTTAGATGAGTGTTCCTGTAGCGGGGATCCATTGGTGACTCCCCACCAATTGGTTAAGGGCACCAGGCATTAAATTCCCTTCAAACTTCACCGAACACTTTCAATAGACTCAAAGGCCCTAGGTTGTGGAGATGATCATCTTCTGTCCCATGTAGCGGGCGGTAGAGTCAATGACCAGCCCCGGGTTGGCTTAGGGCGTGGGGCTTTGAAAAGCCCTCGGGTTGTGCGAGTTAGATTAGATGACGGCTTATTCTAATTCACAAGCCTTTTTTTTTTTTTATGTTTTTTTTTTTTTTTTTTTTTAGTTGGGGCTCAATGGCAATCCTCTTTTGATTGGGTGTCCCATCACTTAGATGGTTTACAGAGACTCCCAAGGTTTGTTGAGCTTTAGTGATTCAGTCTCGACCACATGCGCCTGCACGAAGGTCATTAGTGTGTGTGAGTGTGATAGAGTCATTGAGGAATTAGTTCTTATTTACCAGATTGGTTCCACTAAGCCTCCCCACCTATTCAACCTAATTACCGAACGCCAAACATCATATGCATCCGTTCTTCCATGTCAATAGTGAATTTGGTCCAAAAGTGATCTTCGACTCTCAACATGGCACACATACACTGACTACCTACACATGAAACTACTACGTATAAGAATGACCTAACACACACGCAACCAAAAACTAACACATAACTCATCAAATTAAATTGAAAAAGTAAACTGAAACTAAACGGAAACACAACTAACAAGCAAGCGAAAGAAAATTGCACACAATAATCAAAACCGCGACTAAACAAATCTAACCAAAAACTGATCACACACACCTCCCCAAACAAAATATCCACGGTGTCCTCCTTTTGGCAATGAAACGAGAAGAGGGTGAAGAGTACTCCCCTAGTGATCGTTGGGTCCAACTGCTTGGGGTGGTGGTGGTGGCGGATGGATGGAAGGCGAGGAGGCTGACGAGGCGGGCCTGGGAGGGGCCTAGCTGTTCTTGAAGAATAGTGGCTGGTTGGCTGACACGTATGCACATCATTGAGCGCCCTCCATATCTGTGTGAGGAGGACTCGGTGCTCCTGGGTCCTCGTCTGAAGCATCAAAGCGCTCGGTAGAAGTGAGAGCAGGATTATCGGATCGGGAGGGGCCCAGAGGAGGCCGTGCTCCGGGTGGGGAACAGCGTGGTGGTGGTGGAGGTGCTGGGATGAGGGAGCGCGATGTCCCCAGGGATCACCCAGGGAGTCCGCCCGGGCCTGTGTCGTCATGGGCTGGAGTCCTCGTCAGGGCTCGTAGCGGAATCGTAAGGCCCTCGGTGACAGTACGCTAGGTTTGTCACACTTGAGGCGATGGCTTTAATGGGGTGTAGCCACGCCTCATTGTCGTCGAGGGGCACCCCGACTAGTTTGCATAAGCCAAAGACGAGGAAGGGGTGCCCCAGTTCATTTTGGGCGTCCGGTTATGGAGGATGGCATCCCGGCTTATAGCACACTTGACATCAAAAGGTATATCTTGGATGATGGCATAGTTGAGCAGGGCACGCTTGGCTATCACTTCACACACGTTCGTCGTCGGAATAAGACGCGACGTGATGAAGTGATGCCACACCTTAGGGATAAAGGCCAAATGTTTGGCCTTGAAATGGACTGCATGGCCCTCACTGTTAATTTTCCGCTCGCCTCGGCCACATTAAGTCGGGCCGAATGACTTCGGGGTAGTCGGGGTGCTCGTAAAGCCGATCGAACGGCTCAGAGGGGACATGATCTAGACTATAATAGCTATTGATCGACTCACTTGCTGGAAGTCGACCAATACTCCTCCACGCGCACTTTCTTGGGACCGTGGGAGGTGAGATTAGCGTGGGAACTCTCGCCTGCACACTTTCGTCGCGGTTGGATGAGGTGGTTGACCAGCGCAACTTCGCCATCCCTTATTTGCTATTGTCTTGCGGAAAAAAGTCATCGGGGTGGTGAAAACCTTCTCTTGATAAATGAGTGGGTTCTTGCATATGGTGCGAGCCGTCGAAGCGCACCCTCATTCCTGGCAAGCGTGACATCATAATTTGGGGAATTCGGGTCCTCTCGAGCAGGCCAAGCAGTATGGGCGGTTTACACGCCTTTTTCTAGACATAGGGACCAGAACTAGGACTGCTAGTAGGGTAATGTGAGGAAATAACACCAATGTGGCACCCCCAGCTGGGTCAGACAAATAGACAAACACCTAGAGTGCACCCAATGTGACCTAAATGCGAACTACTAGACTGAAATGTGCTCCTAAATGTGACTCCTAGACCTAATGAACTGAGGCAGAACTCCTAGACCTAACTGGGAACCTAAAGACGAACTCCTAGACCGAAACATGGAGGGCTAGACCGGTGTGAGGGGGAATGTGTGACCTGGGCAGTGCAAAGGGGACGGGGATGAGTGCCGGTGGTGTGCAGCGAGGGTGTCGGAGGGAAAAATCCAGGCCTCCGACCGGTGGGGAAGGGAACTCCGGTGTGGAGTATCGACACAGGGAAAGCTAGGGTTTATCAGGAATGGGGTAGGGTAGAACAAAAAAATGAAGGTGAAATGGGCCTTAAGCGGGGGCGCGTCGCGTTTAAGGTTGACGTTCGCGACGTTAGAATAGTAATAGCCAGCGTCGCGGCGTTGGGTACGGCATCGCTGACGTTCGGAGGACATTTTCCAGCGTGGCGGCGTTCAGGAGGATAGCACTAATCAACGTCGCGACGTTGGGAACTCACGTCGCGACGTTCTAGAGGATAGCACTAATCAACGTCGCGACGTTACAGAGGATAGTGAAAATCAATGTCGTGACGTTGGGATCTCACATCGCGACGTTCCAAAGAGTATCAAAATCAACGTCGCGACGTTGGGATCTCACGTCGCGACGTTCGAGGAGAGAGTAAACTTGGCGTCGCGGCGTGTGGAAAGCCCAACGTCGCGACGTTTGAAACTTGAAATGCACAAAAAATTCAGCAAATTACAAGATAAAGGGAAACTCCCCTCATGCAATTGGGACTCTCCGGAACTTTTCTTCGTGCATCGACATAAACGGATCCTCTCCAGTACCTGCGTTCGCGAGTCCTGAAAGTAAACAACCACAAAGAACTTGATTCCGAATACAGACAGCACAGCAAACCAACCTAACTTAAAGCAGAAAATAACTAAAAATCGAGACACAAAAAGTAAAATTGCATGAAAATACAAACTTGAGTTTGCCTCCCGAGAAGCGTATATTTAACGTGTTTAGCTCGGCGACCACGAATTTCAATGTGCATTATGCCAAAAAAGAAGCTGAGGAAATGCTTGTATGCATCCCCTTATAGTGCTCTAGCCATGCTCAAGGTGGATGAAATATTCTTACATTCATGCCCTTGCCGCTACGGAGTGGTGTCTTCGTGCGATGGCAAACATTCACGAAAATTTCGCATTGCCTTGCAAAATCTCTGTGTAGTGCAGTTCCGAGATATCTTCATTTGGATCATTATCTGGATGCTTCATGGTCTGGAATACATGGAAAGTGATCTCGTCTCCTTGAACTCTCAATTTGAGCTCTCCTTCTTGCACATTAATTTGAGCTTTTCCCGTGGCTAGGAAGGGTCTACCAAGTATGATGGGAACTGAGTCGTCTTCCTCCATGTCCAGAATGACGAAATTACATTGGAAGAATAGATTTACCAACTTTACTAGGACATTTTGATTATTCCCGGGGATGTTGGTATGACTGTCTGCTGTGAGTTGCAAGGCGATTGTGGTCGATTTTGGTTCCCCGACTTTAGCCTTTTAAACATCGAGCGGCATCAAGTTGATGGCTCCCAGAGTCGCCGCGGGGCTTTTTCAGATGCACGATTCCCTATAGAAGACGGTATAGCAAAGCTACCCGGATCTTGAAGTTTTGAAGCTTCTTTTCGCGAGTTAAGCTGACTGCATTCGGCCCCAGTTAAAGCGATGGTCATATTCCTCAAACTACTTAACACTCGCCAAGATCTTTTCATAAATTTCACGTAACTAGGCATGTTTTTCGGTGCCTCCAAAAGGGTATATTAATATGTAGTTTCTTAAAGATGTCGAGCTTTGCAAGCTGCTACTCCAAATTACCTTTCTTCCAGCCGGCGAGGATACGGGATTGGTATAGCGGGTTCATACTGTTTTTATGCGTTCCTCGGTTCCTTCCACAACAGCTATCCTTGGGCTCTCATAGCAGCGGGGTTGCTCATTTTCCATCTGGTCTTTCGGGATGCTTTGGTCTTGCTCCTTAATTTTCAATTCTCTTGCCACTAGTTTCGGCTCCAGGGTTTCCAACTCTTTTCCACTCCTTAGAGTGATGGCCTTGCAACACTCTTTCCCTTCTCCTCTAGGGTTTACCTCTAAATTGCTTGGTAGTGAACCCTATTGCCTTTACATGTCAATGGTAGCCATTTAACCTTTTGGCCTCAAATTCCTCAGCGTGCGCTTGATTGTTCAATTGGGTGCTTTGTTGCTTTCCTTTATCCTTCTGTCTCATTCATGAAAGCGAGTGGGAGGAGGTCGGCGGTGTACGAGGGCTTGTTAAGTCCACCTTTTTCTCCGGTGGTGGTTCACTAACTCGGTTCGATGGCATGGTGTTCTGATTGTTCCTCCATCCCTTATATCCTTGGCCCAATTCTGGTCCAGTTGTTATGGCCCCCCTTGGCCTTGATTTTGATTATGATAATTGTTTCCCAATGCATCGCTGTAGCTGGCATGATTGATTCACGGTTGAACCTTGACCGCATTATTGGGCTGTCTTCATTGGGTTCTGATTGACACTGTGCTATTGTCTTTGTCCTCCATAGAATTCACACAACTCCCATGGGTTGGTCACGTATGGCATTCCACGATTACACTTCTTTGGCTCTGGTCGACTCTTAGTAAGTTATGCAACATGATTAACGGATTATTTGAGGCCTCTGTTATCATTGCCACCCGTAGCTTTCATTGGTGTGATCTTCTCCTAGGCCACATTGATTTGTGCTAGTCGCGACATCTTCTAGAATTTCATAAGCTTGGTCGTCGGTTTTCCTAACCATTCGTCTTTCCCTCCGGTTGAGGCATGATCAAGCTGTTCTGAATTCGTTCCTCGGAGACCGCATTATAGAAAGTATGGACACGCATCCATTTAGTGGTCTGTGATGTGGGCACTTCCTTAATAGTTCTCGTGAAATCACGGCCATGCCTGCGAGTTCTCCCCCTCTAGTTGCCTAAAGTGTTGATCTCTTGCCTGAGTTGTGCGATTTCGAAGTGGAAGAATTTGGTCGGGGAATTTTGCACTAAATCGTTCCATGGTAATGGAGATATGGTGGGTGACTTGTTGGCAATGCTTGGCTCTATCACCTAGTGAGGTGAGCTTGATTAACTTGAGGAGTGCTTCTTGATGACCCCATTATACTTGATCGTATGAGCTTCAAGGGGAGGTTGGTCAGTATATTGGGGTTCTCATGGGTGATCCATGAAACAAGATATTACAACGGCCTTCGTAATGTGCGACTTAGTTTCGAGTTGTATGCCCTAAATGGGTGGTCGTCGATAGGTACATACGAGCATTGTGTGGTAGTCTGAATTCCTCTAGTAGCTTATGAATGGATCGTCATTTTGTATATAAATGGCACAGGTGTGGGTCTTCCATTATTCCCATTTCGACCTCTACTGTGGTTCACCGTTGCATAAGTGCCAAGATTACGCTCTTGGTGTTTTCCATGATCACTAGATTTTCTAATGTGATGACCTCTGTTCTGGTGTGTCACGTACTAAAGTTCTTTACGGCTCGGTCAAACGGATATTAGTCATTTGGTCTCGTTGTTGCATGTACTTCTGCGAAATCTAAACTGCAATCACACATGAACCAACAATACCAAATTACCGGCACTTGTGAAAACAAATAAAAACAAAAATTTCAAAGTAATATCTAATTGCTTTATTCTCTATATCAATCCCCAAACCTATCACAAACATGGCATGAAAAGAAAACAGCGAGGGCGGAAAGCGTGGTGTGTAAAATATACGCCTATGCGCAAGTGCAGCGTCGCCCCAAATATAGTGTACCAATGAGTACGGATGTCGATCACGGGGACAGGTGTGTTGAATACAAAGATTTGCTTTTTAGATATTATGCGAGATAAACGATGTGTGAAAAAGACGTCAGAGTGTGTGAATTCCGGCTAAACTATTGTTCTTAATGAATCTTTGTGTATTGAAGACTAGGGTTATGTCTCCCCCTGTCACCTTCGATGGATTATTTCTTAAAGATGTTATTATTCAATGTATTTATTATTTGTTAATGGCGAGGTGATCTTACTTACGAGATATCCTCTCTCTGAGAGGTATATCCACTATCGTGAATAAATTGGTATATCTCTATCCCGACTCAGTATTCGAAGCGGCTTAAATGTTTCTACCCTCAAATGCCACCTTCGAGGATCGAAATATCTGTTGCAGATCAACTAAAGGCTACTCTACTCAGTCCTGGATAACCTCATCTCGAATCACCGGATTTCCCGGTATGATTATGCTAATGTTGGCGAGACATCACCATATAATTGAATTATAGATATGAGACGAGATGCAAACAATTTTACTCAAACAAATGAATAACATAAATTCGCGATCTTTAATCCATGAACATGTGACAGGGTTCAACAACACCCTAGATATAAATCTAGAACATACTGACTAATGAAATACTAATATGTAATATATAAAACATCAGTTCTATTGTCAAAAACGAAGAAACAATACAAATCACGGGCTCTTCTTGGATCGATGTCGGCTGCGGCTCGGTTCCGTGCCTAGTCCGTCGTTTCGATACCTCAAATCCAGCGCCATTTGCTTTTAATGCGAAGCGGAACTCTCTCGCGGCGTCAGCGGCGTTTGCGCTTGTTTTACGCGCACGGTAGTTGACCGACGTCGCTGACGTTGGGACGTCCACGTGAGGGGCGTCACGGCGTGGGGGCGTCGTATTGATGTTGGGGGCGTAAGTAGCGTTGGGAAGCGACCAGCGGCGTTCGGTTCATCTTCATGCAATGCCTCATACGCTCCAAAATTGCTTCAACATACGCCTTTTTTGCTCCGATGCACTGCGTAAACACGATCACCAACTCAGGTATCCAGCCACGAAAAACTATGAAATTAAATATAAAATAAGCATGAAAATGAAAGACCGACGCGGGTATAATATGAGTGTTTTAGGAACTCATCAGCTACTTCAATCCCAAGAAAGTATTTAAGATCTCCAAGCTGCTTCATTTCAAACTCAAAAGCTAAATACTGTTGTAAATTGGAAATCTCCTCATGATCATCACCTGTCACCACTTATATGTCAAAACGTAGATAATTAAGGCAGTGATTTTACCTCTTTTTTGCTTTAAAAACAAAGTGTGATCTGAGTTACTTTGTTTGTAGCTGAAATTCCTCATATACTTGGTGAACTGCCAAACCCGAGCCCTTAGGAATTGTTGACCATCTGAGCCTTTTTCAGTTTACACACCATTGTTGTATCTGAGTATTTTGGTATACCTGGAGAAGGATCCATATACACTTCTTCAGTAAGGTCTCCATGTAAGAAAGCATTTTTGACATCAAACTAAAGAAGTGGCCAATCTTGATTAGCTGCTAATGATAAAAAGTACTCTACAGTGTGCAGTTGGAGTAAGCTGGCAGTGCAAATGTTTCTTGATAATCTACACCATAAGACTGTGTACACCCTTTTGCAACCAGACGAGCTTTGTATCTTTCAATAGTCCTATCTGCTTTGTGTTTGATACATGAAAGCTACCCATCCCCATCCACGGTCTTCTTTCCCTTTATGGGGCCACGAGGTTCCCAAGTGGCATTCTTTTCCAATGTTGTCATTTCCTCTACCATAGCTTTGGTCCATCTAGAATCTGCTACAGCCTCTTGTAATTTACTAGGAATAGAGACAGAAGATAATTGGAGTCCATAAGATGCATATGACTCAGACAACTTATGGGAGGACACATGGTTACTTATCGGGTTTAGCTTTAGATTTAGTGTCAGGCTCATATCTAGTTGCTGGTTGACCACAGTTAGATCAAGGTGGAAGATTATATTGGGATGGTTCAAATGTAGGTTTAGTTATACTAACAATATCATGAATATTAGAGTCAATAGGAATAGGATCAGGTAATACCTCTAAGGAGTCTTCCGGAGAAGATTGGGTCAATGGATTTGTAGACGTAGGAGACAATGTACTATCATGGACTTGATCTTCACGTCCTTCAACCGAGCACTCATTGGAGGATGTATCGGCTGTCTCGACTTCAATACTAGATGGCCTCATTATCTCAAAGAACCTTATTTCATCCTGATTTTGTACTTCATCTCTAGACTCCCCCTGAAGTGAGGAATCAATTATCCCCGTTGGATAGAAAAACATTTTTTCATGGAATATTACATCCATGGAGACATAAAACTTCTTAGTAGGGGGATGGTAACAGTACCCTTTAGGAGTTAGACCATACCCCACAAACACACACACTTGATACGTGGTTCCAGCTTGAGTGCGTTGATTTATATGTAAGTGAACATACACTACACATTCGAAGACACGAGGTGCCAAATGAACAACCAAGGGAAGCGTACAGTGGTCAGATAATACATCCAAAGGTCTTCTGAACCTAAGAACACTTGATGGTGTACGATTAATGAGGTAGACAGTGGAACTCAAGGCTTCTCCCCATAGGTGTGATGGAACATGACCCCCAAGTAATAGAGATCGAGTGACCTCCAAAAGGTGCTTGTTTTTTCGTTCAGCAACCCCATTCTATTGAGGAGACTGAGAGAAAGATGTTTGATGGATGGTACAAATCGTATGTGCACCAAAGGCTTCCTTAATTAATTTAGTGTCATAATAGAATTTTTTAAAGTTGTTTTAAGGGTGAAATTATAAAGTTTTCAAAGAATTGTGGCACTTTTGCAATTAAGGAAAGTGGAGGGTGAAAGTATAATTAATGGAAGTTTAAATAGTAAAATAATAACAAATTGCCAAAATAGTTAGGGAAGTCTTGGAGTCTACAGATGCCGGATGGCCAAGCGAGACTGCGCCGTTAAATTCGTCTCGCGAAATCTAGTGACCCAGAAAAGTTTCGTCGAATTCTGAGATAGTCAGAATATTTTACGAATTTCTAGGTGACGGGTTTAGAGTGAAACCTGAAAACGGGATTTTAGAAAAATCTCGAAAAATGGAAAATATTTAAAGAATATTCAATTAGGATAAATAAAATTTTTCGGGATAGAAATAGAATCGAATGGGGCAATAGAAATTATTTATCTAAATAATAATAATAATAATTAAAGAAAAAGAATAATAATTAAACTTTAAAAGGTAGAAATTTTGCCTACTTGTGTTATTTCGAGCCTAAATGTTATATAATGACTTGAAATTTTCTTAGAGACCGTAAAAGGTCGTAAAATTCAGTCCCAAAATTTTTAGACTGAGTTTAGGAATTTTTCATTTGTGTTCGAACGATCGTTTGAGAATTTGGATTGATTCGGACAGTTTGGATTGAAATTTCGGGGAGTATAGTCGGACGGGTGGTGTAATTTTTGAAATGTTTGATTATTTTCAGATTCTCTGGAGGAAGTCCATTTTAAGTCAAAGTTTGCTAAACCAGGATAGTTTTTATAGGGCATTTAATGTATATGAGCATTTTGGTCGATTTAACGTATGTGCTCGATGTCAGCTGTCGAGATGGGACTATACTTTTTTTATTAAAGTTTTGTTAGAATCGAAGTTAGTTCGATATAGTCACTTTGAAAGCCATGTGTATGTTTATGGTTAAACGTTCGCGAGGGCATTTTAAGTAATTTGAATGGTGTGTAGGCGATTTGAGCATCCGACGAGAATCCTAGAGTGCTTGACAAGATTTGAAAGAAATTAGTCGAAAAGGTGAGTACTCGAATCATTTTCTAAAACGAAAGTGTTTAAATTACAATTTTGTAAAGTGCTTTGAAAATATAGATTTATAAAGCATCTTTTTTTACCTCCCAATTGTTATACTAAGCAGAAAAGTTTGATTTCAGCATTTAAGAAACAGTTTGGCCTGGTTTAGGAAAACCCTTAGATGGCCACCCGGCTTAGTTTCGTCGAGGATGTATTCGGATTATTGCATGGCAAGGTTATGGGATATTATGACTAACTATATTTACTTTGGTCGGCAATTTGGGGTTAGATCTAGCATATATTTATATAGTGAAACGCCCTACGCACATTCGGTACTTATATAGTTAGCCTTGGCCGACTTGGTATAACGATGAGGTGTTGGATTCCAGGGTTTCTTCACCAATCATTTTGGATTCGAGGTTCCGTTGCTCTTATAGATCCTTGTATTCTTGGACCATCTTAAGCCGGGTAGTGTTAGGATTCACTACGATGCCGGGTTCCGAGGTTCAGGAGTTCAGGAACATCACTTAGGGTATTTCGAAATGGGCCCACGGTGGTTGGTGCCAGTTTACGATTATAGCACTTTCGGATATTAACCACTCGCGGGAAATAGTTTTGGCCCGACATAAAATGGATTTGAGCAGTTGTGCGAAATTAATTTTGAGCGAGTTTTCAGCGGTAGAAAGCAGTTTCCAACGGTAGCCGATTTTTCATAACGAGTTTCGAAATGGTTTTTCATAGCAAAAACTTCCGGTTTTCCTCGCCAGCGAGTTTTACAACCATTTACGTACGATTTTCATATTGGGAGTCTGACGTGACGACATTTAGAACTTATAGTACTCACTAAGCTCGTTTGGCTCACAGTTTTCTGTTTTAAAATAATTTTTCAAGTGCAGGTGTTGAAGCCCAAAGACTTTTCAAGATCCTCGGTCTAGGCATTGTATTTATATAGATAAGGTGTAAATTAAAAATAGTAAAAGTTAAAAATGTGGCATTTTGTATATATAAATATCTTTTGCTTAAAATATGGCTGCATGGTTTTTGAGAAAAACAGGTTACGATGAAATTATATTAGATTGATCCCTTATCTTATATTTTTGATGAGGACCGAGGAGGTCCTTTATTGTTGTAGTTGGACATTTCAGGAAAACACATTGGGAGTGTATTTTTTGTTTTATCACAATTGATTTTGTATTTTAGGCTTGACCATGATGCGGTCGTTATCTTCTTAGTTTTGTTAAATCTAAAGGTGTGATTTTGATAGAAAAATGAAAATTTTTATAGCCCACGTTTTCCAAATACAGTTTTAGCGATTTAGCAGCTTAGCTTCATAGTAACTTAATCGATCCAGCGAGCTTGGTACGGGAGGTTCTGCAATGGAGTTGTCCCGGCGAATTTCCACGTCACTAGGAAGGGGGTCTGTCACGAATAATCTTGATAGATATGCCAAATTGTGTGAGCACCATTTGATGGAAAAGATGATACACAACACATACATCACTCTTGCATCTTAGCAAATAAACCCAGGTCGTCCTGGTATAATCATCAACGAATGTAATGAACCACTTCATACCATTATGTGTAGAAAGTGGGGCAGGACCCCAGACATCTGAATGAACTAAGGCAAAAGGTGCATCAGTTTTATTATCATGCGAATAAAAAATAGAACGATGGCTCTTCGCCATTACATAAGTGTCACAAACAAAGTCTGAAAGTTTACAACCAGTAAACAGGGATGGAAATAATCTCCTAAGATAACCAAATGAGGGTGTCCTGTTGGGTATTTATGCCATAACTAAATCTCTTCCTTCTGTTTAAGCATGTTTGTCACCCATACGTGAACTAGTGCTCCATCATGGATTATTGTTGTAACCCATTTTTCAGAGATAATGCAAGCCTCCCTTGTAATCCCTCTCCTTGGTATGGATGTTCTGAAAAATACAGTAAGTGGGAAAAAGGTGGTAACACAATTATGAGACTTGGTTAATTTACTAACAAAAATAAGATTGCAATTTAAGGATGGGACAAATAAAACATTATTGATAGATAAAGATGGGGACAAGTGTACTGTGCTGATATCGACAACTGGGGAAGACACACCATTGGCATTAGTAATGACTGATTTTGGACAGCTAGAGGATAAATGGCTAAACCTTTTTTTATCATAAGTCATGGTCGTGCTTGCCGTGTCAATTATCCGAAACAACATGTCCGATCAAAAAGGAAGATTAATAGTAGAGTTAGTCATACCTAGCAGCAGCGAATCCGAAGCGATGACTAGGTGGCTCTTAGGAATGGAACCCTCTGTGGTGAAGTTTGTGAGGGCCTAGGAACTGGAGTCTTATGGATATGGCAATTAAGGTAACCATGGAGCTTAAGCATGTCTATTATTACATAATTCATTACCATTCTGTAGTACACTTACAAACACCTTTCTTTGGGTCAGGACGGGCACTAGATTTTCGAATAGCCATAACAACTCCTTCATTTGATGTTATACCAAGCATAGCATCCTGGCGATTTGCCTCAGCACAAACAATGGCATATGCAGCTTTATAAATTAGGAAGAGGTATTAGTCGAACACGACCACAAACCTATCAAATGGGAATTGAGACCCGACCAGCGTCTGAGACATTGAGAGTTAACCGTGTGGTATACCTCTCAATATCTGAATACACTCCGTAGTGCAAAGGCTCGATAGCGTCAACTCACGCCGCCAATTTTTGTAGTTTTCCAAAGTAAGAAATAACAAAGCCTCCATTTTGACAGACATAAATTACCTCACAATATAAGTGATATGCCTTTGAAGCATCTTGGCTAACAGAGTAAGTTTGTTTTGTAGCCTCCTAAATCTCCTTGGCAGTAAATAAGCGGAGGAAAAGTGACCTGATGTCCTTAGTCATGGCGTCAAGGAGCCAAGGTTTGACCATATAGTTCTCGTCCTCCCATGTTTCATATTCCTCAAAAGTGTTGTCTTTTGGTGCCATCTTACTACAAGAAACTCAGCGTGTTTCTGCCGGATCTTGTGCAGGCATTAAAAATTTCGGGTGTAGTTAGTACCATCAAGTCATTCTGGAGTAATCTAATAGGACATATCTTATAGATGGAATGGAGGTAAGACAACGGGATCAGCCTTCTCTTTCCTTGTCTGAGTTTCTAGATTACTAGAGGATGAATCAGTAATGATATAGAAAGCAAATAGAGAACAAGATCAGCCCCAAAAAAAAAGGGCAATCAAGCAGATTAAATATTATGATCTGTAGCATAACATAAACAGATTAAAAAAATTCAAAGAACCACGATTTGATGAAGAAATTGTTTCACCAAATGGTACCAATAGGATCAAAGAAAGCATAGAAAAAAAAGGCTTCTATTCCTATGGAAGTAGAAAGGAAATTGAAGTTGGCTCTGATACCATGTACAAACTCTTGAAGAAAATATTTTTTTGTATATCATTAAGATTACGAGGTATATTTATGCAAAGTATTCTTCGTTATAGGAGATATAATAGTTTTATTCTCCTTGATTTCATGAGATCGATATTATGGAGGATTTATGAAGAGAATATACTTGTGACACCTTTCCTGTTACAGTTAAGTTCATTTGTTTAAACACTTTTACACACACACACACACACACACATACATATATATATATATATATATATATATATATATATATATATATATATATATATATATATATATATATATATATATATATATATGCATAGCAAGTTGCATGAGTATTAGAATGTGATGATCATGGTTAGTGGCCATCCATGCGTAAGGATCCTCACTAAGCTTTATGCTTAGCACGGGTGTTTATCCGTGTAGGTATCGGGGCGGGTAGAGAACGGGGCGCTCGCGTCGGCTTGTCGAGGTCATTTCGACAGGTGCTCACCTACAGTGTTTCTATTTAACGTGTAATTGAGAAAGTCACTTGGATTATAACATTCATTTTTATATTAGTTCAAAGTTTGAATTGGGAGAATCTAACTATTATTATATTCTGAACAACTTTTTTTGAGATTCATATTTGAGATTAGATTTAGAAATTATTTTTGTCGGCATCAAATTTTGAATTTGGAGAATTTATGAATTTAGAAAATTGCACATTTACTCTGAACAAGTGTTTGGTAATTGGAAAAAAATTCTATAAGAAGAAATGAAGGTTTATGTTTTTTACATTTCGAACCTTCGGGCTTGAGGTGTGAATTAACAGTCATGCCCCAAAGGTGAGTTTCAGGGCATGATAGAGTAGTATCAGAGCTATAGGTTTATGATCTTGATGGGAATTTGTTTAAATTTTCCTATGGAGATAGTTGAGTGACATGTTAATTGATAGTTCATCTTCGTTGGTGTATTCTTAACATTCTTTACAAGTCTAAGTTGGCTAATTGGTTTCTTGGTAACTAGTCAAAGTCCATTGCTCTCTTTTGCCTTTGTATGGTTTGTTGGTTTAGTGGATATACTTATACCATTATGAATTTTGGTTTGATTTTGCCACTTCTATGGAACATGTCATTATGGACAATATGGTGGTTTGAAGTTGTCATATGACTGTTAGTAATAAGAATATGTGAGTTGACTTAGTACTCCTCTGCCTTTAGAATTTGATGTAATTTTGATGATGAATTAATTAGTTTCTAGCTATATATTTGTTGACTATTTTGGAAAAATGACAACTTTCCATTTTTTTAGTTAACCTGAGTTTAGTTTGAAGGAAAACCATGTAAATAAATTATTGCGTAAAAGTTCAGTTTTGCAAAGTGATTGTTTGTTTAGAAAGATTATTAAGAATTTTGGGCAAAGTAATGAGTGATGAAAACAATTTTGAAATTTGAAATGATCTAATAATGTTATTGAAGTTGAAATTCCTTGGGATTTACCAATTACTAAATAATTTATTGAAGAATCTCTAAGATCATCCTATCTTTCATGGTAACACATAAGAAGGAGTTAAGTTTGACTAGTTTAATGACTATGAGCATAGCTTCGAAGAGTGGAAAAGCAAATTAGTACTGGTACTTTGATTATTTCATTAGGTTTAAAAGGATTTGTTTTCCACAATGAAGTCTTCCATTAGAATTTAGGTTGTGTTCTTATGCAACATGGAAATATCGTAATCTATGCTTTTAGACTTTAGAAATCTTAAGATGGAAACTATCTCATTATGATTTGAGTTAAATGCTTGATTTTGCATAAGATTTGGAGCCTTATGGTGAAATTTACTAGAGATGTTAATAGGTTATGAAAATTGAAGTCTTTGTTTTCTTAAGATTTAAAATAGGAACTAGGGATATTGATCTGATTCTTAGGATTCTGTGACATTATTGATGCTAATAAACGTGAGAATCTTGTGATTGACGTCTTAAGTAGGAAAATAATTGATTCCTTGGGATTTATCAAAGGTTATTACAAATGATTATCATATGATTTAAGATGTTTGCAAGTTCATGTCATAGTTTTGGATTTTAAAGTTCTTATGTTGAGCATCAAAGTCCAACCATATTTTTAAGAACTAAGACCCTTTAAGGAATTATTTTAAACAAGTTAAATTTATGAAACTGATTGATTATTTTAATCAGTAGATGAGATCTTGAAATTTGGAACTAAACTTAATGTCTTAGATATGGAAGAAATAAAGACTTCTGAAGGAAGTTTATTGCTTTAGGCTTACGATCCACCCTAAAAGAATGCAAAAGTATAAAGATTTGTGGCAAAATTTTGATGGTCATATATGAAGTAGGATATTGCATGATTTGTGGTTTTGGGTTTAGTGTGTTTGTATATGGAAGTTTACCTCAATAGCCAATAGATTTTTGAGTCTAAATGTATTTCTAAATGAATGTGGGAACATATAACTATGAATTTTATGATGAGGTTATCAAGAACCTTAGTTGGTGATAATGGTTTATTATGATGGTTGGTTTATTGATAAAGTTTAATCATTTTCTATCATACCAGCTTCTCAGTATTAAGAATATTTTGAGAATATATGAGATAATTGATTTTATGGTATATGCAAGGATTCTTGTAAGACCCGAGAAATTTCCAATTTCTGGAAAAATGGCAAAATCGTAATTTTTGTTAAAAATCCGAAATTTATTCTCTAGATCTCGGATGACGAAACGGATTTCACCGTTAGAATCGTCTCGTGAAATCTAGCTACCACGTCGAATTCCGAGACATACGGAATTTGCACGTTTTTCTAGGTGTCGGAAAACGACTTGTGATGTGACAAAAGTCACATATAACATGCTCATTTGTAAGAGTATTTCATGAGTAGAGATGATGGAAATGAAGCGGCCTAGATAGTGCCAAGTGGCAAAAATGCAGAGGAAGGACGTGTGGGAATTAATTAAATTGTTAAATTGGAAAAGACAAAATAATACATAGTATTGTCTTCTTGAATAGAAACAAGAAATGGTAGCAGGCGAGAGGAAGCTGACAGGAGGTGCGATTTTGGATTTTCTTTGAGAGAGAGACTTCTCTCTAAATTTTCGACAAAATTACGACGTCAGAGAATTCTTGAAGCAAGAAGAAGAAGTTGTTCTACGCCCAGAGAAACAACGCGTGGACTCGGTTTTAAGGAGTTTCGGCAAACTCAGTGGTGGGGATTTATCCTACTTGGGTTTTACACTTTTTTAAGTGTTTTATAATGTTTAGTTTGCGGATTGAGGCCTTAAGCGGTAGTTTGATGAATCCCAAAACTTGGGACGGGTATTTTAATTTATGAAACCCAAATTTCTGATTCATTATTTGCTCCGCAGTTTGGAGTGTAATTGTGTATTTATGCTTTCCATGAATTATTGTTGTATTTATGCGCAAGGCCGAAATAGCCAAGTCGGGTTCCTGAAGTGTAGGCGGAAGTGATTGGTAATTAGGAAACGATAACAGATTTTCCTTTGTTCATATAAATGATACAAAATATTTTGTGAAATAATGTGTTTTGTTGAGTAATTCAAATCAGATTGCTCGTGGTTGATTAATTAGCCCGCGTGAGCTAATTTTGGTGTAATGGAATGTGAGAATTGCATAACATGTTTGTGTGATTTAAATTATTTTAATATATTCATGATTATATATTGCATGTGTTATATGATTGTATTGGAATTGGCATCATGCATTCCACTTATGCTAGGGCACCCTAGAGCGATAAGGTGAGTGCATGAGGTAGTTCATTAAAGAGAGTGGTTTGGAGGGTTGACTAATAATAATATTTAACTCGGAGGGTGAAGTCCATAAAAATATCAATCGTCGAATTGACCCGATTGATATACATACGGAGAGTTTGTCCACTAAATAGATCATCGAGTCGATTCCATTACTTATCGAAGATTTGTCCATAATTAAAAACAAATACCTTTGTTTTTTGAAAGTAATGTTTCTCATGCGTGGCTTAGGCAGAGTGTGAGGAGTCGGTGAGGAACTTCGGGGTATGAGTTGATCATGTAGACATTCCAAGTAGGATCCACGTATTTACTTGAATGTATGTTTTCGATGGAGCATTGCATATGCACTTAGGTGAAGTAGCATTTAGGGTGATTCCACTGCGGGCGGGTAGCTCACCACATTGGAGGATATTATTTTCGAATTACGAGGGCGCACGAGGACGGCTCGTCCTATAGGTTGTTTAGAAGAAAGGCAGTTGTGGCTTTGGTATTATGATGTAATTACATAATATTTAGAATTCTAGAATTTTAATATATGTTGTATAAGTAAATTTTTAACTCTTGGAACTATTGTATATAGTTGAGATTTATTTGGATGAATATTGGTTTATGGGCCCAAGTGGACGTTTTCACTTATATATTGTTATATTGGATTGTTTGGGACAGGTTTGTATATGGGTAGAGCTCCCCATACAAAGGAGACTCTGCTCGATTTTTAAGTCGAGATGTCGGGTCCTTGAGCATTCCACGGGAAATATTCCGTAGATTGTGGGTAGTCAGGGACCCCAAGGAGATGGGGCGTCACAGCTTGGTATCAAAACTTAGGTATCTGAACACACAGGGCTTGGGGACTTGGGCTTGGGCCGTAGTCGTAGGTGTAAGAACATCACGACTTGTGGCTCGATGTTAGGGGTTTAGGTATGGGATTGCCTAGGAGTCAGGTTGAGATTAGAACACTACATGCATTGTGTTTTATGTGTGATTGTTGTACATAACATGAGTAGTTGTGTGTTATGAATTGTGATTGAATTGTGTGCTTAGGTAAATAGCACATAGGAAAAAATAAAATGTTGAACACTAGGGTTAGTGTGAGAACAAGTGTTCGAGAAATTTTGGATAAAATGGTCCAGAATTAAATGAAATATATATATATATATATATTGGGAGGTTTTCCAGTAGTAGGAATGAAAAGAAAAAAAAACAAATATAATATGAAGAAAATTTTCTAAGGTTTTACGAGTGTATAAAGCGAAAGAAATAAATAAAAATAAATTTTAATAAATTTATTTGATTTCTTCAGAGAAAATGAGAAAAAAAATTATATATTTTTTTTTGGGTAGTTTGTTTTCAGTAGCATGAATGAAGAAGAAAAATAATAACAACTAAATAAAAATCCAATCCAAATCAAATCCAAATGAAATAATATCTTAAAAATAAAATTTTCAAAAATAAAATTTTTGTTGTTAAAAAGATTTAATGTGGAATTATTGTCTTGCATTTCCTATGAATGCAAGGACATTGTGTATGAAATGTTTTACGTATGAATGAGTGTCTCGAGTATGTTTTACGCCTTAGAATCTTTGCATTAAGATTCTTGCCATTTGACATGTGCTGATGGCTGAGTCGAGGGGGACGTAGAGGTACGTCCTACAGTCTTGGTCGGAGCACACGATGTTGACCGGCGGGCATTTGTTGAGAGGCTGTGGAGTGTGCAATGTGTGCAGACTAGTATGGCAGTGGCTAGGGTCGAGGTAACCTCCGGTTTTAGGCATCATCTCGGAGCATTCATAGGGAGGAGATCGATAGTAGCGAGGCCCAGACGGTTCATGCAGTGAGAAGGTGTTAGATGCTATGAAGTGCCTTTGACCACGGCCAAGGTTGGGCGGATTGCGTTCCATCTGGGGTGACCAGTATGGGTGGAGCCCCGGGCAAGAACCTACAGAGACCTAGAGACGATGGCGTAGACGAGTGTTATTTGATTGGTGCTTAGCGTTCATTCTTTGCATCGGAGTTGCTTGATAAGGGGATTGGGCTTAGAGTTAAGACCTTAGAGGAGCCTTTATATGTGAGTTCTCCCTAGGGATGGGCGAGGATAGGGATGATATGTCGTGGTTGCGGTTAGAGATCTCGGGGACTCTACTCCACCGAGTGGACTTGAGGATCGGGGGACATGCTCCGAGTTCGACGTCGTCCACGGGGATGGGTTGGGCGACAACTACGGGGTCGTCATCGATTGTGAGGCGTAGGAGGTTATCGCCTATCTCACCGCGGGACCCGGTACTTTCGTGTTGTATTTCAGGGGGACAAGCACGGTGTTTTGCCCAAGGCGGTGTCTGAGTCCAGGAGTGTCGGGACGGTTGGCGGGTTGGCTATGGCTTACAGAAGGGCGAGGTGAGACGGGACTTAGATCTACCTCTAATAGTTTGCGAGTATAGGGGATATTTTTCGGATGAACTCTCCCGAGATTACTCCTTAGAGTTTGTGGACTTGGTGTTAGGTTACACCTGGTACTTTGCCCATCTATGACTCTGCATAGGATGGCCTGGGTTGAGTTCTGAGGCTTCGAGTCAGCTACAGGAGCCTCTTGGACAAGGGATTCATAAGGCAGGAGCACTTCGCCCATGTTTTTCGAGGCATCGGGGTTCGGGTGCACGAAAGCGACTTGTGATGTGACAAAGTCACATATAACATGGCACTTCATGTGACAAATGTTTCATGTGAGTAGAGATGATGGAAATGGAAGGCACAGATAGTGCCAGTGGCAAAAATCTATGAAGGACGTATTAGAATTAGTAAATTGTTAAATTGGGAAAAAGACAAAATAATGCATAAATATTGTCTTCTTCAAATAAGACGAAAAAGAGGTAAAAAAAAAAGGGGCAAAAGAGCAAACAGGGTGCAAATTTTGGATTTTCTTTGAGAGAGAGAGACTTCTCTCTAAGAATTTCGGCTCAATCCGTAGTCGGAGATTCTTCGAACAAGAAGGAAAGTTGTTCTCTGCGAAGAGAGCAGCGCGTGGACATCTGTTTTAAGGGAGTTTTAGACCAAAACTCAAGTGAGAGTGGGGGATTTATCCTACTTGGGTTTTACACTTTATTTAAGTGTTTTATAATGTTTCGGTTGGATTGAGGCCTTGAACGGCCGTTTGATCGGTCCCAAAACTTGGGACCAAATTGTTTGAATTTATGGAACCCAAATTTACAGTCCGTGACTACTCACGGACTGTTTGGAGTATTAGTGTGTAACTTATGCCATGGATTGTGCCTTGATACAAGGCGGAAATAGCCACATGAAATTCGGGTTCTACAAAGAGTGGCCAAATGATTGGTGAATTAGGGAGCATTAAGCTTAGAGGTTTCACTATTCATATAAATGGTGTTCTAAAAATATTTACCCCCAATGAAATAATGTGTTTTTGTTGAGTAATTCGTCGAATTGCTCGTGGTTGATAAAATTAGCCCGCGTGAGCTAATTTTGGTGTAATGGAATGAAATTGCATAACATGTTTGTGTGATTTAAATTATGTGAATATATTCATGATTACCGTATTTGCATGTGTTATATAATTGTATTGGAATTGGCATCATGCGTGCATATGCCTTTGAGGCCTGCTCAAATGATAGGAGTGAGTGCATGGTGGTTCATTGAGAGAGTGGTTTAGGGTTATTGTATGTATTTATGGAGGTAGTCATATAAAATGTCCAGTCGTCGGGTCGGCGATTGATATACGTATTCGAGGAGATTATCAGCCCAAATAGATCGTCGAGTCGATCATTACTTATATCAAAGGGTTTGTCCATAATTAAAAACAAATACCTTTGTTTTGAAAATAAATATTTCTCATACGTAAGCAGGCAAGTGTGAAAAGTCGGTGAGAGCTCGGGGTATGAGTTGATCATGTAGACATTCAAAGTAAGATCACACATTTACTTGAATGTTTTGTTTTTCCCTCGATGGAGAATTGCATATGCACTTAGGTGGAGAGTTGGCGCTGAGCTTGGGGTGTCCGTTGACCTCCGTCGACCGAGAAATACATGTCTTGAGTCATGGGGCACGTACATGTGTAAAATGGCCCAGTTGGGCCCGATATATCATTGACACAATTATATATTTTATCTAAAAGCATTTATTTTACAATTGTTACAATTTGTATTTGGTCCCAATTTATACAAAGCGGGTCTCTTGCCCGAATTTTCAATCTGAAAATCTGAATGAGTAGGTTGGCGTTTCTTCAACTCTAAGGTCGGTTCACGTCCATCCCGATGCATCTTCAATTCACGAAAAAGATAGTCCCACGACGAGTGAAGCCAGCGATGGTGGAATTTCCACTACTTGGGTTACTCCCCACCTAAGTCTGATCGTACTTTGATATCTGACACATGCTAATATATCATCATACATATATTAACAAATGTAAATTTCATACATCATGTTATTCGATTTATAGCAATAACATAAACACTTCACATGGGCTAAGGCTGTCGGCGGTTCCTCTTGGAACAATCCACGATTCACACCACATGTTATTTTCTCATGGCAATAACATAACACCTGCTAGTCAAGCAAAACACGAGGCTTGATCCATTAGATCTCCAGAAACACTCTAGGGATTTCTTAACTCGGTCCAAAGCTTTTGGAACCGAAACCACGACCATCCAGGCCTCAACAAATCCCCATCCATTACAAGACCCTTAAGCCAAAAGTAAAGCAAGTAGGAGAAAAACCCCTACCTTTATGGAGTTTGTTGAAACTCCCCAATCTGTACTCGAAGTAATACTTGTGTTGGGAGCAACTTTATCGCCTCGTAGGAAGCCCCGGTCCACGATCGTGGGAATTTTTAGAGAAGGTGGAGCCTCTCTCTCTGAAACCCTCTCTTCCCTCACTCTCCCTTTCTCGGTTGGTCTCTCCCTCTCCTTCCCTCTCTGGCCCAGTTTGGAAGACTTGAGTCGAGAGGGAAAGTCCTCTCATCGCCACATGTCCATTTCTCATTGGACACCTTGGATTACCCCCTTATCCTTATCCATCTACCTTGAGATATCCCTCTAATTGCATGATGCCATGTGTCACATGTGAGCCCCACTTGAGCTCCATGTTTGGTGCATCTCGACGACACGTGGTGCCTCTTGGGCCTCATAGGTGCCGAGTGTCCCGCGGCTCTTCTACGTGCCTCGCGTGAAGTCGACTATCTCGGGTGTGAAATTCGGCGATGGTAGCTAGATTTGTGAGACAATTCCAAGCGGTGCGTCAGTTTGTCATCAGGGATCTAGAAAATTCCAGTTTGGCCGAACTTACCATTTTATCCTCCTTTGGGGAATCACGGATTTTCAGGTCTCGCGTTTCTCCCCCCTTAAAATTTCGTCGAAATTCCACGCACCTCTTGCATCCAACCACGTGCATATGCGACCTGGCTTGATTCCTTCTTGGGTGTGTAGCGGTTTACGACCTTCCCAGGTCACGATCCTTTGACAACCTAATGAGTGAATCAACTAATCCATGTCTGAATGATATCCATTCGCAGAACCGCTAGCAGGTTCTGACACCCGAATGGAAATTTCCATTGGGTATCCAATTTTCGAGTCACTCTCGACTCTATCACTCGACTCTAAGTCTACGTGATAACCACGACCGTTTATTTTCATCTCGAGTCACCCCCGACTCCTATCACTCAACTCTAAGTCTAGGTGATAACCATATCCTTATGTCCTCTCGAGTCTCATAGAGCTCCTATCCTCGACTCACAGTGCGGTGATAAGCAGTGTCAGCAATGTTTTCCTCTCGAGTCACTCCAGGCTCGATCACTCCAGCCCTAAGTGGGTGATAACCATTTCCAAACAAAAGTATTTGTTTGTAAGCGTGGACAACCCTCCAGAATTATAAATAGTGGACATACTTTCGATAATCTATTTTGTTTTGTTTTGTGTGGACAGCCCTGGAGTATATATCAATTGAGCGCCTCCGGCTGATTGATATTATGGACAACTCCGTATATCAATTGGAATGACCCTCAGGCGATTGATATTGTATGTGGACAGCCACTTGATGCTTAAATCCTTGAATGACCCTCCCAGAGAGTATATCGGTGGGCAATCTCCCAGAAGCTGATTGGTATTATATATGGACAACCCTCCGATGTATATCAATTGGGCAATCTCCGACGATTGATATTATATATGAGCAAACCCTCAGATGTATATCAATTGGGCAATCTCGAATGGATTGATATTATATATGGACAACCCTCAGATATATATCGGTGGGCAATCTCGAATGATTGATATTATATATGGACAACCCTCAGATATAAATCATATGGACTACCCTCAGATGTGTAGTGGACCTCAGATCGTAATATTGTTAGTCGACCCTCAGATATAATTCTCTCAGAACCCACCTCATGCACTCCTCCTATTGTTCTAAGGTGCCCCGGTGCATATAAATGCAATAGGCCATTTCCATTTCCTTAACCAATCGGCCTGTTTGGATGTTGTTCCGCATTAGCAGGCCCACTAATCGACACCATACGCAGTGTTGATCACTGTAGATGTACTCACGACACACCGTCGAACACCTATCACAGTGTCGATCTTATCTATCACCTCACACACCCATGTTATGCGATGTTTTTTGTGCATGTATAATGCAATTGCCACCCCATCTTGTGGCACCCCTAATCACAAGGGTCCACCATAGAAGCAAAATCTCGGAGATCTCTAACTCCCAGTGATCAGAGCCTATCAGTCAACTCTGCCACACATCTGAGAAGAACATCCACATCGGCTTCTCCTAAAGGTCTCAACCTCCTAAGCCCAAGTCCATCATACCATAGCACAGCCATGAATAAATTTGATCCATCCCTAATTTAAGCTACTCTAGTCGACAAGTGCAGTAGATACATTACTACTGCATATCCGGCTAATCCCAGGCAGCTCAAGTCTTTGTACCATGAGATCTCTGCCTCCTAGGACAATCTCTCCTCATATGCCTAGGCTGACGGCAATGGTAACACGTCATCTGCCTAGCCTGACCCGAACTCTCGGCACATAAGCCTGTGCTCGACACGACTGCGTTCTGGCCTATGTGACCGTCTGCGAGAAGTATTGGGTGCTAGTGTGGCACTGCTGGGCGATCTTTAGTTCCCACTGATCCATGCTAGGGGTGGAGGAACAGCCGGTAATCCTCTCACAAATCCTACTAGCGGGACTGCGTCGTGACACCTTGGGATCCTTTGTCTCTGGGGGCAATCCCGAGTCTCACCCATGGCTCTTGGCAATGGTAGCACACCATCTGCCCGTCTGAATGCAGCCACTAACTCGTCTCATTGATGATTGGGAGCGAGGTGTCCCATAACCTTGATTCTTGCCTCAAGTGGGCAATCCTCCTCATATGTCGGGTTGGCGGCAAAAATGCTTACAACCTACTTGGGGTGACTAGATGCTGGTCGACCACAGTCACGAAACTCGTGTGAAGCAAAAGTCTGCTGCCTCTTTCCCAGATTGGAAGAAGATGGATCTTTGCTTCTCTTAGTACCAACATCCTATCTTGGATGCCTCGCATAACATCTACCTCTCCCCTCCTTGCCTAATGGGATGAGGTGCTTCTAAGCCTTTATGGAGTGGAGTCGACGCTGCACTCACTATTGCACATGCATGTGCGATAGCGGCAACTGCAATCTCTACGGCCTCAGCAAAGGCCTGCTGCTCAATTACGGGAGGCTGGTCAAATGTCGGTGGTGTCTGACCAGTGCCCCGTGGATGTCCTCTGCGTCTCGCTCACTATTCATCTGCATGTCGATGGCAACATTTAATTTTCATTCGGTCCCAACTAGCACGATACGTACCCAATTGTAGACTTGAAAACCATGAACTTACCCGTTCATTTCCTAAGCGGTGCTAATTGCTAACCACTCATAAATAAATTCAAAACCTTCATGTGCGTTTCCTTATCCAAGTCCCTAAGGTTATAGTTCCTAACCTTAGCATTCACCTTTTTCCTATACGCATTATGCCATGCATATAACTTCCCTCACATAATTCTGGTACAATCCCATAATTCTCATATACATCATTCCATGTATATATCCTTAACTCAATTTATGAAACACAAAATCAAGTAGTAAAAAAATTCAACGTTAATGTCTTAAAACATCTGGGGTGTAACTCTGACCTGAGACCTTATTCACGCCTTAGGAAAAATAAAAATTTTCGAACACCCGTGTGAGGCAATTAATTTCAATAACGTGTCAAGGGTGAAAATGCGACCTCAGAACCATATTACAGAAAAAAATTTCCATATAAATCGATGCACTTATAGTAATTTCCCTATAAATATTTTATATGTTAAATCATACACAGAAAATTTTTTAAAATTTTGTATTTTTTTTCTATGCACGGTGTTCCTTGAGCAGTCTGCGCTGAATCAGCGGGTTGGTGCGATGCATGCGCTGAAAGCCCATGTCATGAGCACCGCTGTGCGCAGTGCGATCGTGGGGCGCTGCTGAGTACGCTGCGCCCATGTCGATGCGCGTAGCCGCTCACGGCCAGATGCATGTCGCGCTTCCCGGCGATGCGGCGGTGCGGCGTAAGCGCCCGGTCGTGGGGCGCATGTCGCGACCTCTGCCTTGCCGGTCGCGTAATGGCGGCGTCGCCCGATGTCGGCATGCGGGGAGAATCGCCAGCCGTGCGTCAAGTCATGTCGGCGCCGCCACTATGCGGCTTCGTGGCGGCGACGCCAGTCCCATGTCGGCGACCTCGATTCACCGGCGGGGGCGTTGGTGATGGGTTCCCATGTTGCGACCTCTTGGAACCCTCCCATGCGCGACATCATTGGTGTCAGCGACCGCCAGCTCAACCAACTCCATGTGACATCACATTGGTGTCGCGACCGCGAATCTCTGCCCGCTATTTGCCCGTGATACAGCCATCGGTCGTAACCAGCGACATCGAGCCTACTAGCCGCTGCCTTTAATAGCCAGCGGCGTCAAAATGATGTCGCTGACTACTACTGTATCGCCCGGTATCGCGACGTCAAAATGATGTCGCGACATCAACTTCAACTCAGCCCCATCTCTGCTATGTCGCGACGCCATGTCGCGACCTCCCTTGTGTCACCCATGTCGCGACCTCACTTTGATGTATAGCGACGCCGAGCTAATGGCCACTTCTTGTTTGCAACTCAGCGGTGGTGGCGTCCACTTTTCACCAGTGCGCGCCTCGTCAGCCCCACGGTCGTGACCTCGTGGTCCTAACCCTAGCGAAATTTTTTTTTTTTTCCTCCGGCCCGGCCTCTTTTTTTTTTTTACGCTTCTCCATTGATCGCATTGCTTTAACCCTCTTGCTTCACATAAACTTTAAAAATTTAAGGTTGAATTTCAACTCTTTCCATGCATGGCTGGGACAACCTTCAAATTTCATTTACTATCTGTGAGTCTTCAGTCTGAACAATTATCCAGAAAAGAATCAAATTTTTTTTTTTCGAATCCTCGATGTACTTCCACTTTCTCCCCAAAAGGTGAGTAAACTTACTTGCTCTTTGTCCCTTCAATTTCTAGAATTTAATTACCCCAACTCTTTTTCTTTGTGCAAGCGGGATAAATTTCAGAATTCCAGTTCCATTCAATTCATGTTAGCCAGAACGCTGTCGAGAAAAATATTTTTTTCGTTTATTTATTGTTCATCTCTGGACTGTTCTGCCCAAAATTTCTGGAACATCTAAGGTTAGATTTTCTCGACCCTAGCGTTCAACACTTTTTTTCCTATGCTATTCACCAAGCATACTATTTCATACAATTCACATACACACAGTGAATTCGTCAAAATACACAAATCAATCACACATCACATTTAATTCACCAAAATGCATAATGATGCATGATCTATCCGATGCCCGTCAAGTCTGAGTAATTTGTATACTAACTCTACACCATAAGGCTCAGTGGCAGTTTCTTTTATTACGATACCATGTTTGTGGCGCCCCAAACCCGGGGTATGGTGACTACCGTCCGGCGAAATCTCGTGTCTCGAGTCATGAGAGCGCGTACGTAAATGGCCCGGTTAGGCCAGTATATCGATGACACAATTATATATTTTTATACAAAAAAGCATTTATTTACAATTGTTTAGTGTATTTGATTAATTATACAAAGTGGGTCTCTTGCCGAGAATTTTCTGAAAATACAAAATACGAATGAGGCCCGGTTGGCCATTTCTTTGCTCTCAGGTCGGTTCGCGTCCCATCCCGATGCATCTTCAATTCACGAAAAAAAGATAGTCCACGACGGTGAGGCAAAGCGATGGTAGATTTCCCTCTTGGTTCTCCCCACCTAGTGCGATCAGATATTTACCAAATATCTGACATTACTAATACTCTACATCATGCATATATTATGAATGTAAATTTCATACATCATGTTGTCGGTTTATAACAGCAACATAAACTTAGCTCATGCAGGGCTAAAGACTGTCTGCGGTTCTCTGTGGAGACAATCCCGCAATTTACACATGTTATTTTCTCATGGCAATAATAACATAACACCACGCATGATTCAAGCGAAACACCCAGTGGTCGTTGTTATCTAAATGCTCAGGTTTCTTAGCAGGTCCGGCTTTAGACCAAGAGCGACTCATCTGAACCTCGACAAGTTCCATCCATTACAAGACCCTTAAGCCAAAGTAAAGCGAGTAGGAGAAAAAGCTGCCTTTGGAGTTTGTTGAAACTCCCAATCTAGTACTCCCAGTGGGCCTTGTCGTGAGGGCGGCTTGTCAACACTCGCTAGGAAGCCCAGCGGTCCGTCCTTGGAATTTTTTAGAGAGAGGTGGAGGCCTCTCTCTCTAAACCTCTCTTCCTCCTCTCCCTTTCTTGGTTGGTCTCTCCCTCTGTCGCCTCTCTAATGATTTGGAAGACTTTAAATTTGAGAGAAGAGTCCTCTGTTGCCATGTATTTCTCATTGGACACCTTGCCGGTTCTACGCCCATGTATCCATCTTTGCCTTGAGATATCCTCTATTGGCATGTGCATGTGTCACATCTTGAGCCCACTTGAGCTCCATGTTTGGTATCTCAGCTCAAACACGTGGGCCTCTTGGGCCCATCATGAGAATAAAGTGTCGCATCTCACGTGCCTGAAGCGTGAAATTCGGCTATCTAGGTCGATGAGGGATTCAACGTGAGCTAGATTTCGTGGAGATTAATTCCAAACGGTCTTGATCCGTTTGTCTGTCAGAGGTCCTAGAAAAATTCGATTTTGACCTGAACTTACCATTTTATCCTCCTTTAGAATCTTGGATTTTACAGGGGTCTCCTGAGTAACCCATTTAGGGTGATTCGCTCTTGGCGATTCTTCCTTTTGCCAGGGATATTATTTTCAGGTACGAGGGAGCGCGAGGACGAGCTCGTCCTGAGTTGTTTTAGAAGAAAGTGGGTTGTGGCTTTGAGTATTATCGTCTGTCATGTATTAGAATTCTAGAATTTTAATATATGTTGTATAAAGTAAATTACAACTCTTGGAACTATTGTATATAGTTGAGATTTATTTGGATGAATATTGGTTTATGGGCCCAGTGGTAGTTTTCACTCATATATTGTTATATTAGTTGTTTAAGAGATGAGGGTTTGTATATGGGTAGAGCTGGAAATGCAAAGAGGCTACGCTTTCGATTTTAAATCAGAGATGTCGGGTCAACCGACATTTCCACAGTATTACCGCTAGTTGTGGGTGATCAACGGACCCCCCGGGAGATGAGGCTTCACAATTCTTGTTTCACTTCTAGATTTTGACTTCATCTAGAAAAAATAAGTATTATTTGAGTTTTGATAGTAGTTTTCATGCTTAGGCTAATGACTAATTGAGGAAAGTAATCGCAAGTTGGAAATATTTGTTGAGAGATTGTGTTTTGGGCTTAAAAAGTAATCAGAATGAGTCCTTACCCTTTAGTTAAATTTCCTTGTAAAATAGTCATAAGCTAGCAATGAGATGATTACCTTCAGAGATATTTATGGTAGAAGTTTATGATCCTTATATGTTATGATCATATTAAAGAAAAAATTAAACTTGAACTTGTGTAATAACCTTGATTGAAGAGAATTTGGAAGAAACTCTCATTACACATAAGAGTTTAATGTGATAATTCGAGAGAAGCAGTTTTAGTGTTTAGATTTGGTGATTATATTTATCTTAAAGTTTGCTTGTTGAGTTATAATAAAATTTTGGGGAAAAAGAAGAAAAAAAGAAAATCTAAATCCTTGGATTATAAGACCGTTCAAAATATTAGAAAAATGGGTGTCCTATGTATTAAGTGGTATTAGCTTGAAGTCCATCTAAGTTCATAATGACTTTTATATTCTGGCTTTGAGTAAATAAGTTTTTAATCCCTCTTATACTATGAAATAGGAGCCTATTCAATTTTTGGAGACTAAACTTATGAGAAGTATCTATTTTAAATTATATATGTGATGGAAACAAGAAAAGAATATTGCATGCTATGGTCAAGTTAGTAAAGGTCTAGTAAGATAACCTTAATATTTGAGAGATGTTTGAGAGTTAGAAAAATTGATGAGAAAAGGACATTCAAAAATTAGTTAAGGACTTACTTATATCAAGTTTAGAGGACTAAACTTTTGTTAAGGAGGAAGGATGTAGCACCCTGTAATTTTTAAAGGGGTAGACAAAAAATATATAATTCTTTTAAAAATTGAAAGAAGGGCATAAGAGTAATTTTCTTATGAAACCCTAGATATAAATAGAAAAGAAAATTAATAAAAATATTTTATTATTCTTTGGATTTTTCGTTTCTCTCTACGTAGTCTCTCCTGACCATAGAACTCCATAAGCTAGGGTTTGAAGAAAAGTTTTCAAAAAGTAAGATTTTTTTTTTCCCTAGATCTTATTTAGTGAATAAAAAAAAATTTATTTTGTTCTTCCCTGATAACTTGTTTTCTTGTTCATAGAAAACCAAAAAACCTAAGATGTTAGATATAAGGTTGAAGAACTAATTAGAAAGATAAGAGTTTACCCTTGTTATTTTTTAGAATTCTTTTATGTAGATTCTTTTAATTTTTTTTAAGTTTAGATCAACGTTGAAGAAGTTAGATTTAGATTACAATATCTTTCTTTAAAAATAAAATAAAATAATGGGTTGTGGTGTCATATAGAATTGCTTTGAGTAGGAGAATTAAAAGAGCTATGAGTTTGTGAATGAAAAGAAAAAAAAATGGTAGTAACCGTAGGGGTGTGGAAACTAGGAAATTCAATTCATAATGGATGCTTGAAAAATAATAATAATGTTAGATATTCAAGATTCATTTTAGAAACAAAAAGAAACAAATATTTGAGACTAATTTTTTAAAGAAAAATAATAATAAACAAATAAGATAAGTTTGAAAAAACTAAAGTTTTATAAATATATGTATTTGATAAGTATTTGAAGATATATGTATTTTGGCAAGTAAATATTTTATTAAGAATTGAGAATTTATTTAGATAAGGAATATGATTAGAGTAATTATTAAGCAATTATAGAAAATAAGATATGTTAATAATACTTGTTGTCAAGTATGATAATTGTTAGGTAATAAGACTAAATGAGTATTGTGTAATAATATAATTTATAAAATATTATTAATATTATTTCTTTCTAATAAAATATTTAGTTCAGATTAACAATACAAAAATAATAATAAATAAATAAATTATTAAATAGTCAAGAAAGGAATATAATGTGAGACCATAGGAAAATCAAGTTCGCAGGAAGGATAAAATATTAATTTGATTGAATCCAAAATTTACCAGATCTCGGATGTGAAAGCGGACTTCATAGTTGGAATCATCTCGCGAAATCCCAGCTCTGCGTCGAATTAGAACGATTGAATTTCACGTTCGAGTAGTGAAGTGGGACGCCAGGCGCGCATGAGTGGCGAGAGGTGCAGCGTGTCAGTATGGGAGAGTCAAACGTTGTTTCCGAAGTGGGGCTCACATGTGACCTGTATCATCTTAGTAGAGGAAATCTCAAGTGGTTGGATAAAGGATAAGGTGTATCACTCCTCAGTGATAGAAATTTGACGTGCGATGAGAGAAACTTATCTTTGTCGTCTTAACTTGAATGGATTGGGAGAGGAGAGGAGAGGGAAAGAGGAACTAAGCCTTAGGAGAGAGGAGAGTGTAGGATTTTTAGAGAGAGAAGCTCTACCTTCTCTCTAGAATTTCCGGCAATCGGACCGGCGAGCTCCGACGAGGCAAGAAGCGAAGTTGCTCCCCACGGCAAGGGCTACGCGTGGGTCTGGGTTTTGAGGGTTTCGACAGGCTCAGGAAGGTAGGGGTTTTCACCATAACTGGCTTTCACTTTTGTTTAGGCCGAAGTGTAATAAATGGGGTTGTTAAGGCGCGGATGGCGGATTGTTTAGGTTAAGATTTGGACCGATTGAAAATCACAGAGTGTTTTGGGGAGTCCACGCGGACTTTGCGTGATTTGTGTGTGATGTTGTATTATTGCGGCGAGTGAATAACGTCACCCAGGAGTGTGATTTTGTGGCGGTTCCAAGATGAGCTAACTTGGGATTAATATAATAGCCCATGTGAAATTTAAGTTTATGTTATTATTGTAAATAGAATAACATGATTTATGGGAATTAATTTTGGTAATATATGCATGGAGTGATATATTAGCGTGTGTTGAATGTTTGTGTGTCGTTCTAGATTTAGCGACTTGGGTGGGAAGTAACCCAGTAGGAGATTCCTCTGGGCATTGCTCACCCCATCGTGGGACCCCCTTTTCGGGTACCAAAAGGCGCGCAGGGATGGAGGCGCATCAGGGGCCTTAGGGGCGAAGAAATGGCCAAGCGGCTTTATCTTCATGTTTTTGTAAGAGTGCAGGCGAGACCCGAGTTTGTATCAAGTGTAATTAAATACAATTGTAAACAAGTTATTTTGTATAAAATATCACGTTTATGAGTAGGATGTGTAAGCTTGAGTGACGATTTTGCATGAGTATGGGTCTCATGAAGAGAGACTTGTAGATTTCCGCGGGTTGACGGGTAGTCAACGGACACCCCGGGTTTGGGGCGTCACATATAAGTTTTATAAAATTTGAAAAACTACCTAATTTAAATAGTTATCATTTGAAAAGATGTCAATATGTTTGAGGTGAACAATAAAATCATGTTGATAGAATAAATTTTATAAATCACAAATTTTATAAAATATTTTGAAACCCATTAACTTTTATTATTATGGATGAAAAAGTTAAAAATAATATCATTTCTAAGAATATTAAATTATGAAAGTTTAAAAAATAAATAAGTAATAATGATAGCTTCTTCCTTATTATTTTAGGGAAAATATTTCATTGAGGTGAAATTCTTCAGATTAGCTATTTCAAGGTTTTTGAGTACTCTTTTGAGGTAAGGGATATTAATATAGATTTTGCAAAAAAAAAATTTTTATATGTTTTTGAAATATCGACTGATATTTCTTTGATATATTGTGTGTCGGTGAATATCGACACGATATATCCCTCCGATAGTTGATCAACATAAATTTCGGAATTTTTTTGTAATTATCGACGATATTTCACAGATATATCGGTATTTTACCGATTTTTCAAGATATTTCCTGAAATTTGATCGATATATCAGTCGCATGAGTGACTCATTTGCCATAAGTGTGTATTAGGGGTTCGAGCATTTGCCCAGCCTTCTGAGGATTCGACCTACCATTACTAAAGTAAGCATGCCTTTGTAATATATAATGCAAAATTTTAATATATTGTCTTTCTAATTTACGAATGTTTTTTTTAATAAATTTATGAATATTTTTAATCATTTATAATAACTAAATATAAATATACAAATATATAAAAATATTGTATTCTATCATGCGTTGTTATTACGAGTTGCAAATTTAAAAAAACCATTGAAAAAAAATATTTTGTATAAAATCATATAAAAATAATTTATTTCTTAATTAAATATATTTTAATAAAAATAATTTTAATTTTTTATAAACAAATATAAATATAGTAAAAAAATGTAAAAAAATCTAATCTAATTGATATTATTATTCTCTATGCTTTCAAAATCATTTTGATAAATAAGCTTAAATATATTCTTAATTTTGAATAATTTTAATTCTGGATATTTATATAAAAATATCCTTCAGATATCTCGGAGTATATATCAGATATATTGCGTAAATCCAATCTTAGATATATCATTGAAGCCAGAGTATTTTAAATCCTTGGTTTTTGCATAAAGATTATCTATATAGTTTTTCAAAAAATATATTTATTTGTCTTTTATGTGATTTGAATAGGAAAAGTTTGATTTGTTTTAGTCATTTGATTGTTCATGGATCGAATACGGATTTTGCAAGAAGGTATTTTGAGATTTGTTTTGTTTATGAAAGAAAATGTGGAGATAATATATTTTGTGATTTGAATTTTTTTTTAATGAAATATTCGACTCTAGTTAGTTCGGACGGGAATAATAGTTGACATTTACATTTCTTGGTGGCGAATGTAATTGATTTGAATCATAGCCTCTAGGGGTTTCGATTAAATTAATAATAATAATGTTGGTTATATCGCCTTAAGAGCAGTTCAGCATTTGTGGCAGCGTTTGAAAGTCCCCACGTGGTTAAAAAGCGTAGCATTTGAAAAGTCTATTATGATTTGGCGATTTGATATTTGTTGTGAAGGAAAATGTATTTGATTTTAGGATTGATATGAAAATGTTCTATTTGAATTTGATATGAAATTTTTTAGATTGTATTTGAAATGAAATCGATTTGAAAATGTTTTCATGGAAAAATTTTGAATGTTTCACCACATTTAAATACAAAGGTTTTGTGGAAAGAAAAATATCTCCTATTTGCCATATAATTAGAAGCATTTTTTGAATCAATGGCTGTATTAATATTTAACGTAAAGACTTTAAGTTAAATACCGTTCGTTGGCGTATTTTCAAATCTTTTTTTAGTATCGCGATGAGTGATGCCATTTGAGTTGGGGACTCCCATCATCATTAGGATTTGATTAAAATTTAATATTGGATCATGTTGAACTAATAAGTTCATGTTTATGCGTAATGTTGTATTTTGGAAGTTAATTGAGAAGATCACTTGGATAATAACATTCATTTTTTTATTAGTTCAAAATTGAAATTGGGAGAATCTATATATTGTTATATTCCGAACAACTTTTTTTTAGATTCGTATTTGAGATTTAGATATTTAGAAATAATTTGTTTGTCGGCATGAAATTTGGATAATTGATGAATTTAGAAAGTTTGACATTTATTCTAAACAAGTATTTGAAGATTGGAAAAAAGAAAAAAAAAATCCGATTACAAAAAATGAATGTTTGTTTTGTTTCGCATTTCGAGCCTTTGAGCTTAAGGTGTGAAATGACAATCACGCCCTTGAACCGTGTTTCGGGGTGTGACACAAAAAAAAAAATAAAATAAAATAAAACTTTAGATGATAATATGTTTTTTTATTTTTTATTTTTGTTCCTACTTAATCTAGCTATGTTCATACATTTATGTGGCCGATATGGAGGCTGTACTCCACATGGTACTGCAAAATTCGTTTGTACTACCGGGTGTGTACTACTAATCACTCGCAGTTATGTGTGCCTGCAATTCAATCTCTTACGATACACTACAATAGGAATTCCCTACATTTGACTCCTCTCCAGTTCTATCCACTATCATTCCTCACCCAATTATATCCTGCCACGTGTACAGTCTGATCTGTATGTTCTCAGCTCAGCTGGTTTATTTTAATTTTATTTTTGTAAGAAATTTTATCGTTTACCATTATAAATTTAATTCAAATCAAATACAATAATGAAATCCGGTTAAAAGAAAGAATCATATTATATTTTGATTGTTTAATTAAAAAACACTGATTAATAATTAATTTATTTTTCATGATAACATTTGTATGCCATGGTCCATGGTGGTGAGAAAGTTTTTAATAATAATTTACAAAAGGAAAATAATCAATGTAACAATTCTATAAATAAAAAGGATTTCCTTAAAGAGGTAACAAAATATGTAAAAATAAAGAAATCCTAACATCTTTTTTAATATTCATCTATAGACAAATGGGGAATCTACTTCAACAATGAGTCTTGTAACTCTTTACTAATTTACTTTTTTTTTTTTAAATGTTAAAATTAAATATAAAAATGATTTATTCATTATGTTTAATTCATATGGTATAACGTTTAACGTTTAAATAAATAGGATATAAAGAGGAAAGAAGTCTTGAGTTCGAGTTCCAACTGAAACAATTTACTACATTTTAATTAAAGTGTTTAGTTGTCAATAAAAAATATATATATATAAATGATTTTTTTCCATTAATTCTTCTTGACAACTAAATTTTTTTGTTTAATTTAAATAATTCTTTTTTTATAAGTACACTAATTTATTTTTAGAGACTTAAAACTTGTTTTCCTCTTTTTTGCTACCCTAACTCTTAACCACCGAGTTAGGTCTTATTAGGGATGTAATTGAGTTGAGTCGATATATAGTCAAGCTCGAGCTAGACTCGATTAAAAATCTCGAAACTCAAATTCAATTTGATAAAACTTAAATCAATTAAAAATAAATAAATATTTAAACTCAAACTCATTGAGTCCATTCATTTCGATTAAAGACACGCGGCGGTCGAATCCCGAGTATTGTGATCTCCTGGCTGGCTCGATAAGTTATTTGAAACAAATTTCAATTTGATTAACTCCAAGTCGAATTCAAGTATTTTACGAGTTGAGTTCGAGTAGTTCACGAGTAACTTGATTTTTTTATACTCCTAGACCTCATTAGCTTATTTAAATAATTCTTCTTTAATTGTTAACTTATTTATTTATTTAATGTTTTAAAAGGATGAATACATTGCATTTATTTTATAACTAAATTTAAAGTAACCTATTTTAAAAATTGAATAAAAAAATATATTTTATAAATAAATTAAATTAGTATTTAATTGATTCAAAACAGAAAAAGATAAACATTTGTTTAAGGATAAAAAAAAAAAAAAGTTCTTCGTTAAAAATTGCTTTTACGTATTTCCTTATCTCATAAAACTGGAGAGTGTCTGATACCAGTGATGTAGGGTTGGGATAAAAGCTCGCGGTATGAGTATGTTGCACAGAATGAATCCCCTCACAAATGTTATGATTTTACTTTATTACCCCTAACAAAAAGCCGAGCTAACGAAACGCGTCGTTTTACGTTACGTAAATTCAAAGAAGGTCAACAAACTCTCGACCGACCCCTATACAAGGCCGCCTATAAATTTGCGAGAGAGAGAGAGAGAAGGTCATTCAGACCAGCACCAAGACTCGTTCTCTTCACTTGTTGTTTCGTGCGGCCTTCGAACAAATCCATAGTCATGGCTCAGGTACTCCCAAATCTTTCTGGGTTTTTGTTTTTCATATCTGTTTTCGGCTTTATGATTGGCGGTGTTCTGCTATTGATTTGATTGGTTTCCATCTCTTGGTTGTGATTTGGTGATTTGAGTGTTTATTTATTTATTTTTTCCCTGGACTTGGGTTGAGCTTGAATTATCTTGAGGGTGTTTGGGGTTTTTTTAAACTCGAATGAATGCTTGTGATTGTAGGTAGCGGCTGTTCGCAATGGGAATTGTCTGATAATTTGGAGAATTTAATGGTGAAATTTGACGTATAATATGATGAGATGAACTTATGAAAAGTTTGGAATTTCGATTTGTCCAACCAGGGGTTATGTTTGGGGAATATGTTGAATTTGTCAATTAAAACTGCAGGAGGATTCGTCAACGATAAAATAATCGGAACGAAGCATGTTAAGGGCTTGTTTATTAACCAGGTGTTCAGAAAATAAAGTTATTTGTTTTCTTTGCTTTGCTTTTTGTTGGCTTTCTCTCCGAATTGATGGAGCATAGGAAAATTGTTGTGGTGGGAATTAAATGATTTGGTGCAATCAACAGATTAGTGGACATGGTATTTGTTAGTATTTTGTGTTAGTATAGGGTTGAAGGTGGTGTTTTTTATTGTGTTTCAGGAAAGGAATTGGTGGAATCATTTTCTGTAATGATTATCTATTTATCTATTTGTAATTTCATTTGGAATAACAAAGGTTGCATCTGAATTATCATTTTTACTTCCCGACATGGCTTAGTTGGTTTATATTCCCCAAAGATTGAAACTGATGAGTAGTTCAATTTGTTCGTCAGCTTTGAGCCTTGTTAGCAGCTGATTTAAACTTTAAGGCTGTTTTTGGAACCCGGAAAGTACTAAAGAAAGAAAATAGAAAGGAAAAGTGGGAGGAAAATTTTTTGGAGGAAAATATAAAATAGGTTTAAAATTAATAAATTAATTATTATGTTATTGACTTATTTTATTTGTTTAATATTATATAAGAATTTAGAAATTTAAAAATATGTAAAAATTTAAGAATTTGCTTTTGATTATATTTTTATTTTATTTTATATTTTTCCTTGTGAAGCCCAGAAATATGAGAAAATGCATTCATGCGTTTTTCGCTTTTCCTTGTCTTTGGCCTAAGCTGACCTTAAGGTTGCTTCAAAGGGCATGCCAGCATATATAACTGGTGAGGTCTTGCATATATATGCGCAGGAGCTAACTGGAAAAGATGAGATCCCACATCATTTTGCCCAAGGCCTAATTCTTCTCTATTTTCTTTTTTCATATTTAATATAAATTAAAATACGGAAAGCTTTTCAGTGGTTTCTGTGAAGTCATTCTTATTAAAAGGCACTTATATCATACATTACACTTTGCTTTGAATTGTCCTCCGTACCTTTTTTTTTTTCTTCATTTTGAAATCCCCAGTTTGTATGTATATGAGCTTCTTGCTAAATAAGTAACTGTATGCAAGTCTCAAAGTCAATATGCTCACAGTCTCACTCATAATACTGCACTATGATGTTTGAATTAAATGAAGTGTAGCATACTTTCATTTCGGATATGAGTTTAAGATAATTTCGGGAAATTTACTTCTTTAGATGTTGAACTGTATATTTTGGTTCTGGGTGCAGACTGTTGTTCTCAAGGTTGGTATGTCATGTGAAGGCTGTGTTGGGGCCGTGAAGAGGGTTCTCGGCAGAATGGAAGGTTTGCCTGTAGTCATTTTTTTCCTTGTTTTTCATATCCCTCCAATCATACAAGTTAACATCAGACCTCCCTACCTATAAATTCACATGGGAATTTAGAGTTCCCTTAATTGGGAAAGTTGACCTTGAATCTGTAGAGGACATTAGTCGTCACATGTAGTAGCCGAAAGCATAGGGAATATCTTGGATTAACTAGATATATATATGTTCTTAAAATGCACGGGTTTTCAATATAGTTGGATAAGGGCTTTTGATCTGTATTATGTAGCATATGTTATTTAGGTTCTTAAAATGCACAGGTTCTCAACGTGGTTGGATGAGGACTTTTTTTGTTTTATTTAAAACTTAGAAATCCTCTTTTTGTGAATGATGATTTATTGGTGGCTTGCTTTGTATGAGCAAAACCTGTCTATTAGTTAAATTGATACATTACCTATCTACAGCAGTCTTAAGCAGGAATCTACTCTTTACTCTCTCTCATCTTCTGCTTCTTCTCTTTCTTCCTTATGTTCTTTGCTTGTCTATACAAGTTTGTATATATAAAAAGTCCTTGCATCATGAATCTGAGCCCTACCATTTTCCCTACTTCCTTAATACAAAAATATTTAAATTTCTTTCCCATCTAGCTTTCCATTGTAATCTCATCAGTGAGCATGCTGAAACTATAATCAATCTGATTATAGATACGAATTACACTTCCATCTCCTGAAATTTTAATAAATATCGACATAGAAATTCAGGGCTAGGTTTGAGAGAGCAACTTTGCTTTCATGCTTTTTCAATTGCCTTCGCATTAAAAAAGGGGTTGAGAAAACAAAAGTAAAAGCTATGCATTAAGCCTGGAAAACGTTTCTCTTCTGATTGGCGATCTCTTGTTTAACTGCTGATTCAGTAGATTCACGTAATAATTTGCAGGTGTAGAGTCATTTGACATTGACATGAAGGAGCAGAAGGTGACGGTTAAAGGCAATGTGGAGCCTGATGCTGTTCTGAAAACTGTTTCCAAGACTGGGAAGAAGACTTCCTTCTGGGAAGGAGAAGCATCAGCAGAAACTGAAGCAAAGCCTGCTGCTTAATGTCTTCAGCATATTCGTATATGGGACTACAAGGCTTTTCAGTGGTTTAACATGGGGGATTGATTATAAACAAATAAATAGTACATGGACTATGATCCTTATCTTTATTCCAATGTAAACTGATAAAGTTGCTTGAGCATTTATAATGTCTTGTATCAGTATTTTCGGAACATAAAATGGGTTCCTTAAGATTTGCCATGTGTTTTGACCTCTTTTTAGTGTCCCAATTGGACTTGGTTAAAATTATTTATAATTTTACCAGTGGTATTGAGTTCGAGTCCGAGAATGTAACTGTATTTTGTGATAGAGTTTTATCGCCCTTGTAGTTCCTCTCGGCTTGTATGAGGATTAGTCTAGGTATGGAATGACTTAAAGGCGTCTTTTGTGCGCGTATGAACCTGCTCAGGACACCTCAACAAAGAAAAAAAGCCTACTTATAAGTTAACTTGGCTTGAATTTGAAGTCCACCTGGACATAAATGAGCAATCTGAAAAGTTCATTGTGCAAAGTTCAAAGTCTAATCTGCAAAAAATTATCGAATGGAGGCGACTTTGTCTGATGCAGCAGATGTTAAGGAAGGATTCACTGATGGAAGCGACTTTGTTTCTATGATTGCTTAATTCAAAATGCTACTGTTAACAGTATTTTAATATAATAAACTGAGAGACAGGAGAAAATCCTAGTTATTTATGTTCTTTCTTTCCATCCTATTAGAAATGAGGGTTGTATTTTTGGCCTTCTATTGTTGGTTCACTCAAATTTGGACTCTCTTTTTCAATAAAATGGTTTTTTCCATTCCGATTTGAGTTTTAATTTGATTATTTTTTTGTCACCAACCAGCGTGTGGTTATGTTATTGTACGATGGTTGATTTATTTGTTGGTTTTCGTGTAGGTGATTTAGACGATAAAACTGTTTCGATCAGATAAATAAGTCATATCAAATCCTTGGGTGAGAGTATCGATCATGAAACTGTTTGATCTGGATGTGCGAAAGCTCACATGAGTTTACAAGGACTTAGTGAAGTGAGAGTATGGATGAATTGCCAGGGAGGATCCTGATCCTGATCCTTGGGTGTGAGTTCAACCATCTCAAAGGCTTGTACCCTTAATTTTAAGGGGTAGTCAGCAACGCATCCAATCCTGGGGCCAGCTCCTGTTGACCATTTTAGGGACAGTTGGTCTCCCAGTTGGTATGAGTCTTCTTTCTTCGACTTCATTCTCTGCATTATCTCTTTCTTGGCTACTCTCATTCTTGGGCTCTGCAGATTACCCGATGAGGACCTTTTATAACTGCTTCTTCTTACAATTTGACCATATTTAGATGATTCACAGACCACCTTGCTTTTTTCCTCCAGTTTGGGTTGTTCACCAACTGCCGATAGCTCACTTTTGCTGGTTTCATCACCCCCAACATCTTCGGTAGGGGAAAGGACCTAACTAGAATGGAAAAAAAGAAAATCAGAAAAATACAGTGTGAAAATGACACCGAATAAACCTACAAACATGACAGGAACTAGATGCATACCTGAACTTGGTCGAGGTTGACTCCATTCTCCTTGAGGAAAACCAAGAAGCTACTGAGATTTCCATCAGTTGGCCGGTAATGTCCACTGTATGCTGATACAGACTGAAATTGGAAGGGAACATTCAAGATCACATATAATTGAAGTGGATAAACTAACCCAAGCTTTCTTGATGGGAAAATTATGTTATGTTATGCGGTATCAATTTCAAATTATTTGAAAAATGAGGACCAAATAATTTTATTTGATAAAGAAGTCCAACATTTTGATAAAGAGGACTTTAGATGTGCGAGTTTTATTTTGCATCTAAGATTTACATAGGTTGAACCTAGATTATTTTATGGTTGTGTCCAATGATTACATTGTTTGTACATAAGACTCATACACCTCTAGCACTTTTTATCAAATATTTGATCACATATTGGATGGTCTTCAAATAAGATTATTTGATCCTCATTTTTTAAATAGTTTGAAATTGATACCCTATAATACAGTTTTCCTAGTGTTTTACAAATCAAACCATATCGACTGGTCCAATCTGTCCCGGTTTAATCTGATTCGATCGCTTTTCGATCCTTAAATCGTGAATCGATAACCCTTCCAGGTGATCATACCAATTGGTCCAGTTTGATTTTTAAAACATTTGTTTTCCGTCCTTGATCCAGACTAGCCTCAGGCAAGCGTTATTCAAAAAACACGGGTGCATGTTAATTTGCCTACGCCTTCATGTGTTGGCTGTTGGGCATGCATAGAAACAGGCCTACTTTCCGTTCAATATTGGTGTATTGTCAAATCACATTAGTCCCCAATAATTTAGTAAGTAGGATTAGATCCACCAAACCATATGTATACATTAGTTTATTACCAAAAAGTAACTTCCACTTCTATAAGTTTCACATGATTATTAAAATTCTCCACCCGTTCCTAACTGAAGAAACTAAGTGGTTCTTCCAACACTAGCTACAAATTTAACCAATAATTGATATGTGAAATAACATAAAAGGGGATCTCATATTTTTTTTGAATACGGTCTAGTTTCAATCCATTGGGGCTCGAACCTAAGATTTTACTTCTTTCTATATCATTTTGTCTGTTTTAGACAGTAAACACTCTACAACTTGAGTTAAACAGACATGATAGACAAGAGATTTCATACTTAAACACGCCTTAAAGGAAGTTGTTTTTGACTTCTTTTTTTTTCTGTGCTATTACTACTTTCTGACTATATGGTGTGACCACAACTATGAAGTTTTGCAGTTTGTTTGCTAACCTTGTGACCCTCTCAAATCAAGAAGTGGAGTTCAAGCTATGTAACAATTATTATTATTATTATTGTGTTGTGCCTGCCTATATATGTTTAAATCATTTCCACTGCTACATATATTAGTGTCAAAATTATGCAGAGAGTAGTAGTAGACAGGCTATATACCTTGAGTTTTCCATCTTCTGCCATAAGCCTTCCAGCTGCTAAAGTGGCCCCTCCAGCCAGGAAGCTAGAATGATGAAATGACCCCTTCTTTTTCTGCAGTGGGGCAAGATTTCATTGACAAAAATAATAATAATAATTCAGGAGCACTGGAAAAACTAAAGAAATTTCCAAATGAATGAGTTTGTATCCTCATGATCAGTTCATACCTCACCAGCATAAAGTTGTTTAGAGGTGCTCATCACAAATATCCACTTTGAACCTTCCATGAATCCTCCATTCGTATCAAGTAAATCCCCAGATACTTTGTGAACAATTTTTCCTCCAACAATGATGTATTCATACTGTTCCCTCTCTTGCTTATTTTGGAAAAGATCACATTACAAGCAACACATAACAGCAAATTAAGATAGGAAATATTAAATTATTTGGAGCAAATGTTATGGTCTATATATGCTGATGTTTTATTGTTTTATGACATTGAACCATTAGATTTGAAGTTCAAAAACATCTGAAAGATTAAATATGTATCTGTAGAAAATATGAATTCAAAGATTAAATGTGATTCTAAAAAGGGTCATGCTCTAGAAAAAGGAGCATACTGGTCCAAGATACCGAATGCATTCACGCTTAAGCCTTGATCTTGGGCAATGCTTTAGATCAAGCTCTTTGCCGTCTCCGATGTCCAACCTACATTAGATACAAATAACAAGCCGTTTTAACAAACAGCAGAATCCATACTATAGAATCACAGGTTACATCATAAGAAATTCGGGTTGAATACACCTACTAATACCCCTTCATCTGGGGCCTTTGCAGAGAAAGCTGTTTTGTTTTCCCTCCTTATGCTTATAGAAGGTTGCAGGGTATATATCCTAACACAAACTGAATCATCTAAGAAACTGTTAAAGGCATGATATTCTTATTAAATCCAAATCCGATAAGATTGAGCTTTTAGGAGAGTTGGTCGTTTAACAACAAGTTCATTTGACCTGCCATTTTCCAAGCACAAAAAAGACCTACAAGTTCATTTAGTTGCAAAATGGATATATAGTGCAGAATTGGATTTATACCTCTTTGCTTTCAGGCCCCTGCATACGCTTCTATAATATTCAAAGTACAAGAGAACCCAATTGCTTAGCTTTTAGGCTAGACCCAGATATTTTCCTAGTGTCAAATGGGGAGATGCCACTAGAACATAAAGTTGATCAGTTCTTCATGCTTGTTCAGCTATTGCCCATTTGGATTAATAATCTATATCAAACCACACATGGTGACCTCTACTAGTGTCAAATTTCTTATCTCACTCACAACATAGAAGAGAAAAAGGCAAATTGTTATTCTAAACCAACAGTAAGGCTCATCTAGAAGGCATATAATTTAGGAGGAGCCAGCATTCATAGCCATGGTGAAAAGAATATTTGATGAGGATGCCTCAACTCCACGCGGACGATATCTCGTAAATTCACATCATGGTCCATTTGAGGTATATTTCTTGACCCATTTGAGGATGCCACATTTGGGTTCCCCAGCACCAAAATATTTGATTCTGCAATCTAGATGCATTTGCATTTGGTTCAATTTCAGCATGGTATTGCCATTTTTCTGTTCTTCGATGACAGAACAAAAACCCAGAAAGGCCACAGTACTACCATTCAACAAAGACAATCGCAAGGTCTAAATAAATTTAATCTGAGATTTTTATAACCCATGAGTTCTAATGCAGGAAAACCAGGAATTGAATAGAGAAAAAACAAAAAATTTGGCAACTCACCAATAGAAAAATGGCTGCCCTGCATCTCCTTTGCACCACTCTTCATAATACAAGTTCAAGTTATGCCCATACCTGTGCCTTGGGTCAATCTAATCCTCGTTTTAAATAACAGTAATTAAATAAACATTAAGAACAGTACTCATGAATGAAATGATGAAAAGAATTAAACCAAAAGAGACAAAGGGAAAAACATCGAAAGCAAGCCCGTACAGCTTCAATCCAATGTTGAAAAGCCAACTTTTGAGCCCTGGCATCCTTGGATAAACCTTTTCCAACCTGCCAAAAAAGAATCCGATGAATGAAATGAGAATAAAGTGTAATTTAAGATATGGGGACCGATCCAGTCTGATGATTTTTTTTTAAAAGAAGATAATTAGAACAAAGGCATACAAAAACATTAAAGAACAGATAATTTATTAGACCTTGGAAGCATTCAAGCGGATCCTGCTCCAGCGAGATGCAGCAGTTTCAGTTTTCACGTAATCGAAAAAGGAAATCGTGCTGTGATTCAGCCTTGCAAAATCTAAAGCCTGCCACCTTCAAACACATTCAAATACGAAACAATATGAGGCATATACATATATAAAAAAAACAAAAACAAAATCAATGGATGAATTATACCAACCACAAAGAAAGTAGTACCAGAGCTCCTCCACAACAACAGCGGAGTCTGCTAACTTGCGCCGAGTGCGGTAGCTCTTATAAGCCTTCTGCAACTTAAGTGCAGCAGTGGAGGAGTCATGGTCATTCGAAGTGGGCGCAGTAGTTTCAATCAGAGAGATGGGGTTGGTCTTGGGACTCCATTAATGGAGAGCAGAGATGAAAGTCTAATGTTTCTGTGTAATTTTCTATTTCTCTCTCTTTTTCTTTCTATCCTGTCCACGTTTGGTGCTGTTGTTGCATGTGGATTGATGTTATTGGATTGGCTGTAATGGGGGAATCATAAATAGATAGATGGGTTAGCAGTTGCAGATTTAGTACTGTCGATGGAAGGAAGATGGAAAAGTGATATTAACACTACAACGGTGGGTCTAAGTCAGAGGGCACTGCTTTGGGTATATGCCCATCTATTTTCTACACTTTTAACTCGAGACTTTGAATATGTGTGTGAGTGCCTGGTCAATTCCTGCGTTTAATCATGTCCCACTCCCAATCATACATTTGAATGTGTGTCCCACTCCCAAAAATGGTGAAAAACAATTTTTTTTTTTTTGTGGAGGTTCAAAATTTTGTCTTAACGCTTAAGATTATTGGAAAGAAAGAAAGCTTTTAAGCTTTTCTCTCTTCCTTACCTTTTTCTTTTCCCTCTGTAATTATTGGGTTCATTCATTTTAGTGCAATTATTGGATTTATTCATTCTTGCTTAACTACTAAAATTTATTCAAAAGGTAATTTTGGATACCATTTTTTATTTAAAAAAATAAAATTGTAGTGTCTCACATGGTTACGAGAGAGTCAAAGGTGAAAAACGTTTATTATATATGAAAGACTTGAATTCAATATAATTGATCATATCTTTTTTTGAAAGAGTAGGCCCAACATAGAAACAAAATCAATGTAGACTAGTGGAACATCAGAGTGTGCGCCACATATTAATTGAAGAGTTGAGCCGTTACAAAAAAAATAATAGTAACTTTAATATAAAATTTAAAATTTCTATAAAAAATTTGACGATTTTTAAAAGTTATTTTGAAATTCAAGATGCTAATTTTTTTTTGTTAGTATAGATTTTGATTTTTTTTTAAAATTATTTTTTAAGGAGATGGAGTAAGTGAATGCCTTTTTTATATATGAGTCCTTATATGTTATTATTATTTTTTATTCTCAATAATAATATAAATAAGGAGTATTGTTTTAAAGGAAATGAGGAATTTTATATTTTTACAACAGATTATCTAAAAAATTCATATTTATAAAAGCAGATATCTATCCATCCATGTATATAGGCCAACAAAATTACATATAAATTTTTAATAATTTTTCATATACTGTTTAAAAAAAGATTTTTTTTCTAAGAAAAGTGAAAAAAAAATATAAGAAGAGTAGGGTCATGATCCAGGGCAAACATAACAAACATACTAAACATTAAAAGAAATAAGAAGATAGAAAATTATGTGGAGGGAGAAAGGTCACATCATAGTCTCAAAAGGGACAAAGGACAAATTTTTTTTTCCTTTGACGGTGGATGTTAGGAAGGCGCTGGATAGCTTGGTGCATCATTTGCAGCCTATAAACTCTATTCCAACTACTCCTAAGAATTCCGGTCTGGCACATGTGTAGTCAGCTTCGGATGAAAACATGGAGGTGGACTTACAAGATGATAGGAAGCGTAGGCATGAGGGTGTTTTGGCTATGGCCCTGGATTACAGGGGAAGGCAGTTCTTATAGATGATTTTTTAACGGTTTGGATAAAGATTCGTGCGAATATTGATTTGAAGTACGAGACGGAGCGCCAACAATATGAGTTGCCTTAAATTTAGAATTGTTAAGGTTTGGGAGGCTCGAGGAGCCGGTTAAGTAGTTTGTGTGATTTGGTTAAGTCACATCGTCCCCGTATTCTTTTTCTCATGGAAACACTAGTTCGTGAGATGAAGATTGAGGAATTACGATATCAAGTTAGGTTTTTTGGTAAATTTGCAATTAATATCGATCGTAGTGGTGGTTTGGGCATGCTATGGGATTCATCTTTGAGTTATTTGATTTAGAACTTCATGTCGTAATGACCTTGTTGACTAAGAAAGCATTGGTGATTAGCGTTGGTAGGTTATTATGGCTTCCTTGAATGCCATAAACGGAGGGGTTCTTGGAATTTATTGCGTGCCTTGACAATTCGTTCTTCCCTCTCATGGGTTTGCATTGGTGATTTTAATGATCTTCTTTCTCCATCGGATAAGAAAGGAGGTGTGGCTCATCTTAATTGGCTCTTTCATGGGTTTCATGGTGTTTTAACTGATTGTAGCCTGAATGAGTTGCTTTTGCATGGGTATGGTTTTGAGTGGAGTAGGGGTTCTCCTCATTAAGTTCAAGAAAACTTGGATCGGTGCTTTGCTACAGCGGACTTGCTTAAGTTGTTCCCCTCCCATAAGCTCTGTAACTTGCTCGCTGCTTCTTTGGATCATTCCCCCATTTTATTGCAGTTTTTGCCTCCTTCTCACGGGAATGTTTCGCATTGGTTTAGATTCGAAAATTTATGGTTAAGAGAAGAGGAGTTTGTGTCTAACTTTGAGATTTTGTGGGGGAGTTCTGCGTCTCTCACCCGTATCGTCATTTTGTCATTGTCTCAGGTGTTATGGCTGATTGGGGGAGGAATTTTTTATAGAAGTTTCATAATAAACTTAAAAACTGTAAGGTGCTAGTTGAGCAGCTCTGGTCTTATATTGATGAAAGTCGAGTTGCTGAATTTTAATGAAAAAATGTACCAAGTTGTTGGAGATGAAGAGTTATTGGAAACAACGAAGACTGGAGCTTTTGATTGGGCTTGTTATAATACCAATTTTTCATGCACAAGCTTTTTGGGTGTCAAATTTGCTAATAAGGTTAGTTCTCTTATTGATGATGATGGGATAGTCTTTGGTGGATTTGAGCACGGTGGGTTCCATTAACTGTGTCTTTCGAACTTATTCTCCTCGGGTTTACCCTAGCAGATGGTTTGGAAATCTCATTAACTGATGTTGTTAGTTTCGAAGAGAATGAGAGCTTAGTTGTACCTTTTTCTAAAGAGGAGTTTACTAAGGCTATCAAGAAAATGCATCCTGAAAAATCGCCTAGTCCTGGTGGTTTGAACTCAGGATTTTATTAATGTTTTTGGCCTTTGATTGGGGATCAAATCTTTTTCTCCAGCTTCGCAATGGCTTTTGACTTGTGCATTCCCTTTGGGCCTTAATAATACTCTGATAGTTTTAATCCCCAAATGTGAGAATCCATCTTCCATGAAGGAGTTAAGGTCGATCTTGTTATGTAATGTGCTGTATAAGCTTGTTGCCAAGGTCCTTGCTAATCGCATGAAAGATGTTCTTTGTAGACTGATATCTCCTTCTCAAGCAACTTTTATTCTTGGTCGCTTTATTATGGATAATATTCTTCTAGCAAGAGAAGTCTTGCACTATCTAAAGCGACGCACGAAGGGTCGTATTGGTGATGTTGCTCTAAAATTGGATATTAGTAAGGCATATGACATGGTTGATTGGGGATTTCTCCAATTTGTGTTGTTTAAGATGGGTTTTGCAGAGCAGTGGATTTCTTGGCTTATGTTGTGCATTTCGATAGTTGAATATTTTGTGCTCTTCAATGGCACGATAGTGGGTTCGGTTGTACCTGGAAGGGGTCTCCGTCAAGGTTGTTCTCTTTCGCCTTACTTGTTTATTGTATGCCCTAAAGGACTTTCTGCTATGATTCGAGATGTGGAAGCTAGGGGTGCTCTTCATTGTTGTTATGTTTGTAGAAATGCACCCTCCATCTCTCATCTTTTCTTTAAGGATGATAGTTACCTATTCTTCAAGAGTTCTCTAGCTGAAGTTGAAGTGGTTCATGATATTCTCTTGAGATTGAACGAGGTTTTAGACAGAGTTGTGCCCAATTATGGTAGTAGGATTTGAGGTTATTTGGTTAACATGCACCTTTGGTAAACAAAATGAGATGAGTAGGTAGCCATTGGGCGTTGAAATTCTGAATGGTAAATTCTTACTATCTTGAAGGTACGCCTTGGGTTCTTGTCGTTCAAGCGGGTTATTTTGGGTTTCGAAGGACCGTTTGCGCGTGGCAGTTATCTTCTTGGCAAAGCAAGTTATTGTCGAGCGGCCAACATTTTGATAAGGGTTGTAATTTTTGTTTTCTCTTACGACATGGGTGTCTTTCTTCCTCGTCGGTTCTAAAGGAACGAGGAAAATGTTGAACTTGTTTTGGTGGGGCTCTCGACGTGAGGGGCATATGGTGATACATTGGTAGAGATGGGAAAGATTATGTGTGAGGAAGGAGGAAGGTGGATTAGTGTTCCGTGATCTACGCCTATTTAATCTTGTACTTCTTGGAAAGCAAGGTTGGAATCTCCTAACCAAACCACATATCTTGGTAGCTCGAGTGTTCAAAGAAAAATATTTTCCTTCGGGGGACTACCTTTCTTCGATTTGGGGTCTGAAATCTGGTTTGTTTGGAAGAATATTTGGATTCAGCATAAGGAGGTTGTGAGATTAGATGTCGCGCCGAGAATTAGGCATAAGCGAAATCACTAGTGTTTGGAATGATCCATGGGTTAGACACACGCCTGATTTCGGGTTGATCTGATAATACGGGGTTAGAGGACTTGAAGGTTTATGATTTGCTGTTGGAACCTGATCGTTGGAATGAGGAGTTTATCCACGGATTCTTAGTCCGTCCCGAGGCTCCCGGTGTGTGTGGGCCGTTGCTCTCGATCGTAAAACTACGATTACCAATTTGGTACCATTCGAGCTCAGGACTCTATACGGTTAAATCTTGTTATGATATGCTATTGTCCTTGAATGGTCTCCCATCGATAGTTTTCTCTGAAGCTTAGAAGAGGTTTTGGAAGTTTTCACCTCCTCCTAAAGTGCTAGATTTTGTGTATTAATTGTTTACCTTTAAGAGTGAGGCTCCATAAAAAAGGTGTGGTGTTGGATATGTGTTGTGGTCTCTGTGATATGGAAGTTGAGGACGCATCTCATTTATTTTTCAATTGCTCATTTGCTCGGTCTTGTTGGGCAGCTGCGAGGTTGGATTTTTCGGCTGCCTTGGGGGAGGTTTTTCATATTAGTATTTTGTCTTTGCTTAGCTTGCAAGATAACTTGGTTTTGTGCAAATTTTTCTCGGTGCTATGAACTATTTGGGAGCAGCGCAATAATCGGGTATAGGGTAGGCTAGCTTTGCCTTCGGAGGTGGCGGTTCGAAGGTCGTGGCCGGTGAGGATTGCCTTTGAGTTCTGAAATGAATGGAAGCTAGCCCATGCAAACCAGCAAGGTCGTTCTGTTGGCACTGTTGTAGGTTTGGTTTACTGCGTTCAATCTCCTGTTGGGCGATTGAAATTGAGCATTGATGCAGTTATGCTGCAAGCTCCAACTGCAGTAGGGGTAGGGATGGTCTTACGTGATTCTGATGGGTTATTGGTTGCATGTAAATATGTTGTTTTGCTATTTTGTTGCTATGTAAAAGAGGCTAAAGCAACTGGTCTTCGCGAGGGATTACAATAGCTACTTGAGCTTTATCATTTTGAGGTTGATGTGGAGTTAGATGCTAAGATTGTGGTGGATGCATTTCACTAGGAGCCCCTTGCTATTGAAGAGTTTGGAAGCATTATTGGTGATTGTTGAGGTTTGGTTGCTAGTAGTTATCTTTCTATTCAGTTTGTAAAGTGACAAGTAAATAGGTTGGCTCATTGTTTCAGCTATTCTGGCGATTCTCATGCTAGTCATTTTATTTGTTTCCATTCCTCTATTTACAGAGGGATCTCTCTATTAGGCGATTTGCTTATTTCTTAGAAAAGTTGTTTGCTTGTTTTAAAAAAAAAATAGTGGAAGGTGGTTCTACAGATTTAATATTCACAATACTATAATAACTATCATATGTTTTTAATACTCATCTAGGATAATCTTGGTTTTGTCTGATATATAGATGTTATATTTATGGATATATCGGTATTTATAAATTATTCAAAATTTAAATATATTTTCAGTTTATTTATCAAAATTATTTTGAAAATATATGAAATGATAATATCAATTAGATTTGAAAAAAAAACATTAAAATTCATTTTCTATGATTATACAAAATAATTTGTTAAACGATTATTTTTTTTTTACAAAAACATTAATATTTTTTTTTATATTTTAAAATATTCTAAAAAATTACTATAAATTCTTTTAAAAGATTTCATTTAATAATTTAAAAAAAAAATTGTTTGGTATTAAGTTTTCAATTTTTTTAATTTAAGCACTGTAATTATTAAAAATTAATAATGTTAATTAATAAGGCCCTTCATTTTATTCCAACCTTCTTGGTCTTCTCCATTTTCCGGGATAATTAATGATTGTAATTATTAAGGAAGATATACAATTAATAATATTAATTATTAAGGAATGCTTGGTAATTCATTCTCTCTCCTAACCGTTTATTTGTCTTCTCCCATTTTCTACCCACAATTAATGATAATAATTATTAAGAAGAAATACAATTAATGATATTGATTATTAAGACTTTTTATTTTCTCTCCCACATCTCTTCATCTTCTCCCATTTCTTTGTTCTATCACGAGACACTGTTATGGCATGTGGCTCATTTCTTTGCTCCTTCATACATATCCTCTTTGTTAGGAGGGAGGCGAAGCCCCCATGATATGGTATATTTAGGGTATAAAAGTATTTTTGTAATTTGATAATATCTAGGGTTATTATAAATACTATCATATGTAACCTAATTTGAGTGATAGTGAAAAATTCAAGCTATTGTGCCCGTGGATATAGGCACACTGCCAAACCACGTAAAACCTTGTGTGTATTCTTCGTGTTTTTCTTTTTCTATCCTTATCACCATTGTTGCATGATGCACAATAGACACTCATGTTCTTTTATTTTTTTTAAATTTTCAATAGAAATCGGTAAAAAATTGGAAATTATCGGCGATATATCGCCTCCAACCTATATATGGCGATATATAAGTGATATTTTCAATTTTTCTGTTAACCGATTATCGATATTATATATCATATTGATTGACACGGATACACAATATGTCGCGATATTTTAAACCGTGCTCCTATCTACTCCCCTAATCAGACACCCATCCCACCCATTTTCAAATCTCTCTTCTTCTCATATTGCCTTTTTAAAAACTTTTTAGAATAGTATTTATTAAATAATGTGACCAATAAACAAGCCCACGGGAGAGGTTAAGACTTTAGGACAACTAATATTGAATTCAAAGTCAATTAATGGAATGGCCACATTTTCTACGACTTCTCCCTCGTGCATGACTTTGGATGATATTGGGACAAAATTGTGATCAAATTAACTTGAAGTCTCTCTCAAACTCTTTATTTGCCCCCATCTTCCAAAGCATACACTTCACTTTGAATATAAATCACACGCTAAGACTGCATACTATTCAATGATAACAACTTTAGAGGTCCTTTTGATGTATTTCAAGTCAAGAATTTTTGTAGTTATCCATCAAATTCATGAATTTATAAGATGATGTTTAAATTTTAAATAAATAAATAAATAATCAGGAAGCTACTTCCCCAAACTTACAAATGAGTTCTAAAAGTTTTTGTAGGGGAACAAAATTTGGATAATGTGTTAAGAAGTGATCAACTGAAAATCTCTCATTAAAACATAGACTAGGACACTTATACCAAATAGAAATATCACGTCGCATTAATTGTTTCAAATAAAATAATATCATGGATTCAAAATGGGACACTTATGATGTACTAACACTAAGAAAGGAAGGCTATGATCGTGGTCACCGAACCTTGCTAAAGGTAACACATAATGTAGCTATAAAATATAATTGTAAATAAAATAAACCGTGAAAAGGTGTGACTATAGGTGGCATAGATAAATTAGGATTTTGTTTGGATTTAAGAATCCTGGTGGGCACACCTTGATCAGTTACTTAATATGCTAGCGTAGTTGGCTTACAAGTTAATCTTAGAACTTTAAATCTTTGGCTTTCATTTGGTGGACTTGTTTTTTCAATTTGAAAGGATTGATTGTTTATGGTTCTTGTGATGTAGGATATTAAAGGAATAAAATCTTTTTTATTGCTATTTCTTTTTCTTTTTCTCTCTTTTGTTTTTTCTTTTACAAAAACTGGCTGAGATTTGTGGGTGCTGAACTGTTGAGTGCAATTCAATTATTTTCCATAATTCAAACAGTAGTGGTAGTAGCAAGAAGTATTAATGGTAGAAGTAGTAGTGGTAGTGTATGCAGTTGTAATTAAAGGCTAAGCCAGAGACGAGAGGGAAAGTTTGTGAGATAGTAAGGACTCAGCTTGCACTGCCTGCTGAGTCTGAATTGCTATGAATGACAAATTTATCAAGTTGGTCTCCTGGTATGACAGTGAATGGGGTTACAGGTAATTCTCACAAACTGTACACTTTTTCGTAGAAAGCAAATGAATACACACTACAAGAAATATGAGTTATAGTCACATATTTTTAACGGGGTCATTAAAATTCGTAATTAAAATACATATTATCCAACCTTTTAGACGAGAAAATTAATTGTCATGACTATATGATGAATTTGAGGAATCTTTTAGCTGGGGAAATTAAGTGGTCTTGACTATACAATGGGCAATAGACACGTCACTTTAGAACTGCTACCATAGATCTACAGGATCTAGGGACTGCTATTATAAATTCGGCAACGAACACATGGTCTTTGACCGCTGCCATATTATACTCTAAATCTTTAACCCTTTCTCCGGCACGATCTCTTCAATGAACACCGACACACTTTCTATAGCAAGGACAAGCTCTCTTGGCTGGATTTTGCGCCTAGGCTACCCGAATGACTTCGATGCTCAAACTCCTCCCTCTCTGTAATGGCTTTCGATTCCGACTTCCGTCTCTAACATGTGGATTGTTGTGATGAAGACGCCCCGTGGAGTACTATGGATTTGGGCCCTTGTAAAGCATACCATCCGATAGCCCAAATACCATACGGGCCCGCTGTCTCGATCCAAACCCAATATTACCAAGACAACCTCACATTCAAAACCATACAGGGGTTGCTTAGATGAGAATAATCGTCACCCCGTCTGAAGCCCCGAATTCCCCAGTCGCCAGAATTGCCATCTACGAGATATTCATTCATGGATATCTTAATTCACTACGTTTCAAAACGATAATTCCCGATAAGGGATTTGGTCTTTGATAAGGAAAGTCAAATTTTATCATTAGATCGGAGATATTATCCTTCCAAAAATAACGAAGAATTAGTCTCTGATAAGGAATGAGAGATTCTATCGCCGACATAATAGGATTATCTTACCACAAATTAAGGAGAAATGGGGATATAAACAAAGAAAACCCCCCATAAGAAAAAGGTACGCAACTCTGTCTACACCAATTGGCTTTCTAATCTTCTCCATCCTTTTGGCTAACTTGAGCATTGGAAAGGAGGTTGGAAAACCGACGCCCTTTTCTTAAGCAGAGGTCTACGTCATTCCAAAGATGCCCCAAGCTGCATAAATCAATAGGTAATGACATTGGCGTCCCTCGTGGACCAACCAAAAGTCTCATCGACGACGCAAAGGCTTCTGGTCTACGCTTATCCAATAGCCCTTCGCCGCAAGAAGGTACGATGGTTCCCCTCCTCGCACTTGATTCATCTGACAACGGTGCAATGGCCAGCAACCCAATGATCCAGTCGCCGGAAGATCAATTTCTTCATTAGCGTCAAGATATGGAAAAGAAACAAGAAGAGCAGGCGAGATAAATGAAGGAATTGCAGGAACGCGCCGAGCAACTGCAAAGTGAAAACGATCGTCTACGGGCCCAAGTGGAACAAAGGCATGATCTTGATAGAGACGTGTTTGCCTTTTTCTATATAGACTAAACTTTTCAATTTAACACCTCTATAAGAGTCTTACAACTTTCCTGTGGCCATTTCAAATCGACTAGAGTTTTTAAACAATAAAACCGGTTAATGTTCTAGAATTATGAATGGTTTAGTCTATGACACTCAGTGCAATGTGTCATACAAGTAATAAAAATGGATGTAAGTCCGCATATATTCCCTTAATAAGATTGACTAGGATTCTCAAACCAACTACCCACCAATCAAGATCCATACTATCTGAACCTCAATGATAAAGTTTATCAACTAGAAATTAAAGGGTAATTGTCTTAAAGATAAATTACAGAGAACTTAGGACATTAAAAATGTTTAATGAATCATATACACTATAATTAGTTGGATTAGATGGTTCTCTGTAAAAATGAACACTAATAAGGAAGTATTGTGAAACTGTCAATTCTTGCATTATCTCCCATTTAAAACTCTATCCTAAATTTGGATCTGGATTTGTCAAAGATTCTTGATATTGCAAGTTGGATTTCTCCTTTTGTTCACCAATTAAATATCTCTGTTTATCTCAAAGACCGGGATTTAATCAGCTACATGTATTCAACATATTCTTTACAAGATTTGGGTATTTTTCTTTCTCAATGCCGTACCCGTTTCTTGAGGCTTATGGAATTTCTTACTTCACGAGTCGGGGATATTGCAAGATCTCATATGCTGATTGATATTTCGGCCTTAAAATCTAATGAATCTTTCTCTTTCCTTGATTAGATCACAACTAACACCGGGTCAAGAGTTTTCAATAGATTAAGGTGAAATCTCTGATTATTTAACTTGATAAATATCCCCTCCTACATCAATTATGAGTGAACTAGGTATTTATCTAAGTGAACTCTCAGAGCTCAGTAGTTCTTCAATAATGGTCCAACATACCCACAATTAGAATGTTTCTAACTTTCAGGATTTGCCATCTTTATGTCCCTTTCAGGGGCCTCCACGGAAATCGAAGCGAGGATACAATTAGGAAACTACTATTGGGAACAATTACATGAAAAACACATCAAGCAAATAAATCCTCCCCAAATTTCAGAAACTTCCTTCTAAGTTATGCAGGAAAGACTGTAATTAACAATAAATTCAAAACTAGTGGAAGCTACGCTTCTGAAAACTACACTACAAACAACAATGGAGTACTAATCAATTACACCCACTGCATTTGCAATAAACTGAGAAGAAACGAATTCTAGAAATTGTCTAGACTTCATTAAACTCAGGTAGTAATTTGTAAAGAAATTGAAATATTGCTTCAGCTTCCAACATTCTAACGGTCGTTGGTTTAGATCGAAAAGAAAAGAAAGAAAAGAAAATCCTATTCTAAAAAAATATCCCGATGAGTTTTCTTCTTTATTACAGGTTCCCAAAAGAAAAAGCTAACTCTTTTAAATTGTATGCGCTATTTATAACTTTCAGAAATTGGGCCTGATTCCAAGGCTCTAGGTGGATTTCCCTAAAATCAATGGCCCAGCTCACTGTTTTAGGTCGCGACTTCAAAAGCTTGTCGCGACGTAAAATTCTGGTCTGGTTTGTGCAGTCTGTCGTGACTGTAGGAAACTGGTTGCAACATTCTTTCACTTGTTCTGCATTTGCTGAGCTGCGACCTGATGTTTTCTATTGTTACTTGTTTCTTCAGTTTTAAGTTGATTAGTGGTTGCGACATGAATTCTTTGTCGTGACTATGTTATTTGTCAGTAGTGAGAATGTTGGTTGCGACCTCATTCTTCTTATTTCTAGGAATTGGTGTTGTGACCTCACTCTCTTTGTCTTTATTGCATTTCTATGTCGCGACCTCTTTTCTGTTGCGACGTCATTAAGTTGTCTTGAGCTTTCAAGTAGGTCGTGACTCAAAACTACTGGTTTTCTTTGTTTTCTAGTCGCGACGTGGAATTTAGGTCGCAACCAAATATTTTCTTTAATCACTGCAATTCTTGTCGCGACCTCAAAAAATATGTCGCAACCATTCTTTCTTCCTATTCAGTCGCAACCTCATCTCTCAGTCTCAACAGTTCCCTTCAATTTTTTTAGCTATGGTCGTGACTTGACTGTTCTGCTCTGTTTTGGAATATATGTCGCGACCTCGATTTGATGTCGCGACATTAGTTCATGTTGCCAGTTATGTTGATCTTTGTTGTGACCATGTTTTTCTGACCCTTCAATAAATTATATGTCATGGCTTCAGTTCCATGTCGTGACTTGGCTGTATTGTTTTCTACTACATTCTATGTCACGACCTCAGAAGTATGTCGCGACCTCATTTCTGTTGTCAGCCACTGATCCTTGGACATGTTGCGACTTAAAATTGTTTGTCTTTTCATTGTCTTATTGTGACATGGGATTTAGGTCGCGACCTAATCGTTTCTTCCCTTGCTGAAATTTATGTCGCGACCTTAAAAGTATGTCGCGACTTCAATTCTGCCCCTCCTGTTGCAACCTCACTTCTTAGTCACAACATTTTTAACTGTACAGCTCATTCTTATTATCACGACATGAATTCCAGGTCGCGACCTTGATTGGAGTTTTTAACTCATATCTTTGTTGCAACCTGAAATTGCCTATCAGAGACATTGCAAGTCCACTCAGCCTTACTTTATGGTTGCGACATTATCTTCTTTGAAAGTCCCTCCTGTCTTGGTCTCAGCAACTGTTCTTCTGTCGCAATAGCTTTAATTTGGCTTTCCATCACTTCTAGTCGTGACCTGCATTCTCTGTCGTGATCTCATCTGGGCTCTTGTCACATTTTCATTCCTTATTTTTCTTTGGAATTTTCATTTTATACTTTAAATTTACATGAAAATATAAGTGATAAATAATATATTTACGCATAAAATAGGCAATTATATTGTAAGAAAAATCGAGAAAAATGGACTAAAAATTCAATGATTTTTTTGACTCATCCAAGGCATATAGTGGTAAGTCCCACGAGGCATCCATGTCAGTTTATGATAAAGGAAGGCTTTATCACAGCCGACGATGTGGATACAGACGAAGGCAGAGCTATCCTCAAGCGATTCGCGAATCTCTCTCTAGTAAGTAGCAAGGTGACATACTAAGTTTCGCTGTAGTTTGCTGATGAGTGGTAAATGCCCAGTTGGTGACTAGCGAGGTCGGAATTTGCGAGTCGAGCGCGGGAACATTTGTTTACCCGCATTTGATACTCGTGCAATCGGTTTACCCAGCTTCGAGCAGGCCCGCACTCTATATTCCGCCTGACAATGATCGAGATCATGTGAAACTCCCACCCCACACTTCCCAAGGCGTTATATCCTTGAATATGAGCCACCACGAGGGTTCAACATGCCGACCTTTGCTATGTTTGACGGCTCCAGTGACCCTTATGATCACATGCTTCACTTTAATCAGGCAATGACTTTGAACACCAGTAACAATCTTCTATTGTGTAAGGTCTTCCCGGCTCTAGCTTGGTTCCATAGGCTCCCACATAATTCAGTGAACTTTAACGAGCTCTGGACCATATTCATCTCCCAGTACCTATGCTCAGTACGGTAGAAGAGGAATATTAGTTCTTTGCAGACCATAATAAAACAAGAGGAGGAAACCATATGGGACTTCACTAAGAGATTTGGGCAAGCCGTCCAGAAGGTAGAAGTTTAAAGCATGGACGTAGTCTTACAGAACTTCAGAAGGAGCTTCGCACTGTCTACTCCGTTCTTCCACTCACTGTCTTTAGATCCGCTAACTATGATGGAAGAATTGTACAGACGAGCAGACAAATATTCAACCCTGGAAGATAACATTCGCGCAGAAACTCAAACAATCATGATCATAAGCAAGCCGGTAGGAGCAATAATAGAAAGGAAAAAGTAGCGGGTTCGAGTAAAGGGCGAGGTAAGAGCTGAAAGCGACCTTAGGACAACTATAGAAGAGACCCTCAGTTCACTCCTTTGAATATCACCTATGAAAGGCTGCTGCCCCTCATTCATGACTTGCTAGATTTCAAATGGCCCGCGCCAATCCAGACGGACCCCTCTCAGAGAAACCCGTCCATGCGATGCGACTATCATAAGGATTATGGGCATGAGACGATAAATCTTTGAAGCTAAAATTCTGATAGAAATTGATTCGCGGGGCACCTCGGGAAGTCTCCCGGAAATTGACGAGAGGAACCCGCATCTAATGACGAGAATCCTGGCCGAGCGTAAATCACTTTTGAATCTAGGTATTTATAAACTATATATCTTTGGAGGGCGCTTGATGATTCATTATCGGTCAGCATGATAAAAGAAGGTCAGGAGCAACCATAGTCAAAGCCCGGGTGAACGCTATTCACACAAGCGGTAGCAAGGAAAAAACCGAGCCTATTGATGCCCTATATCCTTTCCCCTAGTAAACACCAATAAGGTAATTATGCCTCATTACGATGCACTTGTACTCACCCTATGTATTAATGGCTTTGATGTGCATAGGGTGCTAGTACATCTAGTAAGCGCCAGATCTTGTTCTTTGTGATGCCCTAAAGCCCAGAGGTGTCAGTTGACAACCCGCAGCCCGCAGCGGAAAATCTATCGTCTCGTATCGTAGGACCATGCACGAGTAAAATGGCCTTGGGCCGTACACCAATACGTCAAAATATACCCGACTATATTCGATAGTTCAAGAGTTATTACATTACTCTTAATACAAACATATATTAAAATTTCCAATTCTACTACATGTTATACTAAAAACATCAAAGCCACAACCGACTTTCTTCAAATCGGCCTCTAAGATGGCGAGTCTTGCAGGCAGCTCCTGTACACGAAATAATATTCCCTCATTGGGGTGGCTTGATTGCCCGATGGTGGAATTACCTAAATGGGTTACTCCCCACTAAGTGCATATGCAATGATTCAAATGTAAACACACTCCAAGTAAATCGTGGTCCTACTTGAATGTCTACATGCCCATTCCCATCTCGAGTCCTCCACGAAGCTCACGGAACACTTGCTTTAAGCCATGTATGAAAACACGAGTTTTCAAAACAAAACTTCTTGTTCTCGAAAACCTGCTTCTTAGGAATGACGGTAAAAGTATTGGACTACCCTCCGAGGCGAATGTGTTGGAGAACCTTCCTAAACAATTCATGGGCTCCTCCGACTTGTAATTGTTGGACCATCTCCTAACACCATTTTCCGGAAAATCATCCATTGAAATTCCTTTCGCAACCATGTTCGTTTTTCTTTCAATTTCATGTCATGCACTTACACCTAATTTCTAGGTTACCTCGGTGCATATGAAATGCATTATGCCATTTCAACACTACTCATGCTAATATATTTACATGCATATATTAACATAAATTAAGTCACCACATCATGTTAACAAACCAAATTCCATGCATTAACGTATTAAATTCCACCCAATTCAAGCCATTCATCCTAGCAATATTTCATGCACACAATACATGGACGTTTTTGGTCCAATTCGCCTGGCAGGAATTTGTGCAACGAGTCCCGAAATAAACGATGGGCTATCGCATTGGGCAACCCACTCATCAAACATCGATTCCACTTTCAGGAACCTAATTCCATGGCCATTTCCGGCCTCATACACCAAAACACAATTTAATGCATAAATCATTTCACAAGTCGCCCAAACAGTCTGTGGACTGTCCAAAACGGGCTCCAAAAATTTCCACACTTCGGTCCTAAGATTTGGGACCGATCAAACAGCCACTCACGGCCTCAAATCAACCCAACCATTAACAAAACACTTAAATCAAGAGTAAACCAAGTAGGAGAAAACCCTTGCCTTCGGGTTTGTTGAAGCTACCAGTGAGTACCGCGTGTAGCCACGCACAGGGAACCTTTGCTTCTTGTCTCAGGAAGCAATTTGTCCGTGGCGAATTCTAGAGAGAGGTAGAGCCTCTCTAAAATCCACCCTTTCTCTCTCTTTCCCTTTCTCTCTACATTTTGCTGTCGAATCGGTTGGGAGAGCTTAGGTCAAGGTGGGACAGAAGTGACTTGTCTCGTCTGTGTCGAATTTTAAGTGGCCATGGGATCACACCTTATCCCTTATCCATCCCTTGTAGTTTTCACTGACCGGCATCATGCCATGTGTCACATGTGAGCCCACTTAATTCAATGTTGGAGCACTCCGCAATTCTGAAATTACCTGACCAATTTTTTGGTCGAGTGGCAATCATTTTATGTCGGTAAACCCCATTGCAGAGCCAAATTATTAGTCGCAATTTTCCGGTGATGAGTATTTCACCAACAAAAAATCAATTGGTCGGTAAATTACCGACCATTTACCTGACTCATTCTGGAAACAAACCATTTCCGACTATTTTCGGAGCCATTTTGCAGGCCATTTGCAGGCCGAAATAATTTGAATTGGTAAGTAATCTAATGGTCGGTAATGTCCAAATCTACCTCACATGGCTGGACAAATCCAATCCCACGGATGTGGTGCCAATAATTTGCATCATTGTTGAACTAGTTATTACAAGCAATTGGCAATCAAATCGACATCGCTTTCTTTTTCTTCTTTGGTTCATTTAATTATAGTACAATATCAGGTACAATAAAGCTAGTTCAAATAAAGGAGGAATTACTAATCACAATGAGACTGACTTGATATCCTTTTAGTTCTTGATGTTTATTACGTGCACATATGCATTTGCTGCATTTAAGTAGAGAGATATATTCATGTGGCTTCATGATTATATGGAAGCATAATTGCAGTCAAAAGGCCGTGTTAGTGGAGATAGAAGGCCCTCCATACCCTTCTCTCACCCGTTCTCCACCTCATGTACCTCATATGCATTTGTCCCTGCAAATGAGAATTCCCCATTATGATAATGAATTAAAACATAAAGAACTTGAAGTAATTTTCCAAGAAGAATACTTTAGGATCATGGTATGTCCAAATAAAGCACTTAAAGGAGCACCTGCATGGTTTCCAAAGCTTGACCTCACCGCGATTGAAGTCATAAAGGTACCTAACTGAGAGCTTCATAGAGAGAAACTAAAAAAAACGAAAAGAAAATAATGATAATAATCAAATTCCCACTTTTCAATAGGTTTGCATATCCTTTATGAGATTAATTTCTTAGCTACAACTCCGCTAATCACAGTTACTGCGGTGGTGGACATAATTGATGATCACATCAACATCAGCGCCATTTCCATAGTACGCACATCCACTTTGACCATATAATATGCCTTAGTTTTGTGATTTCATAATTAGTAAGATGTGGAGGAGGGATTGATAAGATTAGTTCTCACTACTGACCTTATAGCATCCACTGGAACCGAGTCCACATAAGCATCTCAGTTCTCATTTATTTTCTCTCTTCTTACACCACAGACAAGAATATACATGGATAATTAATGGATAGTTGTTTAGATTTTGGGGTGTTTTCTAAGTAGTTATATTCATGATCATGGAAACAAAGGTTTCACGAAATGGAAATGATTGTATTTTGTTTTTCTTTTATTTTGCAAATAATTCAATAAGAATTTTGAATTTTACCCTTTATAGTTGTGACTATCGGTAACCTGGCCTCTTTGCTCTCACATGGATAACTTCTCTTGCTTCGCGTTTCTCTCTCATTGCTTCTCTTTCTCTTTTCTTTAAGTTACGTAAATGCTCGAATGAGCAATTCCTATGCCTTCACATAAAAGATGAGCCATTGGTGCCATTACTTACAAATAAAGTGATATGATAATTGATAAAATAAAAAATAATAAAAAAATTCGATTCGTGAACCAAATGAATGGATCCCAAATCCCCAGACGAAATTAAGATGAAATCACGTCAAACAATACGAAAGATGAGCATTCTTTCCCAATGACTGCAGGCGATCACATTCGGAAGCGGTTTGAGATAAAAAGCGGACTAGAATTAGAGCAAGGCGGGCGGGGAAGAAGTAGAGGATTTTGGGGGTTTTTTGTTCGTGTCGACGGAGGCGAGTCGACAAAATCTGAAGATGCAAGCGACACAACAAAATCTCAAGTGGGCACCAGTTTTATGAACTTATATCGAGAAAAACCTGAGAAAATAACGGGAAGACATGCATGGAAAGAAACGAGAACAATCACAGGAGGCAGAGGCGAAAGGTGGGAAACCAAAGTAAGAAGCGTGAATCAGTTTGTGGGTTTTGTAATTGATAAAACCGTGAAAGAAACCCCGTGAATATTTGGGGGAAGGGATGCTTGAATCGGAAGCGAAGATAGTGGGGTTTGGTAAATGGGGGTAATGAGATTAGTAATCGGATTGTGGATGAGGTGGAGAGAAGAGGAAAGAGAAGGTGAAAGCGGTAGGAGTTAAAGAGGCGAGGAAGGTGTTCATGGGGGAGAGGAGGGCGGGAGGATCGTTGGGGAGGAAGGGTGAGGTTGTTTTTGTGATTGTGAAATGGAGTCCTCCCCACTTTCCATGAGGATCAAATTGATCATTATCGACCATTCTGAATGAGGTGGAGTGTATAAAATTTTGGGTCACCTATTCTGACCATTTTCATGGTAATTTATTTTTGTCGTTACTTGGTCGGTGGTGGTCGGTAATTTTTTGGCGCTAATTCCCGCCTAATTTATAGACCAATTTCTGACCAAAATTATTTTGTCGATAAATATGGTCGATATTTGGTCGGAAATTTTCTTTTTATTAAACCCCTTTTGGTCTCTAATGGTCGTGATTTGGTCGGTAATTACTAGACCAATTTTTAGGTCGGTAATTTGGTCGATGTCAGTTGTTTTAGTAGTGCACGTGGCGCCTCTTAAGCCACTCACAAGGTGCCAAATGTCCTTACTACCAGATTACCTCGAAAAGCAAATTCAGGTGTCTCGGAATTCGAGGTGATGTGGTAGGCTAGATTTCGCGAGGCGATTCAACGGTAAAATTTAGTTTGATCATCGAGGATCTAGAAAATTTGATTTTCACAGAAATTATGATTTTGCCATTTTTCGAGGAAATTAGGTTTTCTCGGGGTTTCACATTCTCCCCTCCTTAAAAGAATTTCGTCTCGAAATTCCATACTTCTATCTTGCATCGACCACGTGCATATGTAGCCTCCACGTACTCGAGGCCAGTATCGGGTATGACAACTGGCTAAGGTCCCAATTCTTGTTTCTTCGATGGTATCAGCTCATACATCAAGAATGACATCGACACCCAATATGTCTACCACATGGTCCACCTTAGTGAAATCACTTAGATCCACGACTCACGATCTTGGTAGCCTGCATCGACCCGGCTCTCACCACACCCTATATGGAAGAATTCTCTCATATCATGGCTTTTCTAAAGGCCTTAACCTCTATGCCCAAACCTATCACACAAGATGCATTTATGAATGAAATTGATGCATCCAATTCAAAGAAAACGCTACTCTGAAGCTGACAAGTGCGGGTAATAACGTGCCTGCTCATAAATTTAGTCGAGCGCTCAGTTTCTTGTGCCATGAGACCTCTTGCCTCCTAGGACAATCTCGCCTCATATGCCCGGTGGCGGCAATGGCTGGCACACGTCCTCTGCCTGGCGGCCGAGACTCTCGACTGCCAAATCCTATGGTCGGCCCGACCCTACGGCACTGGTCCTAGCCTATGTGACCTGCCTGCGAAGTACTAGGTGATTGGTCCCTTTGACCCATACTAGGGTATAGAGAAACAAATTTGTATCTTGCTCCTTGTCCCTCGGCTGATTGGGGCGCAGTCCCTAAAACCTTGCAGGATCCACGCCTCTGAAGCCGTCCCTCTTCATATGTCAGCTGGCGGCAATGGTAGCCGCCATCTGCCAATCTGACCCATGACCCAACTTCGTCTCATGATGATTGGGACTGAGGTGTCCCATAACCTTGAGATTCCTGCCTCCGTGGACAATCCCGTCGAAAGTGTCCAGGCTATCGGTAGAAATAACACATCATCTGCCCTGCCTGACTAAATGTCCCATCTTGGCCTTGGTCCTGTCTTGGATATCCTTGCGAAACAGAAGTCTTCTGCTTCTTTCCCGGGTTGGAAGAAGATGGATCTTCCTTCCTCTTAGCACCAACACCCATATCCCGGATCTCGCGCAACATCTACCTTTCGTGCAGCGAGTGCTAGTCATCGACCTAGAGTCCCTCCTCCTCAACCGCTGGAGGACGATGTGCCATGGCTTGGAGGTCGTTTGACCCTCCCTGGCTCACTATTGCACATGCTTGTGCGATAGCGGAGTTTGCAATCCCTACGACCTCAGCAAAGGCCTGCCGATCAAAAGCCGGTGGCTGGTCAGACGCCGGTGGTGCCTGACTAGTACCTCGCGGACGACCTCTTCGTCCTCTCCCTCGATTAGCCATCTACACATGTCAAATGGCAACGAGATTCATTTAATTTTCAATAAAATTTTAAACTTTCCTATTCATTTCATTATCCAAATCCCTAAGGTCATAGTTCCTAACCTTAGCATTCTCCATTATACCATGCATATAATTTCCTACGCAATAACCGTGCAATCATAATTTCCATATACATCATACCGTGTATATGTCCTTGATTTGAAAAACCTGACTCACTTGTAAATCAAAAACATGCCGCAAATAATGACGTATCTCGAAAGGTATATCTGACCCTAGAGACACTATTCACACAGAAAAAAGTAAAAATTTTCACATACCACGTCAATGCATTTATAATGCGCACTTATTATAGACGTGCATATAGCAAAATCATACCTGAAAATTTTTAAAAATTTTGTACTCTTTTTTTTTTTTAAAAACCTGTGAACAGTGCTCATGAATAGTGTCCATGAACAGTGTCCAAACAGTGACCCTAAGCGTGATTACTATCACCAAAAGCGGGTTGTGTGCCGCAGTCGCTACCAAAACCCGTCGGCGGGCATTGCGCGCGCGTGCCCAAGTTGTCTTGTATTCTTTGTGTTCCGCAAATAAATTTGATCGTGCTTTCATGGCGGCGGTTGCGCGCTGCTGCGCTACCATTCGCGCCCCGACCTGTATCGGCGGCCTAGGTAAATGACGCAGGCGGCTGCGGCTAGGCGATCCGACCTCGATCAGTTGCGACCTCGAAGCGAATGACCAGTCGTGACCTCGAAAGCGAGGTTGCGACGCCGTTTCCCTTACCAAGCCCCGGGCGGGTAGCTTCATTTCGGTCAGCGACCTCTGACGACCAAGCCCGGTGCGGCGCCCATTGATATCGCGACCTCCTTCCTAGCCCGATAGCGTAGACCAGGTGGCGACTTGAGCGAGTGCGGGCCGCAAAATCCATTTGGCCAAATCCTGACCTCAAATTTTTGAATTACGCCCAGCTCGAAAGGCCATCCATCACGACCGCCGAATCCGTATGTGCGCCTTTATTGATTAGAGCAGGTAAAGTCGCGACCTCAACGAATTCGGGACACCAAATCCAGTGTCCTCTGTGAAACAAAGAAATCTGGTCGCGAAGCTCGAGACTACTCTATTAGCCATGTCGCGACGCCCACTTCTGATGACCTCCGCCCCTGACCGGCCAGTCGCGTGACCTGAATAGGTCCTAACACTGGCGACCTCGATGCAGTCGCGACCCGTCAGTCTACGCAATGACCCGGTACCATTTTACGAGGTCGTTTACTCCGAAGCTAAGTAGACCAGGTCGCGACCTCAAAGTCATGTCGAGACCTCAAATCGTCTTCCTTAGTCATGACCAAGGACCCTTCGGTCTAACCTCGGTGGTTGCGACACGAAAGGATGTTGACACGAGCCTCCTCGGCCGGGTCGCGTGCAGCGTACGCGCTGCGGCGCTGGCATCACTACTGTCCGCGACCTCAAAAACTGGAAATTGCGTGACTGAAATCTTGAAGTGGTTGTAGCCATTCCGGCTTGCAAAATTTTTCATTTTTTCAAAATCCTCAGAGTAGGCTCTCCACACTTCTTGGCCCTTATAGCCTAAAAAAATAAAAAAATAAATAAGCTAACTACTCAGAGATACATTAGCTTAACCCTCTAAATCACTAAAAATCTTAGTGATTTATATTCTTCACAATTTAAAGAGTTGAATTACAACCCTTTTTCTTGTGCAAAAACGGGAATAATTTTCCAGAATTCCACAAAACATAACCTATTTATATTCAAAAACTAGAACAACTGTCCAGAAATATTTTTTTTTTCATTGTTTATTTCTGGACCGTTACGCCATAAAATACCAGACTTTTAGGTTATATTTTTTTTTCTCGGCCACACAGTGTTCAACATTTTCATATATGCTAATTACCAAGCATACAATCACAATTCAATCACACATCACACTTAATTCATCAAAATGCACAATGGATGCATGATCTGGCAGTTCATCGGAACCGCAGGTATTCGTATACCTAAGCTCGATCTCGTGTGATGCCCCGAGCACAGGTGTCAGTTAACAACCCGTCAGCCCTCGGGAAAATCTATCGTCTCGTATCCCTGAGATATACCCCTAGTAAAAATGGCCGCCCAGGCCTATACCTGTCTCATCCAAAATATCTGCTTCATATTAAATGGATTGAAGTGTATTACTCATAATACAAACCACGTATTAAAATTTACAATTCTACTACCGTTATACTAAAAACATCAAAGCCACAACCTTTCTTTAAATCGGCCTCTAAGATGAAGCGCGTCTTCTCGAAACGCTCCACATTACTGAAATAATATTCCCTCGACAAGAGTGAGAAATTTCAAATAGTGGAGATTACTAAATGGGTTACTCTCGCTAAGTGCATATCTACCAATGATTCAATGTAAACACACACTCCAAGTAAATACGTGATCCTACTTGAATGTCTACATACTTATTCCCATGTCTCGAGTCTCATGAGCTTCCCCACACTTGCCTAAGCCATGTGAGAAAACAGGATTTCAAAACAAAACTGTTTTCTCTTCGAAAACCTGCTTACTTGGAAATGTGGTAAAAGTATTGGACTACCCTCCGAGGCGAATGTGTTGGAGGCCTTCTAAGCAATTCATAGGCTCCTCGGCGTGTAATTGTTGGACTATCTCTGACACCATCTCAGGAAAAATCATCCATTAATTCCTTTCGCCAACCATGTCCAGTTTTTCTTTCAATTTTCATGTCCGCATACAATTTTCTAAGAGTTGCAGTGTATATGAAATGCATTATGCCATTTCAACACTACTCATGCTAATATATTTACATGCATATATTAACATAAATTAAATAACCACATCATGTTAACACATCAAATTCCATGCATTAACGTATTAAATTCCACCCAATTCAAGCGATTCATCCTAGCAATATTTCATGCACACAATACATGGACATTTTGGTCAGTCATCCTGAGCCGGAATTTGTTTTGAACAATCGAAATAGAAAAAGAACAATGGGCTATCGTGGGCGACCACTCATCAAGCTTATCGGTTCCACTTTACGGAACTTTAATTTAAATGGCGATTTAAATGCCGTATACGCAAACCTGATTTAATGCGTAATCATTTCCTGAGTAAGCGAACAGTCCGTGGAATTTCATCAATAATTTCGAAAATTTCCACCTTAAGTCCCAAGATTTGGGGCCGTCAACGGCGCTCCGACTTTAAATCAGCACAACCATTAAAAACACTTAGTAATTAAATCAGTAGGAAAACCCTACCTTCGGTTGTCGAAACTCCCAAAATTAGTACTCACGCGTAGCCACTTGCGTGGGGAGCAGCACAGCTTTGTCTCGCGAAACCGACGGTCAGGTGGGGAATTACAGAGAAAGTGAAACCTGCTGCTAAAAATCCCGCGCTTTCTCTCTCTTTCCTTTTCTCTCTCTATTTGCCTCCCGAAAACCGATTGGGAGAGCTTGGGTCAGTGGGACAAGTGACTTGTCTCTCATGCCATGTCAAATTTTAAGTGGCCTATGGGATCCACCTTATCCCTTATCCATCACACTTTGAGATTCGCTGATAGCGTCATCTTGTGTGTCGCGTGTGAGCCAGCCCAGGCTGATATTTGACTTACGCTCCGCAGTTGCACGTAGGCGCCTCTTAAGCCACTCACAAGGTGCCAAGTATCATGTTGCCACTGTTGCCTCAGCGTAAATTTCGATTGTCTCGGGTGACTGATTTGACGTGTTAGCTAGATTTCTAAAGGCGATTCCAAGCGGTGAAGTCCATTTGTCATCAGAGATCTGAAAAATTTTGGATTTTTACTGAAATTACGATTTTGCCGTTTTTCGAGAAATTAGATTTTCTCGGGGTTTCACGGTTAAACGCACCTTCAATCAAATAGATCTTTCACCATAAATGCTGGTCGATCGGTGAATCCTCTCTGGTTTTCTTGGTCACTGACAAGCAGCGACACTTGGGAGACATTACACTTCCTGTGCAAGCAAGGCCGGTAACCCAACAGGTTTTATTCTCAGTTGTCAATGACTTGGGGCCATACAATTGGATAGTAGGTAGGGCCTGGCTGCACGCAATGAAGGTCGTCCCTTTAACATATCATCAAATGGTGGAGTTACCTAAGCCCAGAAATGAGTCGGTCGATCTTCTAAGTAACTGGAGTTATTTGAATACACAGTGGCAATATTCACAATGAGACTTAGCACCTTGAGTCACATGTTACTCACATTTTGCAAGAGAATAGGTACTTTCAATCGCTTGCCGTGTTTACGGACTTATGCGGGTTTTGAATCTAATGCATAATTGTACAAGGATTTATGTCAGGAAAGCAAATATGGATCATTGAGGATGATGGCAGCCAGGTGGGTGAAGCTTGGAAGTGCGACAATCTTTGGAAAGCACCCGAGCAACATGTACGGTGCGCCTTCAAGCATGTACCGGTACACCTATCTCGAAAAAGTGGCGGTGAGCAGCATGTGCAGAGTACACCTTCAACATGTGCAGGGTACACCTATGAAAAGTGGCGGAGAAGCGACATATGCGGGTTACCACTGGCATATGTCTTGCAGGTACGTATAGCTGCGGGGTGTGGGCATTTGATCTAGCGTGGCACGCTTGTCAATTAACTTTTAATGTGGGATCACATTGGAGAGGGGTATAAAAGCCATAGGATACAAGGAGAAAGCAGCTTTTGATTCCTAGGGTTAGGTTTTCATAGAGAAGTGTTCTTTGCCATAGTTTTGGCAAAGTTTTTATAGATTAGGGTTGAAGACTTTATTTTTCTGGAGATTTTTGATTCAAGCACATGTAATCTTTCAATAGGAACATACATCTCGTTTTCATTCTCAGAATTTTATATTTTTCATTCCTAGATTTCACAATTGGTCCCGATTTTCTCAAAAGTTCCTTTTTATGAATAAATTCCCTTCAATTATGAATTACCTTATAATTTCCATGGAGTTCTAAATTTCTATGCTGGGATTCTATGGTGGAAACTCACCCTGATCAAGGTATATTCCCTCAATTCCTCTTTTATACTTCAATGGATCGTGTGATGTTATTCACTTGTAGAAAACTTTGTAAAAACCTTAGTTAGGCATCCTCTTGACAACGTGTGAACGAGAGATCCTCGGTACACGTTGTGCTTGAATACAAATGCAAGCTAAGAGTCTGAATTAATTGGGAACAAGTGTTTATGTCGTTGATTATCTTTCCTTTCCAAAAGAGCATTTAAGAAAATCTTCCATCGAAGACCATTTATCAATGGCTCCTAGATGAAATTTGTAAAACTAAGAGGTGGGAGTACGTGATCATTAGTGGTGGAAACAGAATTCGGCAATCATCCTTCTACTTTTAAAATAGTTAATTTAATAAATCATTAAATCAACCAATCACAACCCCATAATTTCCTTTTCAATTACACACCTTTTGGAGAATAGCTCTTACAGATCGACAATTTAAACCACTCCCTATGGAGATGACTTGTGGACTCCCACAGTATTATAATGCTAGACAACCTTAATTCCTACGCTTGGGAATAGAATTCAGCATACGAATAAGAACGAAGCATTTTTGGCGCCGTTGCCGGGGAGTGGCGACCAATCCAGTTGATCTGAAGAGAGCTAGAGGTAATTTGCAATTGCATTGCAAATCCGATACATTCTCTACTTTTCTTTTTAATTTGTTTTGTTTGAGAAATCTAAGTGCAGTGGGTGTTTTCTTGGACGGAGTAGGTTTAGTGCATATCGGTTTGGGCTCATGGCAGAAGCGCGCCGACTTGTAAGAGTGCACCTCCTAGAAATTATGAGAGTCCATAATAAGTCAATTGTCTCAAGATAACATTATACCTCGAATGGACCATCCTTGGAATCGGCAACCTACGTTTAATATACTAAGACATGCTCAAAGGGATTCACGGTAACCACAAGGACTCCATGAACCTTCCTGACATGGAGATGGTGCTACACTCAGTGGCACACCGGTAATAGGAGGGGGAAATGTTAACTTCCAGCGAAACCAATATGGGGGTCCCCTTGCTCCTTTACCTAATGTGGAAAGAACTCTCCGAGAGATCTTGCAACCTCAACGAACCATAACAAACTCATGTATTCGCCTACCTGAAGAGGTTAATCAATTCCTCGTGAGTGGAGTAGTCGAGTCTTTACGCATCATATCCGCGGGGGTCGAATGTAGAGACCTACTCATTCATGAGAGACTTTGAGGATGTTTGCAGTGCATTTCTCTCTAGTGGCTCACCTCTCCACATAATCTGTTTGGTTTATTTCCTTTTGCTCTAAGGGAGAAAGCCAAAACTTAGTATCATTCTCTTACTGACTGGAAATCTTTACATTGGGAAGACATGCGAATGAATTCCTTAACAAATTCTTCCCTCGGCCATTACCAATGCTCATCAAACAATTAGAATTTACTACGAAAAGCTGGGTGAACCTTTCTTTGCTTGGTATGGGAAAGTACACGAGATCTCCTCCATGCTATCTCATCATGGTTTGGATGTGGGACAAATGCAATGCGTACTTTCATCAAGGACTATCCTTGAATAATGACAATACATCCAGGCAATTGTGTGCGGGAGAATTTTATGAAAGAGTGCTAGGGAGGCAATTCAACTTTTTGACTTCATAGCAGAAAATGCTCGAACATAGGAGACTAACACCTTCGTAGACCTTTGCTAAAGTGCTAATACACCTATAGGGAGGAATCCATCCTTAAAGAGAATGATGGTGCAAGTAAAAATCGCCAATTTAATAGAGAAAGTTGGAGGCCGTAGGATGTGGTGGCAGGTAACTGGTATTGCCTCAGTACCCTCGGTACCTATTGGACCCAGTGGAGGAGCCATACATAATATCACGATGACCCTACGCACTCAACTATTACTTTGCCCAAACCTTCCTCAAGTTAAGGAGCAATTCGGATAGAGCAAGCTAATGCCACAGGCTGCCAAAACCTTTCAATTCTCCATATTCTGAAACATATAATCCAGGATGGGGTAAGCACCCCAATTTTAGTTGGAGAAATGAGGGAGGCCCACATAACTTGCCAAACAACCAAGGCCCCCATTATCAAAACCACGGTTTTACAAATTCCGTTCCTCCATTTCAGAATCAAGGTCCCCAAGGATTTCCTGTGAACCCTAACCAAGGTTTTCATCCGTCGAATCAAGGGAATCCAAACCCACAGCCTTATCAACCTCCACATAAGAGAAGTTTGGAGGATATAGTAACACAGTTTGTGCAGACCCAACAATCCACAAACACAGAATTTCGAACTGCTCTGAATGATGTGAGATCCCAAATAACTAAGCTAACCTCTTCTATGGGTAATTTTCAACAAGAAAAAGGGAAACTCCCATCTCAACCTATCCAAAACCCACAAGGTCAAAATAGTGTGGGAGTTTCAGGTCCAAGTGAGGGTACTTTTGAACATTGTAAGGCTGTCACTACCCTTCGAAGTGGTAAGGTAATTGACAAAACCATTCAAACCAAGGAACCAACACAAGAGTCTCAAAGTGAATGGTGAGGAGATGATGAGGTGTATCGAGGGATAAACATATGTCCACAAGAGCGAATGTTATTATTTGTGTGAAGCAGAGGAAGATAAGGCTACGTATCCTCCGACTCCATATCCTCATAGAGTGAGAACCCCGAAGAAAGTGAATAACCATTAGATCTATGAATTATTCAAACAAGTGAAATTGAACATTCTTTACTAGATGCCATTAAGCAATTGATCATATGCTAATTCTAAAAGGATTTGTGTACGGTAAAGGAAACTAGTTGTCTGACAAGGAGGCATTCATGACTGAACAATCTCATGTAATTCGAAACAACTTGCCCCAAATAAGATCAAGGAAGCCCTACTATTTCTATAGTAGTGGGGAATTCCAGTTGGGACATGCTCTAGTGGATTTAGGGGTAAGTGTTAATTTGTTGCCTTACTCAGTATATGTGGACCTAGGGTTAGGAGAATTAGAGCCCACCAATATCACCCTCCAATTAGCTGACCATAGTGTAAAAATTCCTAGAGGGATAGTGAAGGATGTATTGGTACAAGTGGACAAGTTCTACTTCTTTGTGGATTTTGTTGTGCTCGACACTCAACCTGTGGTGAACCAAGGAACTCAGTTCCCAGTAATTCTTGGTAGAACATTTTTGGCAACTGCTAATGCCATTATACATTGTAGGGGAGGCCTAATGACACTATCATTTGGAAACATGACTGTCAATCTGAATATCTTTAATGTTATAAAGGGAATGGGGGATGAAGAAGATGTGTGTGAAATTGACATGGTTGATTACGTAGACCTGAAATGCTTGGATAATGTCTCATGATGACCTCTTATGTCATGTTGGTAAGCCCAGGAGTTGGGATAGTGACCACACTAGAATCGGAGTTCCTACACTCCATAATTGAGCATAACGAGGTATTGGAAGTGAATGGGTGGGCACCTAAGTTTGAACCATTGCCACCAATTGAGGACAAGGCATTGCCTTCTGAGGAGAGGCCACCTAAGCTTGAGTTGAAACCCTTACCAACCCCAGCTAGCCGCACAACAATGCTATCAATTATCCATGCAAGAATAGCGAGAAGAAAAAGATTCAGGCGTTCTTCCCCTCGAGGATCGCATTCCTGCATAGCAGCTATAGCTCGCCGCCTATGTAAGGGAGGAAGAAAATGATCCGTTAACCGTGGATCCCCCAAAGGCAGTAGCATTGGATGGGCTGTAGAAACTCACTTATATCAGCACTCTATTAGCTAGCAAAGAAAAGAACAACTGCGACAAGTATTATTGGGGAATAAGGATATATTCGGTGCCGTCCTTTCCGGACATATTTGGGATCAACCCAACATTAGCCTCTCATAAACTAAATGTGATCGCCACGACGAAGCCAGTGAGGCAGAAAGTAAGGCGTTTTCATCCAGATCGCCATTAGATTATCCAGACAGAGGTGGACAACCTGTTGAGTGCAGATTTTATCAGAGAAGTAAAGTATCCCGAATGGCTTGCAAATGTAGTAGTTGTCCCGAAGAAGGGTGGAAAATAGAGGGTATGTGTGGACTACACGAACCTTAATGAAGCGTGCGCAAAAGACAATTTTCCCTTGCCATGAATAGATCAGATTGTTAATGCCTTTGCTGGGCATGGAATGCTGTCGTTCCTAGATGCCTTCTCCGGATATCACTAGATTCAATGTCGCTGATCATTGAGAAAAAAGACCTTCATTCGCCACCACAGGACTATCTTTGCTGTCGCCAATGCCTTTTTGGTTTGAAGAATGCAGGGGCAACCTATCAGAGACTAGTAACCAAGATATTCCGGCCATTGATTGGCAGGATGATGGAGGTTTATATTGGTGATATGCTTGTCAAGACCAGAGAATGCCTCGATCATATGAAGCACCCACAAGAAACTTTTGACCTGCTACACACGAACGGTATGAAATTCAATCCCCTAAAATATGCATTCAGAGTCAGTTTGGGTAAGTTCTTGGGCTTCATGGTGACATAGAGGGGGGGTTGAAGCCAATCCCATTCAACTCAGAGCCATTATGGAATCTCAACCTCCTACCACCAGGAAGGGAGTGCAGCAGCTGATTGGCCGGTTGGCGGCCCTAGGGTGATTCATTTCTCACTTTACAGATCGATTAAAACCATTTTTCACTACCCTGAAAGGGGTCAAATGTGCCGGGTGGGATATAGAATGCGACCCGGCCATATAACAATCAAGCGATATCTGCTTAGCGCACAATGCATTTGGCAGCAAGAGGCAGTGAAACACTCTACCTTTACTTAGATGTGTTTGATGTTTCAGTAAGTGCATCTTTATTCAAGGAAGACGAGCATCGATAGTAGAAACTCATGTTCTTCGTAAGAAAATCCCTATTCGAAGCAGAAACTCGATATACCTGTCTTGAGCAGGTGGCTCTAGCCCTCAGGGTGGCTGCCAAAAAACTTCGCCCTTACTTCCAAGCGCACCCTATCACTATGCTCACCAACCTCCCTCTTAGAAGCACTATACATAAGCCCGACCTATCAGGACGAATGGCTCGATGTGCAATTGAGCTTAGTGAGTTTGACATACAGTTTAAGACACGCTTTAGCATTGAAAGGGCGAATTGTTGGGATTTCCTAGTGAGATTCCTCGAGCAAAGAGGTGGGCTAGATAGCTCACGGTTGGCGGGATTACGAGATGTGGGCTGACACTTCATGAAGACGGGGCCGGCTGGGATTCTGACTTAAAGCGATTGAAGAGATCATAGAAGCGAAGCCATGCGTCTCGATTCTTAGCCCAGCAGCGAAGCGAGATATATAGGCCATCATAGCGGGCTCGGCCTAGCAAATCTCATGTGCCAGAAAAATTGCATACGAAGAGACTCTTAACTGGTGGTCGGGCAAATAAACGGAGAATACGAAGCAAGAGATTAGCGCATGGCTAAGTATGAGAGCCTAATTAATCTACGATTAGGAACTTTCGCAGCTTGGCTATTGGAGTATATCCCAAGAAGCTCTAATAGAAATACGGACGCCTTAGCTGTCGTAGTTGCGTCCCTACTAATAAAAGAAACATGCTCCTCCCTATATACTTTCAACTAGAGTCGTCAATCACTACCAACCAGGTAAATGAAGTAGAAGAAGAAGCTCTTTCATGGTTGACTTCAATAGTCCGCTATTTGAGTTCTGGAGAACTGCCGGGTGATAAAGCTGAGGCCCACAAGATCCAGGTCCAGGCAGCACGGTTCTCCCTCGTTAATGAACAGTTATATAAGCCATCCCTAAGTGGGCCCTATCTTAAATGCCTTACTCAACAATAGGGGCAGTACATACTGGCGGAACTTCATGATGGGTCACCTAGGTGGCAGGACATTGGCACAAAGAGCCCATACCCAAGGTTACTACTGGCTGACCATACGGGCAGATGTTGTTGCCTATGTTAGAAAATGTGATCGCTGCCAACGATAAGCTCCTGTATCAAGACTCCCGGCCCAAGAGTTGACTACCATAACAAGCCCCGGGCCTTTTGTTTAGTGGGGTATCGACATAGTTGGGCCATTCCCTACCTCCTCGGCTCAGAAGAAGCTATTGTTAGTTGCCACCGACGACTTCAACAAATGGATAGAGGTTGAAGCCTTTGAGTCCATCAAAGACAAGGAGGTTGTCCAGTTCGTGTGGAAAAACATTGTGTGTAGGTTCGGGATATCCTAGTCAATTGTAACAGACAACGAGCCATAGTTTGATAGTCGGGTATATAGGAACTTTTACATCAAACTGAAGATAAAAAAATTATACTCCACCCCGTGGTACCCCCGAGCAATGGTCGGAATTAGAAGCGTCCCAACAAGCACTCTGATGGGTTATGAAGCATACCACATTTAGGTACAAGGAAATGGGTAGAAGAGTTACCAAGAGTGTTATGGGCCTAGAGAACGACTAGCCGAGAGCTAACAGGAGAATCACCATTCACCCTCACATACGGGATAGAGGCTATCATCCTCACGGAAATCAAATGCCCACTATTCAAACAGGAATTCCTGAAGAAACAAGCGCTGAAGGCATAATCAAAGACCTGGACATAACTGACAAACTTCGAGAGGCAGCAGCCATACGCATAGCTTCATACCAACAAAGGCTAGCAAGTTGGCACAACCTACGTGTGAAGCCAAGCACATTCAAATTCGGGGAGTTAGTCCTAGGAAGGGTTTTTGAAAACACGTCGGCCCGATGAAGCGGAAGTTCGGTGATTGACCGTATTGTGGTCGCAGTAGGAGTTAGCCGGATCTCACACATTAAATAAACCAGACGGGACTGCTGTTCCCAGAATGTGGAATGCCATGCACCTCAAGAAATATTATCAGTAATATATTTTTTATGGGAAGTTATCATCAATAAAAGAGTATCCTTTGCGCATTTCCTCTTAAAACCTACTGTTACTTGTATTTAAAAGTCGGACATAGTTCTTGTCGAAATTGGCATTTAAAGTCGAGACCACGATTCTTGTCATTTGAGTATCTAAAAGTCAATGAATCACGGTTCTTTGTCATTTGGAATCTAAAATTCTAGATACGATTGTTGTTTGGCTAGCATTTAAAAGTCTAGACACGGTTACTGTCCGATTGGCATCTAAAAGTCCAGATACGGTTGCTGTTCGGCTAGCATCTAAAAGTCCAGACATTGTTACTGTCCGGCTGGCATCTAGGGGACTAAATATGGTTATTGTCCGACAGTTGCCTAAGAGTCCAGATATGGTTGCCGTCCGAATGGTACCCTCTAGATATGGTTGCTATTATGCTAAGAGTTCTTGACAAACAATGTTACCACTGGTTGTCGTTTCCCAAATTTCATTAAATACGCAAAGTGTCACCAGAGATTACAAATAAAGTTCGCATGTGTGGCGGCACACTTATGGAATCTTTTCCTAGCCAAAACCTTTGCAAATATATATATATATATATATATATATATATATATATATATATATATATATATATATATATATATATATATATATACCTCACAGTCTCTGTTTTGCCCAGCCTTGTGACTTGACGCCACATGGCCTTGTCAGTGCTAGTAGGGTGCACCTCGGGTTGTCGAAAGAACTCCTACAAGGAAGTGGAGTCGGAGAGTGACATCTTAGTCCCGAGATGTTTGTGATCCTTCAGGATGTTGTTCTTGAACATGCAACACCCATAGCTGTAAGCAAAGATAAGATCTAGAGAACCATGGTAATCCTCTGCCATGTCTTCCATGTCCTTGCTTGCTCGGGCATGAAGGGAAGACACCTCACGCTTGGATGCCTTGAGCTCCAATAGAAGCGAATCCCGCTCAGCCTCCATGTGGGCGAACTCAGCCTCTAGGCGGGTGATCTTAGCTTTTGACCTACACTCCCCCTCTTCTGCAACTGCTAAAGAATTCAGGGCCTTGGTCAAATCAACATCCACCATGGATTTGAAGTCTCTGCTTACCCCTTGAGTATCATCTGAAGTTTGCCTGGCCTGGCCTTAGCTATTCCTTTCTTTATCTACTCGGATAATGCTTACCACGCCATCCCTGGCCTCTTTTTCCCAACATTCCAACGAAGCTTCTGCCTTGGCTAGAGAAGAAGTGAAGGTCTGATGATGTGAGGCGGCTAATTGCGCAAACAACCGCAGTTTCTCAGCATCATCTAAGCGGGACCAGAACTGTTGATGCTGGCGGGCCATGTTTCGGATGGCCTTCATAACCTAAAAATGGTTAAGAGTTAGAAAAGACTTTTTGTACAAAATTGAAAGTCCTATACTTAGACACTACACTTACAAGTTCTACCAACCTCTGGAAATTGTGGTTATGGATGAACATCCCATCTTCGGCCACAGGTTGAATATCTTCTTTATCAACATAAACAGGAAGTGGAATGGAGTATTGCAACCATCACAAGCATCCTAAAGTAATTTGGATACGGGTCGTGCATGCGCGTCACCGAGGATTCCTCCTGATTGAGGGGGTTCTAGTGACGGGTGATTTTCAGCACATCCTTAAGATTCGAACCTTTATATCGAAGGTGCGACACTCGATGAGCGAGAACATATGTACTTCTGATCACCGGTGAGACCTTTTTCTTGCTTGGTCAGGTGCCACGAGATCTTTGGAGCAGCCATTTGCCCTTGATAAGTCGCATTTTAATCTCTTGATATTTGGAGACCTCTGGCAAGACCTCTCCCTACAGAGGGTATATTTGCCTCGTTCAGAGCGGATCCACACAAGTAGAATTTAGTCATTGGGGCGAATCAGGGATCCCACTAGGACTATGGCCCTTTGTTGAGCCTCCTCATCGAGGAATCGCTGATCCTTCTCCCCCGGAAACTAGAGTGTTTGCACCTTCGAAGTCCTGGGACCGTTTGCGCTTTCACGTAAGCAGGCTCGGCAGGCCCAGACATCTCTTATCTCGACCAGGAGTTGTCTCCGGCTACTCTGTCAGCCATAGAAAATCTTATCTTTCGGTGTGTTGCCTTTGTTTGCCGCGCCCTCGTCTTTCTCTTATTTGTAGGCTTGGTGGAAACTTGTGGACTTTGGTGGTGCTGCAAGCCGAGACCTACTAAGGTCCTTGGTAGCCTCAGATTTGATCATCTTGAGTAGAGTCGGTTAGGAAGGCTACTGGGACCAACTTCAGGAGATCGGCGAGAACAAAGTGCTCCCCCTCGATGACCTCCGCGGGCAACGAGTGTGGGACGATAGGGATAATATAATGTAAAGGGCTACCACCCAACTCTCGCAAATTCTTCTTTCTCAGTGGCTCATGTGGCCTTCTTTTTCCGTTATCTGTGATCGCTGATGTTCTCTAAACTGACCTTCGATCTAATTTACTAGGTGGCCTTACTGCGCTTATCGGAATGGCATCAAAGAAAGCGAGGTATGTCGATACTTAATCTAACTAGCGAGCGTGCGTAGTAACCTAAGCAAAAACAAACTGCAGAGCACGAGTTGATTCACGTTGAAGGGAAGCTTGATAGATCCGAGCGTCTCATACCAAGGACCCCTGACTAAGACAACCCCCTTTGCCTCAGTCTTGGGAGAATCAGGGAGCCTAGTTACAAATCGAAGCTTTGAATTATGGGCGGACATGGATGATCTACCCTAATCCAGGAAAGCCGGTGTATAAGCAAAACAAATCTCGGCCCCAATGAGATGTCCGGTTGTCTGAGAAGGTTGAGCACATTTCAACCCATCATAATCAGATAACGTTTGGAGGGATAAGCACATGAGGTGCTCGGGAAACATGTAGAAACTATTTCACCAATGACAATACGGGGAAGCAAAGTCCAGCCGCAAACTACTCCCGGGTAAAATAGACGGCGTTATCCGCTTCCCCTATCATCAAAACAGTCGGGTCGTCTGACACTTCTAAACTAATGTTGTTAGGGATACAACAGAAGGATCTCAATTCCTCCATGGACATGGAAAAACCGAGCTACCTTACAAGGTTGATCCAGCTAGGCCTTTCTTGTGCGGAGCCTAGCGATGGAAGTCTCCTTGACCTCGCCATTTGCAGTAGATAATAAGAGCGGGGGGGGCGGGAGGAGGAGGTGACTCAACAATAACCTACCCAAATGATCACAGGACTACAAGGCCCATAAAGCCCATTGAGAAACCCTTAGGCTTGGGTGCATCTCAAAACTCTACATGCAAATCAGTCCCCGGAAACCTATCGGCGGCTGAAAGGTGCACGTAAACAAAATATAACTATCAAACAATCCACGCAGAATCGAAAGCAGAGCAAATAAAAAACCCACTAGAAAATCGAAAGCGATCAGGATCCTCTAAGCGGCGCTTTCGCCAAAAACTTTAGGGGTGTTGCAAAAAAGTGGAATACTTTCAAAAAAAAAAAAAAAAAAAGATGGCGCCTTGTAGACCCTGCTCTATGCTAGGGTAATGCATAAACTGGCGCATTAATGGTGTCGATGGATCGTGTGATATCGGAAGACATGCGGCAGGTTCCCCGACGTTTCGTGTTCTGACCGCCGCCTTCTAGAGACACGAAACGGAAGCGAAGTAAGACATGTGGGTCGGCTTCTTGGAGTTGATAGGCCCACGGGTTTGTTCATCAGAGCTTAGGCACATCAACCCAATGAGCCAAATCGTCGGCCACATCCCGGGAATCGGTAAATCATCCCCATGAATCGATAGCGACATCTGTTGGCTCCTCTCTGGGTTTTGGGATCACGAAAACATAATGGGAAATTTACATTGTATAGCGGTATGTCCCGAAAATCGATTTTGATAAAGTATGCGAATAGTTACATTGAGACAGAACAAACATCGAGACAACCTTGGTGGATTCCCTGTAAGAATATCCAGTCAAATGTACTGGGCTGCTTACAATTAGAAAAGAATAATAAAAAAAAAAGAAAAGAAAAAAAAGGGGCTAATTGGAAAATCAGAAAAGGTCAAGATGAAAAAGAAGGCGAGAAGGAAGACGGAGAGGACGAGGGGAAAATCAAAGACAGAAAAAGATTTTGCATTAACCCACTTGAAATTTCCCCTCCTCTCAATTTCACACGACCGTTGAGGACTCCAGCATGAGGGGCACATAGCCTCGTACGAACTCCCCAGAGCAGGCGGCGGTGTAATCGGGCCCTCATCGTGACTTTGTCCGTCTGTACAAGGTCAATGAAGTTATGAGGGATATTGGCATAGGTAGGCCTCCCATATGGAGCATCGAATGGGATGACACAGACGTCATCTTCAAATGCACAATATCCATAAGCGGCAAGCAGTTGCAGAGGCTTTTGGAAGCCCTCGCCCATCATTGTTCCTCCTTCGCTAACCCAGAGAAGAACTCTCAATAAGGGGATGAACTAACGGAAGACAAATCCATTGGGAATCTTATAAAATTCGCTAACCTCGTCATCCTATATATAGGAATCAGTCCCTAAGGAGCAGTAAATGCATCATTGGAAACACAATATTCCCTGGTAACATGCGCCTCGGGACTTATTCACATTAATCCTTTCAGTTTCCACCTGCATCGGAGACTAACAGAGCAAATATTTTCCCGCTGAGACCGTGACATTCTAGACAAGGGCGTGTAGTACCATGGCTTTTGGGCCCAAAGCATACTATTCGATAGGCCCAGCGTTCGTACGGGCCCGTTACCTGATCCAAACCCAACATGGACCAAGACAACCTGTTACTTCAAAACCATATGGGGGTTGCTTACATGGGAATAATCCTCACCTCGTCTGAAGCCTCGAATTCCCCAACCGGCCGTATTGCCGTCTACGAGATATTCATCCATGGATATCTTAATTCACTACGTCTCAAAACGATAATTCCAGATAAGGGAATTGGTCTTTGATAAGGAAAGTCAAATTTTATCATTAGATCGGAGATATTATCCCTCAAAATAACAGAGAATTAGTTTACGATAAGGAAGGGAGAGATTCTATCGTGAGCATAATAAGTTATCTTACCAAAAATCAAGGAGAAATGGGGATATAAACAAAGAAAACCTCCCACAGGAAAAAGGTACGCAACTCTGTCTGCACCAATTGTCTTTCTAATCTTCTCCATCCTTTTGGCTAACTTAAGCATCGGAGAGGCGCCCGGCAAACTGCCGCCCTTTTCTCTCTTTTGCAGGTTCACATTGTCCTACTGATAGGGGTGTAAACGAGCCGAGCCGAGCCGAGCTTTGAACATTTGAGCCTGGAAGCTGTTTATTTTTAAAGAAGCCCAGGGCTGCCGGGCGAGCAGAGCCTCGATTAAGCTTTTTTTAGGCTCAAGCTTGTTGGAGCTCGGGCTCGAGCCCCGGCAGGCTCGAGCTCGGGGAGCTTTTGATCGAATAATATTTTTGGGTTGACCTTTTTTTTAACTTACCAAGCATAAAAAAATTGGAGATGATAATCTCACTATTATCATAACCATTAAAATGCGGGGATAGCGTATATAAGCGAGAAGTACCCTTGCTTAGCAGGAAAATAGACTCTGAAAAATGAGAGACAATGAGAAGAGGCGGCTATCATATCGAGGTGTAAGGTGTTTGACAGTTAGGTATCTATAGGACCTTTTCTCATAGAAGATAAAAATACATTTACTTTGGTGAAAATATACGCAATCCCCTAATTAATTGTTGAAATGTTTTTTACAGTTAGATCCCGTAGGATTTTCCCATATAAAATGAATCTGTTTCCACATGCTTGTTTGAGAATTTATAATGGGATCGGTGGCGAATGCTCCTCGAAGTTGCCACTGACCGGTAGCCGTGCGCTGCAGTTGTTCTCTGTAATCTCGAATGGCTGAATAGTGTAAAAAAAGAAGATGACAGCTGAATGAGTATAGCAAAATAAGCCTCTTGCATCAACTTTGTAAATGCAGAAAAAGCATACGTGGCCTTGACAAGGCTCTTGGCGGTATATCCATGATCCAAACTTTATGTGATGACGGCGTCTCGGCCACGCATTAGGACCACCATATTTTAACCATCATAATTCCCACGATTATAGATTTCATGCATGGCTTGTTGCTAATGGAGGTCACGAAACATAAAGGAAAGAGCATATTACCTCTGTTCTCTTACGCCACATAGTAAATAATCGATTCATTCGGAGAGAATATTTGTGAGTGTGTCAAAGACCTATTCGTAACAGAGAGCGAGAATAAGTACCCAACACTCAGGCACGGAACATCTTACAAACTAATACAAACGTGTCGTCGAGCTACGGCTAAAATATATTAAAATCGAAACTTAATTTGCAATCAAGAGATGGGTAAACATAGCGGAATAATCAGTATTTGTGACAACGAGATCTCATGACATAGCGACACTTCAAATCTTAATGAGTAACACAGATTAACCGGAGTCTTTTGACGAGAAAAGATATCCTATCTGGTCAAAGCCCACATTTCTGTGAACTGATATATGTATCTAAGGAGTAGTCATGATGAGTATAGTGTTTAAGAATGCCAATGACGAATCCTCACGGGGAGATTATTAGAGAATATTAGATGATCAAATAAATACACCTCAGTTTGATGCGGAATGGCAAATCCACAATGGACAAAGGAATGCTACTTTGATTGAAACTGATCTAAATGCTTCCATTTGCGGATTATTCAGTTTGTGGTTGCATCAACTACCCAGATATGTATTCGTCAATTATTAATATCCGCTGAAAAATCGACAAATAGGAAGTATTTAGAGACATCTTCTGAAACACAAATATCTTGAAGGGGAAAAAATCCATCAAAGTTTTGAAGAGGTATAAAATTACATTTTCCTCTGGACTCAAATGATGGATGTCAGGAAGCGAAATCAAATAGAATCTTCTATTGGTGCCCCGAAACATAATGTGGCTTAATTGCTACAGTTTTTATAAACAAGGACTTGTAGTTCTTGCAAAAATCTTAAGCTTCAAACATGAAAGAAAAGAATATCATATCATCCAGCTCTACTGAAAATGAAATATTTGAATGTCTCGACCAAACATGTGTGCTGCCCGTACGACCATAACAAAACAAAATGACAGTAAAATGATAGGGTTATCAAAAAATATGTAACTAGGAAAAGTAAAATTTCATTGTAACAAAGGACACAGTAACTTACTTGACCAGAAATGCAAAGCTTATGCAATCTTTGTTGGCATTAGCGGAGTCAAGCCGTCCATCTTGAAGGGCCTTAGCGATCTGCATGAAACAAGCGGAAATATTCAATAACCTTAGAGAATTGACTATAAAAACATGACATTTGGGGCGGTAGGAATAACGAGGAGCTTGGGCGATATCATGGTAGCGGACTCAATCTGGATTCAGATATTATTTGTTTTTCATTTTGGCTCATCTCCATCAATTTTCATCATTTGTTTATCGGTGAAAATTTGACCTCCACATCTTGGAGTCGATATACATGAGTCATGACTTAGAAGGAATTGAGGAACTCGATGTAGGACCCAATCCGGTGCCAACCTCACCCAGAAATGTTCAGCTAAGAGCAGCCTTTGTCAGAATACATCTCCATGACTTTGCGTGAGTCCAAATGCGGTTTCTTGAGACCCGAACTTTTTGGCGTTTAAATTTAGTATTTTCTCACAAACACTGTAATTCTCGATTATGAAGTACAGCCTGTGATAATATTTTTACTGCTTGTAATCCTTTGCAAGATTGTAAGCATAATATTCTTCTTGATAATAATGCTACTGATAAGATTATCTTACATCTTGTAATCACTTGTAATCAACTGCTGATAATATTACAGTGTTACTTTATAATCAACTACTTGAGATGTGCGTGCGGGAACACTCTACTGGATCACAAACATATTAAACATACATCATTAAAAACTTATTAGATTCATGGAAAGTAAATATTAAACCCGATGACAAACAATTGTCTAAAGTTGGTTCATATACAATCGAAAATCTTTGTCTAGGCAGTTGACAAAAGAAGCAAAAAAACAAGCTGTCTAAGTCGATTTGACAAAAGAAACGAAAATAAAGCAAAAGTAAGAAAGTTAAGTTTGTACGCAATTCCTTCAAGTCACCTGTCTCTTTTAGCATAAATATCAGTCAACACATGAGAATTAAATAATAGCGAAAATAGTTAATACATAAAAAACAAACTAACTAATATGAAAATAATAAACATTAATGAACGCACACATTGCAACTATACATGAGTGAATGTCATCTCAATAACCTTCTTGTAGCTCATTTCTTGACCTTTAAATGAACAAGAAGCAAGATCAAGCTTCATGTAAAAGCAAGAAATACTAAGCATATATATAAACATATATTAAAATTCGATAAAAAGTACTTACATTGGATACTTGACTCAACCCCAAAATCTGTAAATGGCTTGATCTCGCACAAATCAAAGCGGTCTAGGGCTTTAAGGAACTTAGATGTTAGTGGAAGTGCTCTACCTCCCGGCACTATGAGGCATAATGCAAGGAAGCAAGCTGTAGTAATAGGAATGGATAAAATGTCTCGAGCCATCTTTGATAAGTGTCATTTTATACTATTAGCTTTCCACCAATTCAAAGCATCAAAATCTCATAACTATATTACAGGCTTATAAACTCCTTCATCCCCAAATACATCCTATCTCTCTTGTTCCAGGGAATGATATGGAATTAGTTATAACTTCATCAAAATCATACATCTTTGTTTTTGCTTGAGAGGGGTTAGAATCATAAATTAACCTTTATAATATACTATTTATTTGGCTATCTACAGATAGATATTCCTTGTAAAGAAATTCTAAGGACTCACGAACATCATCTATATGCCTCTGAAAATCATCAGTTGGATAAATTTTTGGAAAAGAGTAGAGAATGAGTTTCATTTTATCACAGGGATCGAGACCGCCCCGATTGCCATCCGCAGTTATTCTCCCCGATACTTGTCAAACTTTCACTTCAATCTTTAGAGTCATACGATTCACAAATCTCTATTATCAGTAGACATATCATTCAACATCTTCCTTACTTTCCATATTTGTGAAGAAACAAATTTGAAGTAGGATATTTTCGTCAAGAGAACACCTTTGTACTTATCATGTCGCCTCCAAAAATTTAGAAAACCTCAACGACCACTTTTCCAATCCTCATCGAATGGCAACCATTTATAGTTGTAGTCCCTTTCCTTGTCTTGTGCTTGAGGCTTGTTCTCGGGTGCACACTCTAGCATAGCATATGTTGGGTTCCACCCAGTGTAGGCATCAGAATCAGTAGCTTAGAGGTAGATGGCTTGGAGAAACTTGACAATTTCATTGAACTTATAAAGTCTTGGAGACAACTGGAAATGCTTAACACTTTCTCGAATATTCTCAATCATCTAAGTATACATTAGCTATCTCTTGGACCATCAAGTTTAGAATATGAGCCTGACATCGGACATGAAACATTTTACCACCAAAGTGAAGCTTTCTTTCGCTTCAAAATTTTCTTTCAATACTCTTCTGACTAAATCATTTGAAGCGTGTGAGTGTAATGGTGGAAATTTATCTTAAATTCCCCAATCGATCAAACTCAGCGATACTATCGGCAATTCTTGAGCCGGTGTGAGGAGTTCGAGGACGAGTCGAATTCTTTATGACTTCCATTACGAGATCAGAAAAATGTCGTGAGGCACATATACCACATGGAGTGATTTGAAGTTAAAAATGTCAGTTAAGTGATTTTATTAATGCACTGCCAATACCCGACTTCAAACTTTCCTTCTCGAGATATATACATCTTCATGCAATCGAAACTTGAAGTTTGTCTTTTGATTGGCTCATACTTGGGGTTAGAACTTCTACAAAATTTGTAGTGAAACTCATTCTCTACCATCCAAGAAAAGGATATTCGTGGACAGCAGCTTGTCTTTACAAATTCCTCTCTTACTTTTCCTTTATCATATAAGATTGATAGCATTTCATCTATGATAACCTTCGAAAAGGCAATAAACTTTGCTTTGGACATAACGCCAACCAAAGTAGCTTTACGAGGTGTCGCGAAGTTTGCGATGCGCTTTTGAACAGAGTTGTTGCGCCACTTCTTATAGGCGAATTATGCTTGCGGTGATTACATCTTGCCTTCATGTCGCCTTTGTTTGTTATGATTTCAAATTCCTTCCAAACCTCTTGATCTCTTCTTCTGCCTTGTCTTGGCTTCGGTGCATCTATACCCATTTAGCCATTTCGTGATCTTTATCCCATCTTCCATAGATCCCTGATATTAGCTTTTGTTAGTACAGACATTTCTGATAAAATAATCCATAAACTATTTCTAAAAATGCAAAAGCAATTACAATTTATATACATAAGTAAATCTATTAAATCATTTAGACAAATATTCATCTCTTTCAAAATTGAAGATTCACGGGTGAAATTGCGATTTATGGTTTTAATTATTGAAGATTTTCTCATTGTGATTGAGAGGATCGTGTTGAATTGTGATTAAAATTTCTCTACTTTTTATGTTTCGGTTTAACCACTGCTTTGGTTTCCGGATCATGCCTGAGAGGTTCTTGAATCTTTCCCTCAATTTCCATTTTGTTGTTATCAAACTTGATTCGATTCATACCCGAGATAAGAGAAATCGAACCTTGATTTCGAGTACAAATTTGAATGGAAATAAATTTGTTAAAAAAATCCATGTCCCATAACAAACATTTCTAAGCTTACGCGGGTGTTTCTAAACACCATATGTGGCTTTGCACAGGAGAAAGTTCTTATTGTCACTTGCAGTTCAAGCTCACTTCCATGCAAATTTCCTGACCAGCTAACGAAAACCCTATGGTTTTACGAAATTGGAGCTGGACTTATACACTGAGTATGGACCGACGAATCCAGAAACCTCTAAGTGCGATTTACGGTATCCACGATTTCGACATTTCATTTGTTTTAGCTTCTTGTTAAAAAAACTAAACCGAATCGAATTGAATTGATATTATTGGGCATCAATTAAATGATTCGTCGAGAGAAGAATACAGCAGATGATTGTATTTGTAGCGGAGATTCGACGAAAATGGAGCCAAGAAAATCGTGATGAGCGCGGTCGGCGTTGCGGTGTAGGGAGAAAGGTTGAGATGCGGTCGTGTCGCGCGTCGGGAGGCGGTCGGTTGGGTCGAGATGTATTCGGCGGCGTCACCTGTCGAGCGAAGGAAGTGTCGATGGCGGCGGCGGCGATCGATCGGTCACGGCGTCGGGTAAACGATCAGTGATTCGAGTCGATGGCGACTTTGTGGTTCAGGTTTTTCCATATATTCACGATTAAAGCGTCGTTTTGCGATATTATTAAAAAATGTAAGCGGCGTCGTTTATGATAGGCTCGTTTGGGGCTCGGTTGGGCTCGGGCTCGGCTCGTTAAGAAACAAGCCTAATTTTGGAAACGAGCTTGGCTTGTGCAAACTACGAGCGAAGCTCGGCAGAGCGAACTCCGACTTCAGCTTCGAGGATCAATTACCGGCCACTGCTTGATGGCGAAGCTGACGAAGTAAGTGACCTGTCAGTGGGGCTAGAGATGGCTTCACTAGCCATGTGTCGGATTGACACGTCTATTGCTAGATCTATGGTAGCGGTCCTAAATTGACGTGTCTATTGCCCATCGTATAGTGACCGCCACTTAATTTTCCTGTCTCAGTAAATCTTGTAGAAACGAACTTACTTGGTCTTGGCTGGATAGCGAGACGGGGTTGAAGAGAGTCGAACAGAAGGATTAAAATTGGATGACTCACAAGACTTGACTCATTCACAGGAGCTAAACCCGGGTGACCTTTGGTATTGAAGTGAAAAATTTCTTTGATCGATATTTTAATGCTCTGTCTATCTTTATTCATTTTGGTACACTTGATAAATGATGACATTGACCACCACTCTTTACGGTTTGAATTTTTTCTTTTCTTTTTTTCTCGTTAATAGCAAACCCTCGTTAATTTGGATTCATCTGTAGGAGTTTGGTGTTTTGCTTGATTGTCTTGAAGTAATGACCTCCCGGCTTTGTTTCAATTTTTTCGTTCTTTTTCGTCTGACGAGCACGAAATAGTTTAATTTGGTTTTCATTTGTAGGATTTAGTGTTTTCCACTGATTGTCTTGCTCATATAAATCTTTGCGAACAAGCCCAATAACTCAACATTCAGTGATTTTGAATTTAATAAATGTTGCAGATCTGACCAGTGTTATTATCTTACTGGTTTTGGTTGGCTTTCGATTCATAGAGCAAAACATCAAAGGGTAGTATTTGCTAACTACGTCGATAGCTACTAATATGTCCTTATCTTGAATTCGAGAAATCATGATAAATTGTGTTAGGTTACCTATGATCTGAGAGATATCGAAGAACAACGAATTTTAAAATCGAAATCTTGGTAGAAAATTATGGAAAATATCTTTTCTCTTATCTTTCTACTAAGCATCTTTTTTTCTTTGCTAGAGCTAGCAACAGTCATGGAATAAATAAGAGCATGCTAATGCTTTAGTTGGTGATAAGAATTAAATGTGAAGGTCTCAACTTTTGGAATAAAAAAAGTTGTGTAGAATTTTTTTGAAATTAAAAACGATTTTAGCTTGAACCTTAAATTTAATATGTCAGATTAAAAAAAGTTCAATATTCTTCCTGAGAGGAATTCTATTGAATTAGTTATTCGAGAAACATACATGGCTCTAAGGTTTGCATTTGGTTGAAGTAGGCTTTGCTAAGCCTTACTGCTCTACAAACTAGATCTTCTTGCCTCCCTTTGTGCTTGGGTCTCTCTTTCGTTAAGGCATGAAGAGAATCGGCATTGCCTTGGGAATGTAAGCTCGTATAATCCCTATCTAAACCAAAAGAAAAAAGAGGCCCCTCTAATGTTCGAGTCCTGCATCCATTGTTGTGTCAATATAACAATATTCATTGCAGCTGATCTCGCTGGTAATGTTAGTGACTAATATCATAGTTTTCGTGCAACAAACATAAATCATTCATATTGTTTCTTACCACATTTTAAAGCATATAAGTTATCCTACGGAATGCGGCATGGGATTTTGGATTAATGTTTGATGAGATATATTTGAATAATTGATTTTGGATCTATGCTATATCAAATAAGCGTTGGAATAATTTATAGTGGTCTTGAGATAGTGGAAGCCAAGTTTCTCTAGACATTTTAATGGTTGGTCAATGGTTAAAATTGAAATGAGTGACAGATTGAAATTGATCAAGCATCAAATGAAGATATTTCAAGCTTAATATGACAATGATATAATTGATCAAGCTCTTAGAAGTGGAGTTCATAAATCAAGGCAGTTTCCAAATCTAAAATGACCCAAATGCTTAGGACTCAAGTTCCGAAGCATCAAGTTAAGATTTTGTAATCTTAGGAATCTATGTAAGATGAATGCATTGGTGCACTTTAGGGTATATCATCTCTTACATGCATATTTTTCATAACTCGGTTTTTGTGTCTAAATTGAATATCTTTTTGAAAACTCAATTATGAGCATCAAACCTTAGGCCTTTAAAGTTTAAAATGTATTCAAAGGTTTGAAATTGATTTGGAATGAAAGGAACCTAAAGTGACCATTTTTAGGGCCTTTTTGGCATTCTTTGCATACTTAGTGATTTTAACTCGGTTTGACTTTAAATTGATTAAATATTTTAAAACTCATGTTTAATCATCAAATCTTAGTTATTTGGATTTTAAAATGTACTTAAAAGGGTTATTTAAAGTTATAAACTGATTTGGAAGCCGAAAAAAGTGTTAAACGGACCAGCGACTTTTTTGACAGCGATTTGGAGATTGTCCCAGAGTCATCAGATTGATCAGCGGTGAAGCCGTTCGATCAACTTGATCCATCGATTATCCTCGAGAATGTAATGTCGGCCAGTTTGGGTCTGAAAAGGCAGTTTTCATTTATGAATCGGTATATTGTCGTCGTAGATTAATTCGACGATCGAGTAAGCGGTCGTGGTAACTTGCAATACATTAAATGCACAACGGCTAGTGCATTTAATGAAATGGTCGATCGGTTGGCAGCTTATTTTGCTGCCAAATTCTCACTCTATAAATAGAGAGTTGGGGATCATTTAATGCTATGAGACTTACTGCATTTATTCTCTCAACCACCATTTCTCGTGCTAATCAATTATCAATCTAAGATTCTTGGTGCATTCATTTCACTTGCATATTCTAGAGTACACCTTTGTATTCATCATAAGCTTGAGTTGTATTTGATCCATCTTGAGAGCTAGAGAGAGAGTCTTATTGAGCATTAAAGAAGGCTTCAAGTGTGTATAGTTTGGAGAATTTGTGAAGTATCCATTGGAGCCAAAATCCAAATGTAAAAAGAAGAAACTCGGGTTGGACCTTGAAACTAGTAGAACCCTCACTGGTTGAAGGTTGAGGAGAAGTGGACATATGCAAGGGTGTGCCAAACCACTATAAATCTGAAGTTTGATTTCTCTACCCTATATCTCTTTATTTAATATTTTTGTAGTTAAATTTGTAGATTTTCTTATTGATTTATAAAAAGTTTTTTAAGAAAACCAATTCACCCCCCTCTTGGTTATTTTCTTAAAGCAATAATCAACTTTCAATTGGTATCAGAGCTTGGCCTCTTATTTTTAAGACTTAATTGTCTAAGAGGAAAATGACTAACACTAAAACTAGCTCAAGCCTTTTTCAAGTCGAAAGTTTTCCCATCATCAAACCCCTTTCTTTGCCGGGTCCGATTATCAATTTTGGAAAAACAAAATGACTTGGTATTTGTAATCTCTTGATATGGAAATATGGAAAACAATCTTATGTGGTTACACCTTTCCTACAAAAGTTGTTGATGGGAATAAAATCCAAAAGCCTCTTGAAGAATTTGATGAAGAAGAAAATAAAGAATTTCAATTAAACTCAAGAGCTATTTATATTCTTGTATATGATATTGATAGAATTGAGTATAATAGAATTTGTCAATGCAAAACGGCTAAGGAGGTTTGGAGGATACTCGAAATTACCTATGAAGGAACCAACCAAGTCAAAGATTCTAAAGTTAGAATTCTTGTTAATGATTATGAAATGTTCAAAATGAAACCTAATGAATCTATTGTTGAGATGTTTACTAGGTCACAGATGTTGTCAATGGACTTGAGGGTTTGGGAAATATGGTAAGTGAAGAAGACAAGGTATCTAAAATTCTAAGATGCCTACCTCCCAAATGAAATTATAAAATAGAGGCAATTGAGGAAGCAAAGAATTTGAAAGAGCTACCTTTTGAGGAACTTATCGGTTCCTTGATGACCTATGAAATAAAGATTACAAGACAAGAAAAGGAAATGCAAGAGGAAGAAGGAAAAAAGAAGAGTATTGCACTCAAAGCTCAAGAATAGCAAGTGGTTGAGGAAACAAAGATCAATGACATGGAAGATGATATCGCCCTCATAGAGAGTACAAGTTAATGATAAAGGATAAATTTACTGGAGGACTCTGATAGATAACTAAAAGAAAGAAGGTCCTTTAAGAGAAGAAAAAGAAAAAATAAAAAAGAGAAGGAGCTAGAGAAGTAATTTGCAACAAGTGCAAGAAGCCGAGTCATGTAAAATATGATTATCCTCTCTACAAATCCAAGAGAGAAAAGATAAAAGCCATGATGACAATGTGGAGTCAAAGTGAAGATTCATCCGGTAATTAGAAAGTAGAAAAGTTGCCAACATGTCTTCATAGCTCTTGAAGATCAAGATGAGTAAATTCTAACTTTGATAATGATGAGGAATTGGCAAGATCATGGCTTGATGAAAGAACACCTCACTTAAGAAGAAAGTTTTTGAGCTTTAAAAAGAACTTGATGAAATCAAAGAATTTTTTTCAAAAGTTGAAGCTTCAAAAATTTCTCTTGAGAAGGTAAATAAGGAACTACTAAAAAAGAATGAGTGGATGATCTCTTCCCTTTCAAAATTCTCTCGTGGAAATTTTTTTTTGACATGATCCTAGCTAGCCAAAAATGTATTTTTGATAAAAATGGGCTAGGACACAAGTCTTCAAATAATGAAAAATATTTCAAAAACTACTTTGTCAAGGAGTCCACAAGTGAAAGTCACTCAACCATTTGCAATTTTTGTGGTAGAGGAGGACACATTAGTAGTATTTGTCCTCTTAGAAATGTATCTCAAAAGGCCTCACCTCTAAGTCAAAGAAGGCTTAGGTTGAAAAATCAAAGGTCACTAACCACCAAGGACCCAAAAATATTTAGGTACCTAAAGCTTCTTGATTTCCTCTTATAGGGATCAAAGAAGGAGAAATGGTTCTTAGATAGTGGTTGCTCAAGGCACATGACCAAGATGAGACAAAGTTTACCTTCCTCACAAGGAGAAAATGAGGGTACATGACTATCGGAGACAACGAGAAAGGTAAAATCATTGGACATGGTTCTATAGGTAACAATTCTTCATCTCTTATTAAAAATGTTTTGCTTATTGATGGTTCAAAACATAATCTTTTGAGCATTAGTCAACTTTGTGACAAAGGTTTTAAATTGATTTTTGAGTCTTCTCATTGCACCATCAAGGATTCTCAAAATGACAAAATCACCTTCATGGGCCATAGAAATGAAAATGTGTATATAATTAATATTTCAAAATATGGAGGTCATGATAGATGTTTTTCTAGCATGCATGATGAGAGTTGGTTGTAGCATAGGAGATTGGGACATGTAAACATGAATCTCATTACACAACTCAACAAAAATGAACTTGTTAGAGGCCTTCTCAAAATATTTTTTGAAAATGATAAAGTTTGTGAAGCATGGCAAATGGGAAAGAAAATAAAAACATCTTTTAATTTTTTTATAAATTTCTACCTCAAGACCTCTTGAGTTTCTTCACATGGATTTGTTTGGACCCTAAAGGATTACTAGTCTTGGAGGTAAATCATATGCATTTGTGATTGTGGATGACTTCTCTAAATATACATGGGTCTTTCTCTTAGCTCACAAAAATGATGCCTTCCATGAGTTTTCAAAGCTTTAAAGAAAAATTCCAAATGAAAAAGGTTTTACCATCTTTTGTATAAGAAGTGACCATGGAAGGGAATTTGAAATAGTTGATTTTAGAAGCTTTTGTGATGAGCATGAATTTAACATAACTTTTCGGCTCCTAGAACTCCCTATTAAAATGGGGTTGTTGCAAGGAAAAATAGAACTTTGCAAGAAATGACAAGAACCATGCTTCATGAAAATAATTTGTCAACTTATTTTTGGGCCGAAGCAGTTAATACTTCATGTTATATATTGAATAAAGTTTTGATAAGGCCCTCTTTGGACAAAACCCCATATGAACTTTGGAAAACAAGAAACCTAACATTAGTTATTTCAAAGTATTTTGAAGTAAATGCTTTATTTTAAACACCAAGGAAAACCTTGGAAATTTTGATGCAAAATCTAATGTTGGGATATTTCTTAGCTATTCTTCATCAAGTAAAGCTTATAGAGTTTTCAACAAAAATACCATGGTAGTAGAGGAGTCCATCCATGTAGTCTTTGATGAATCTAACGATTCCCTTCAAAGAAGAGAAAGAAGTGTTGATGATGGACGAGGTTTGACCTCCAGCGGGATGATTTACAAATTGAAGATAGGGTTCATCAACAAAAATAGGAGATTGATTCAAACAAGGAAGAGGAATCACCTTTGACCCCACCTCCATCTCCTCAACTTGAGCAAGGAGAATCTAGTCAAGGACTTCCAAGAGAGTGGAAATTTGTCACAAACCATCCACATGATCAAATTATAGGTAATCCATCAATTGGGTTAAGGACTAGATCCTCTCTTGGAGATATTTGCAATAACCTTGCCTTTATGTCTCAAATTGAACCTAAGAATTTAAATGATGCCATAGTAGATGAGAATTTGGTAATAGCTATGTAAGAAGCACTCAATCAATCTGAAAGAAATGAAGTTTGTGAGTTAGTACCTAGGCCAAATGATCAAAGTGTTATTGGTACTAAATGAGTGTTTAGGAACAAAATGGATGAAAATGGCATAATAGTTAGAAACAAAGCAAGATTAGTGGCCTAAGGATATAATCAACAAGAGGGAATTTACTATGAAGAGACCTTTGCTCCCGTAGCTAGATTAGAAGCCATAAGAATGTTGTTTGCTTTTGCTTGTTACAAAAACTTCACTTTATATCAAATGGATGTGAAAAGTGATTTTTTAAATGGCTTCATAAATGAGGAAGTGTATGTTGAACAATCACCTGGTTTTGAAAGTTTTAATTTCCCTAACCATGTTTTCAAACTCAAAAAGGCCCTTTTTGGCTTAAAACAAGCTCCTAGAGCTTGGTATGAAGGGCTAAGCAAATTTCTTATTTGTAGTGGTTTCAAAATGGGCAAAATCGATACAACAAGTCAAAGGAGAATGACATACTTATTGTTCAAATCTATGTTAATGATATTATATTTGGTGCTACTAATGTCTCACTTTGTGAAGAGTTTGCCAAGTCTATGCATAGCGAATTTGAGGTGAGCATGATGGGAGAGCTCAACTTCTTCCTTGGTCTTCAAATTAAACAACTTAAGGACGACGCCTTCATAAATCAAGCAAAGAACGTAAGAGACCTCCTCAATAAATACAATTTGGAAGGAGTAAAGATCAAGAGCACACCCATGGGCTCATCCATCAAGCTTGACATGGATGAGAAAGGTATGCCCGTTGACCAAACTAAATATAGAGACATGATTGGTTCTTTGTTATACTTAACGGCTAGTAGACCCGATATCATGTATAGTGTATGCTTATGTGCTAGATTTCAAGCATGTCCTAAAGAATCCCATTTGAATGAGGTTAAAAGAATATTTAGATATTTGAAAGGCTTTATTGATATTGGTATTTGGTATCCAAAATGTGATAATTTTGAATTTATATGCTATTCGGATGCGGACTTTGGAGGTTGTAAGATTGATAGAAAAAGCACTAGTGGAACATGTCACTTTTTAGGTCACTCACTTGTGTCTTGGCATAGCGAGAAATAAAATTCGGTTGCCTTGTCAATGGCAGAAATTGATATGTTAGAATTGCTATTTTAACATATACAAAAAACTGACTGAGTTATACCATAACAACCATAAATTATTCAATCCCCAGCAGTCATGCCAAAAACTTGTTTGATTGAATGCATATAAAATCTGTTTTCTGCTGCTTAGGTAATAATTTGCAATTTAAATTTTGTTTTGGTCTAAATCACTACAAGTGCACAGGTCATACAAGTAAGAAAGTGGAATTTTAAGTCTAGAGGTTATTCCAGAATACTCTAAATACGCCTCTAGCGCTAGAGTATATTAAAAGCTAAATGGAATTTTCGAAAATAAAAGCGAAGACCTAGAGAATTAATAATAAAGCCAAGGGTAAAGTGGTCTTTTACCACTTGAGGACATAAAAGGCATAAAACAATAAGTTTATATGCAAATGTGAAATTTGAGAAAATATGGAATAGAAATTAGAAAGAATGGAAGGACCTAAATGCAAAAATGAGAAAAGAGTTTAATAATGCAAAGGCCAAACATGGCCTTAACAAAAAAATTGGATAAAAGCAATTGGTCTCTCATTTTGAGAGACCAAAAACGTAAAGAAGAGAAGAAAGGGAGAAGAAGAAGAAGAGGAGAAGAGGAGGAAGAGAAGAAGAAGAGAAGAAGAGAAAGGAAGGCAAAGGTACGAACTTTGTATATATTTGTATGGATACATGTTTGTGGGTTGTGGGTTGTGAGAAACCCTAACCCTAAAATGAATTCTTGTAAATCATCACAAATCCCCTTTGATCTCTAGGGTTTTGTTAAATTTCATCCACATCCTTAGATTTCTTGAAATTAGGGTTGGTAAACCCCCATATGGAACAAGATGAGTATAGATCCTCCTTTGAGGTTGGATTCTGTGAGGTTAAATGTAAGTAATTTAAGGTTAGGGTTCAGATAAGCCCTAGCACTAATCCTTGTGTTTGGGGTGTGTGCGTTTATGGCCTGTGGAATGGTTTTTGGAGTAATTCATGAAAAGTTTGAAGAAAGATATGTAATGAAGATGATTTGAGTAGAAAGAGATTATAAGATGAATTTAGGTGGTTTTGATGTGTATATAGAGTATTGTTTATTTGGGTAGTAATATATGGAAGGGAAGAAGCCCACGTGCAGACTAATTTCAGAAATTTGTCGGTGCGTCGGAGGTACATGCAAGTGCGATTGTGTTAATACCTCTCTATTTTGACCAGTGTTCATATTTTGGCCATAACTTGATTATTTCTGATCCGATTTGAGTGATTCAAGTTTCTAATTAAACTAGACTTAAAGTAGAACCAAACATTCAGAAATGGGTACCTTAAAATTATGATTCTATGTGGCCCAAAAATTCACTCAAAGTGAGGCTATGTCCAAGCCAATTTCTGGTTCTGTTTTTGAACATAGAGTGGTCCGGGTTGTTTAGGACATAACTTGAGTTTTGGTGCTCCGATTTGGGTGATTCCAGATGGAGAAGAACCCTTAGCACCTTAGCTTCAAAGTATTACAAAGAACCAGTGTCAAATCATGAGTTAACATCCCCGAAATGACAAGGAGCAGTGGCTGCTGCTTATGCTGCGAGTCTTGCAAGTTCTTCGATTTTTGTCACGGCACAACTGCATAACTCCTTCGTTAGGACTCCACATGGGTATTCTTGGACTCTGGAAAGATAATTGAGTCTAGAATATAACCATATGCTAATTAATGGCATTTAATTCCCTGCTTAATATGAAAATTTGAATTGTATACTGGTGTACTAATCGGCTTGGTTAAAGTTAATTGGAATACATAGTAAGAAGGATGTAGATATGAACAAGGATGCAATGCGTATAGATGTGTTCAAAGAACATGAATGTGATATGGAAGATGAGAGCAGATTGAGCATGAATATAGACCTTGAGAAGACATATGTCTTAAACACGCAATGTGTGGTTAGGATTATATATGATCATTATCACATATAACTGAAGAAAAGGATAATAAAGTAATTAGAATCATTGGATAAATTATGTGGATAATTATGAATGGAGTATACATGAGATAGATAGCATATGAAATGAGCACGTGAATGAGTATGTGAATGAGTATATATGAATGAGTATACGTGAATAAGTACATGAATGAGTATATGAATGAGTATACGTGAATAAGTACATGAATGAGTATATGAATGAGTATACGTGAATAAGTATATGAATGAGTATACATGAATGAGTATATGAAATGAGCACATGAATGAGTATATGAAATGAGCACATGAATGAGTATGTGAATGAGTATATGAATGAGTATATGAATGAGTATACGTGAATGAGTATATGAATGAGTATATATAAGAATGAGCACATGAATAAAGTATACATGAATGGTATATATGAATGGTACATGAATGAGTATACGTGAATAAATTACACATGAATAGTATATGAATGAGTATACGTGAATAAATTATATATGAATGAGTATACATGAATAGATATATGAATGAGTATATGAAATGAGCACATGAATGAGTATGTGAATAGTATATGAATGAGTATACGTGAATGAGTATATGAATGAGTATATAAAATAGTACATGAATGAGTATGTGAATGACTGAGTATACATGAATGAGTATATATGAAATGAAAGATGCGTGAATGAGTATATGAAATAAGTACATAGATTGAGTATATCTTTGAAAAGATAATATGAAAGTGAATAGGTGAAATGTGATATTTGAAAGCTAGGAAATAAAATGTGAATGATGATAAGGGCTGGGATTCATCAAAGCGGAATCATTGATAAATGAATGCAGTGAATATGGGAATTGAAATGTGATATTTGAAAACCAGATAGATGTGAATGATGATAAAGGCGGGATTCGATTAAGCGGAATCCGTCGTAAATGTGAATTGATTGATATATGAATGAATAGCCAGTGGGATGCACAAATCGACGATACGTCAAACACGAAATTATCCAATGTCCCACTTGGCGGGATGCACTAATCGGCATCTGTCATGATGGCGTATGGCATTGAAGAAATGTCACACTTGGCGGGATGCACCAATCGACATTCGTCATGATGGCGTATGACATTTAATTAATACTACATGTCGAGTGCACACGAAGCGGCGTCGTCGTGATGGGAGACGAATAATTGATACCACATGTCGGTGCGCAAACGACATCATTTATGATGGGAACGAAAAGTAATACCGTAATCGGGGTGCACCAAGCGGTATCGTCGTGATGAGGCCCGAATTGTTAAAATGTGTAGGCACGTTACGAATGATAATAAGGGGCGGGATTCATCAAGCGAAATCCGTTAGAAATAAGTTTGAATAGTTAAGAGAAATAACCAGCATTGATAGGTGTAAATGGGGTTTTATGCATATATTTAAATCTCATAAATTGAATTATGAATTGAATTGTACGTGAAAATGCATGTTGTGATATGATAAATGATTTGTAAAAATGAAAGCATGCGGGGAAATAAGAATAGTATGAGTATATGTGGATATAAAGGCATTATTTAGTAAATGCATTTTGTTAGTATAAATGTTTATAGGCTTGCCAAAATAAATGTTTCAGCGTAATTAAAGTCTAAAATGGAATAACACAAACAAAATGTTTTGAGAAGATAATTGAAAATGTCGGAGTAAACAGGGCTCCGGCTTGGATCCGCCAACCGGGTCGAGTCGGGGATTCGGGTCGTGACACTTTTGAAAGCGAAAATTTAATAAAACCAAACAAAATGTTTTGAGAAGATAATTGAAATGTCGAGATAAATCAGACTCCGGCTTGGAGCCATATTGGGTGAGTCGGGAGTTCGGGTCGCGACACTTTTGAAAGCGAAATTTAATAAAGCGATAACTAAATGAGATTAAGCGGTATATCAGTCTAATTTCATTTTGTATGTATTTGATATGACTTTGATATGTTCGATTTTCCTTGTAGATCTTATAAGATTGTTTTGAATATGATCGACATGCCATACATGTAGAAGATATAAATTAAAACTTGTAAAAGAAGACATGACACACATGGATGTAATCTGATAAGTGATAATGATATGGAATCTGAAAAGGATAAAAACCTACATATGTAATATGAGATGAATTAGAAGTCACATACAAATAGGCCGTTATATGGAAAATGTAAAAAATATAGTGGCCGGTGATTATTGTTATTGGTCGTTCTTTGTTTATATGTTTCCACTAGGCGTAAAGCAGCGCAGGTGTTCAATCAGGTGTAGGTACTGAAGGAGATAAAGAAGACGGGATATTCACACAGCCGGTGCGGGCGTCTAGAGGAATGGTACTCCTGACACTATTTCGCGATCTCGATGTTTATATTAGACATATATATGTATAAGTGTTTGTATAAGTAAATGGACTTAGTATATTTGTATAGATTTTGGTAGGGACACCACTCCGATTGGTAGTTTCTTTGTATGTAAATGACTTTTGGTTATTTGAAAATTGTTTGTATACTGGGTATAAGTTCATTTCCCCGAAAAAAAAAAAACGAATTAAAGAGTCCGATTATGGTCTCGCTCCCCGGACTCGGTTCAGATCTGCCAATCGGGTCGGACTGGGGATCGGGGCGTGACAATTCCCACGAGAATTGATTAGAAAATTTAAAGTGTAACTACCCTCACTACTCAAAATCCTCTTTATTTGAACTTCCAAATTTCAGGATAGGTTTAACTTTCTAAGGTAAAAAGAATCAAGAAATAATAATAATAAAAAAAGTTCTAAACTACATGATCAGAGAGTTCACTGGACTAGGAAAGTTGTGACCATCACTTTGCAAATTTCCAAATAAAATATAAAGTATGAGGCATGCAGACATTGACGTGTCGAGAAGCGAATTAGTGTAGCAATGAATTTCTCCCTAACACCTACACATTTCCTCTCAATTCACCACGCTATCTACAGACAATGGGTTTGAAGAGGTACTTGTAGAGTGATCTCTTTAAGATATGATTGTTTTCCTTTTCAATAATTCTGACCATACTCTTGAATTTAGAAATTGCTTGCCCAGTAAACTATGAATAATCTGACCCTCTCCAAAATAATTGGTATCTCATCCATCAATTAGACAAGAATTCCTTTTCCCCTTTATTAGAACATTTGCTAACACGGGGTTGAGATTGTTCCTCTCAACTGAGGTGAAACCTCTTAGAATTAAATTGCTAGATCAATAGGTGGATCATATGCCTCGGGAACACACTCCTGTTGTCACCTAGGAGGGAACCTTGAAGTCAGAGGTTAGATCTTTACCAATGATGTACCAGAGTGATCTAAAGAGTGCATTAGTTCAAATAATAATAGTGTAAATTATCCCCAAGACTGCTATTTTCTCTTAGGTAGTCCATTTCTGTGTCACTCGGAGGGATTCCTAGAAATCAGAAGCAATGATACAACTCTTTTTGGGTACCAAAACACTGATATTCAGAACAACTCAATGTAAGAGTAATACCAGTTAAATCACTCCAATTTTCATACCCAAAACAACATTAAAATTTTACAATCAATAATCCCAACAACAGATTCTTTCCAGAGGGAGCTTAGCCTTTCAAATTTGGATCACAAATGACAATGACTAGTTGATCAAAAAAATTAATTGAAATTGTAATCAAAACTGAAGAAAAATGAACTCCAGAAAAATTCCTAGATTCCATTGAAATTCAAACATAAATTTAAGTTTGATTTACCTAAATAGACTGGGTTTAGATCCTTTATACAATCTAAGATAACAAAACTAAATCTAGAAACAAAAATAAAAATAAAAAGAAAATTAAAAAGAACAATATATACAATGAGACTTCAGCTCTCCAAAAACTGAAACTTGATGAAAACGGCTAGAAGGCATGCCTTTACTCCTCGAGAGCTTTTATTTATAAGTTGAATGTTGGGCTAAACGGCGAATCATGCACTTGAAGCCTAGAAATTCAGCCTTAGTTGTTTATGTCGTGGTGATGTTGCGACATCAGAGTTGTCAATGTTGTGGATCGAATATGATGTCGCGACTTGTTGAGAGTTTTGTTGGATTCTCGATTTTCGATTGATATGTATCGATATCCGTGATATTGCGACATCAAAATCTGATGTGTGTAGATCAACTTTGATGTCACGACATTACTTTTCTAGTGTTTCGACATTAAGTTGATGTCGCAACACTGAGTTGATGTTGCGACATTGCTCTTCAACTCTACTTACTTCAGTTGATGTCGCGACATTGAGTTAATGTCGCGACATTGGCTCCTCGGTGCTTTAACTTGGATGCTCAGGTATGATGTTGTGACATTATTGAAAATTCTATGCTATGATGTAGGGACACTGCTTTGATGCATCGACATTGTTTTGATGTTGCGACACTGTATCTGTAGTTTTGATCATTTCAGCTGATGTTACGACATTGCTAACCTGATGTCACGACATTGGTTAGTTAAGTTCATCTTGATCACCTTAAACTGATGTCACGACATTGTTGTGATGTCACGACATTGAATCTTGATGTTCTAAAGCCCATTGTCAATGTCATGGCTAATGTTGCAATATTGCTGGTCCGATGTCGTGACATTGAGTTGGTCTTACAACCTTGGTTGCTTTGGTCTTATGTCGTGACATTACTGATCCGTTGTTGCGACATTGGATGTTTAGATCTCCAGTATTCAAGCCTTGACTATCACACCTGCTTCGTTCTTATTCGTATGCTGAATTTATTCCCAAGCGTAGGAATTAAGGTCGTCTAACATTGTAATAATGTGGGAATCCACAGGTCATCTCCACAGGGAGTGGTCTTTTAGTTGATCCTTAGGAGCTATTCTCCAAAGGTGTGTATTTGAAAAAGGAAATTATGGGGTTGTGGTTGGTTGATTGAAGGATTGATTAAATTGACTATTTTAAAATAGAAAGATGGTTCTTGGGTTGTAGGTTTCCACTCTCACTGTGATCACGTAATTCCCACCTCTTAGTTTGCAGTCTCATCAGAGCCATTGATGAATGGTCTTCGACAGAAAGATTTTGCTTTCCTTCTTTTAGAATGAGAAAACGAGGGATGTTAAACACTTGTTCGATAGTGGATTCGGACTCTTAGCTTGCATTTGTGATCAAGTACAACGTGTACCGAGGATCTCTCGTTCACACGTTGTCAAGAGGATGCCCAACTAAGGTTTTATAAAGTTTCTCTGCAAGGGCTGAACATCACACAATTCCATTGAAGTAGAAAAGAGGAATTGAGGGTCATTACCTTGATCAGGGTGAGTTTCCATCATAGAACCCCAGCATAAAAGTTTAGAACTTCATGGAAATTATAAAGCAAATCATAATCGATGAGAAATTATTCATAAAAGGAACTTTGAGAAAATCAAACTTCAATTACCAAAACCAAAATGTAAAAACCACGAAATCTTGAAGGAGAAAGCGAGGTTGTGTGATCTAACTGAAAGGTTACATGAACTTGAAATCCAAAATCTGTAGAAAAGTGAAGTCTTCAACCCTACTCTATAAACCCTAGCCTAAACTATGAGAAAGAACACTATTTTTTATGAAAACCAAACCCTAGGAATCAAAAGCTGCCTTCTCCACCTTTCCTTTGGCTTTTATACTCTTTTCCCTAGTGACCTCGAGTTGATGGCTGAAGGACGATTGTACCCTTGCATTAGAATCGTATTCCTGCTCAATTCCCGCAAATCTTACATGCCTGTACCGGTATAGGTTAGTGCTCTGCAGTGCAGGTTGATGTTAACTGCCGAGATGCAGGTTAGTCACATGCAGAATTACGGGTTAAGGCTAATACCGGTATAGGTTGGCGCATTGATTTACGTATGGGTGTCTCAAGTCACAGTGCTGCACTTGTTTCTGACATTATTTCACTTCCCAGAAAACTTCGCAAGCGGTTGCCATCATCCTTAATGATCCATATTCGCTCTCTGGACACGAACCCTTGTAACAATTATGTATGAAACCTGAAAAACCTGTACAAGTCCAAAAACACGAAAACAATTAAAAGTACATATTCTTATGCAAAATTTGAGCAAAGTATGACCTGAAGGTGCTAAATTCCGATGTAATTATTGCTCTTTTATGTATTCCTTAACACTGACTGACCTAGGCGGTTAGAGGCGCAAAACTATATTAGGACTCTTTACTTGATTTTCAGAAATTGGTGGAGCCAGTGTTATAAATGGTCAAATATCATACCGCAAGATACAAAATAAAACTACCACCGTAGTGGTGTTTATAGATAATCAATACATACGATCCTAAGTCCCATTTTACATATACATATACAATAAAGTTTATGCATTTACATTTACACATAATTAGAAGTATGAAACCTCTTGTGATGGACTTTATTAGTTTGGTAGCTAACGTATCACGGGAAGATCTGAACATCCTCCTCTTAATACCTCATTAGATTAAAACCAATGCTAAGCTTAATGGTTAGTAGGAAACATATGACTTATACGTATACATGCACTAATACTCATTCATAGTAAGCATATAACAGTAACAGATATACAGTAGCAGATATAATAATTTTTCATGAATTCATATAACAAACTTATACACATAATTGTACTTATAGCAGACTTATACTTGTTCAGATCTCCCATAGGAGTTACAGAGCTTATACTTATACGGAGGTACCCGTAGGTACTACAGAGCTTATACTTGTACAGAGGTACCCATAGGTACTACAGAGCTTATACTTGTACAGAGGTACCTGTAGGTACATTTAGAGCAAAACGATGTACAATACTTTACTCTTGTTCGTCATTCAGATTCTTGTCATATAATTGTTTGACTAGCTAGACCAGTAATAAGAAATGAGTAGGACATAACACAATAAGTACCACGGAGTGCAGTGTAGTGTGGTGCGTAGCACAAAGTAAGTCGAAGCGACGGAGAGTGTCGTCGCACTAATCGAGTATCGAAGTACTAAATGTATGTGCCAAAGCACGGTTAGAAGTGTCACGCACTAATCGAGAAAATGCAGAAGTACTATACGTGCACACTTACGTAACGGAAATTCTTAGTGTCCAATATCCGAGTCTTAGGCGTACTTACAATTATATGTGTTTAGGAACTTACTATCTTATCGCATAAGGCATTAAGTTTCCAACATCAAACTCATGAGCGAAACGGTCCTAATTTCCTTTACCTTAGAAACATGAATGGACCCTTTCATACACTTATAAGGTCCCCATTAGTCTAATAGACAAGTCCTCAGAATAATGGAATAGCAAAGCAGCCAAAACACATGCAGTGAGCAGTGCTATGCCATGGCCAGTGTGCTTGCTATGCCTACCACAACCACGAGGCTTGTCTAAGCCTCCCTCTGTGTCACGGTGTGGACATGCCCGCCTTGAGAGATTGTGGACTTACCTTCTTTGCATGGGTCCTTATCTGCGCGTAGGACCTGAGAGTGCCCAGTTTGCGATTTCGTCCTTTTCGAAATCCAACCATAAAATCAAAGAAAACTCCATACTCTCCAGAAACATCTCCCGAGTGTGTTCTACTTGACTAAAACTAAACATAGAAATTAATTAGGGTTTTTCCAAACCCGAACTCAAATACTTGTAAGTTAGGTTAACTTCTTAACACCCAAACAGGTATCCATACATCATAAACCAAAAATCCATACTCAAAGGGAGGATTCCATACTCATCTTATACCAACTAGGGTTTTACCAACCCAACTTTCAACAAATCTAGGGTTAGGATGAATTCCTAACTAAACCCTAGAAATGGAACAAATTAATATCCATACAAAACCTTAGCAATCCATACAAATCCATACCTGAAAAATCCTCTTCTCCTTCTTTTTCTTCCTCTTCTTCTTCTCTTCTTGCAAAACCCTAGCTTTTCTCCCACACTTGCTCTCAAAAACGTTTTTGGCACCATGTGCCTTTCCAAGACCAAATGTGGTCCTAAATCACTTATTCTCTTAAGGCCGTATTTAATTTAAAAATCCATTGGAGTTAAGTTATCCCCGAATGGCTATATAGTATACTTATTTCTATTTACTTCAATCCCCATATTTACTTAGACATATAAACTTATTTACAATTGACCCTTAGGTCCTCATTTACAAATTTCCATTTTTTCCCTTGTATCTTGTACAAATTTCGGGTTTCGAAATTTTCTCACTTAGCAAAATAATAATTATGAAAAATTTCAAAATGCACTTATAATATACCCTAATTATGTTAAAAACGATTAGGGTGTATTTGACTCGTGTTCAATAGAATTATCTTAAATCCAGCAATATTTATACACTATTTATCTACTAACGTAGCACTTAAAGCTCTTTATGATATAGTGTCTTCTAGAGGTCGAACACAGGGATGGGTTTTCTTCGCACAAATGGCTTACAATGAAGTTCAAAATGGTGAATTTGTTTTGGATTTTAAGGTTTGATAAAAACAAGGGGTTTACGGTTGGCGGGAATGAAATATAGAAATAAAATATAAAGAAATCTCATGAAGTGTGATTTCTTGGTTTTTTTGGGTTAAAGGCAGGCGAGGGGTTACCGTTCCTTTCTCGCGTTGGAGATGATGACCTATAGTTGTCTCCCGAATCAGTTCTTCATTTAACTATAAAACTTGACCCTTAGTAATTTTCCTTTGAAAGAAAGCATTTATTGAGCATTAATGGTCTCCAACATTAAAGACACGTCTCCTTGACCCACCTTCCAATGACTCATAAATGGTAACTACCGAATCTCAGTGGATCTAGCAATAAGCATCCATTGAACCCTAAAAGATTACCACATATTGGTCATTCAAGATGCGTCTAAGGGATTTAAACCTAGGGTTAAAAGAAGAGACATAAATTCCAATAAATAAAGGCGTTAAGAACATGAGAATCCTTAGTTTACCTTAGATCCCCTGCCCAGTAGACTTCTACTCCAATGAAAGAAGGGGTTTAGCCGCTCAACCTTTGAGTTGTCATCCTCAGAGGTTGTTTGGATGGTGAGAAAATGAGAGAAAGTGACAGAAAATAAGAAAAGGCGGGAACTCCAAAGAGCTTCGCGCTAAAAAAATCTTATTAATGATCAAAGTCCTTTATTCTGATTAGCTTGGGGATTATATAATTATTGACTATACAAAAATTACAAAATATATGAATTAGCCACTATTACACTTGAAGGGCAATTCCAGGAAAAATAAGAAAAAATACAAGAAGAGTCGAGCCGATTGAGTGGAGAATATTTAATTTGCCGAATTTCAAAATTTCTGGCCACGCGAAATTTTGCAACCCTTGCGAAATTGCAAGGGTGTTGTGCTTCTACTGCTTTCCTCTACTTTCTTCTTCCGCTTTCTGACCTATATCTCTGAGTTCAACTTGGATTCTCCGTGATTGAGCTGATTTAAAAACTTTGGCATGATTGGTTCATAAAACTACAAAATTTTCCACAAAAAGTGATCAGTAGTATAGCTAGGACCTTAACGTGCCAACCGCGTTAATTAGGCTGATTACTAAGCAAAAAGTGCTCATAACCTGTGACAAACAAAGAGTAAAAATAACACTATTTGGGTAGTAATCACCCTCCCAATGAGCACATTTGCTAGTCCTTGCTTAATGGAAGAGGAAAGAAACAAAAGATAGAAAATATATGTACACAAAAATTGTTGTTTCTAAAAAAAAAAAAGGGGAGCAATGTGCAACCAACATCAAGAGTCACCAAAAATAATGCCTAATAACTATCTTGAGAGACTGAACGCTATGCAAAGTTAAGTATCAAAAGAGTCTCCTTTCCTAGAGCACCAACCTGGAACTTCCACCAAAACCTAAGTGTTAGCTTGATTCAACGATAGGCTACCAAACTACACTCTCCCCCAGCCTAGCATATGCCAAAACCTAGTGATTCGTGTGCCAATGGTGGTATAGCTTCAATCAACAAATTTATAAACCCAAATCCTTTCTACTCCGTAGCATGTTACCGCAATATAGTGGCTCTGTGGTCGAACACGTGACGAGTTTTCTCGCACAAATGATTAATAGTCGCTCAAAACGGTGAATTCAATTTGGATTTTAGGTTTTGTAAAATAAAGGGGTTTCAAATGGTCGAAACCCAAAACAAGGTGCGTAAAAAATATAAAAAGAACTCCTCAAGCATCGGCCACTGGGTTTGAAATCCTAAGGCAAACGAGGGGTCCTTGGTCCTTCTCATATTGAGAGTGACGACCTATAGTCATTTCCGAACCTAGATCTTCATTCACACTAAAAATTGAACTCCCGATAATTCCTTTGGGATATAAAGATTTATCGACATAAATGGTCCCGTGTAGTTAAAATTCATCTCCTCGATCTACCCATAAGAATAAATAAATAGAAACTAATGAATCTCGGATCTAGCAATAAGCATCCATCGAACCCTAAAATCGCTATGATCGGTCAATCAAGGCAAATCCAAGGGATTTAAACCTAGAGTGAGAGATAGAAACATAAATGGCAATAAATGCTTGTGTTAAAAACATGAGAACCAACAGTGTACCTCAGATTCAAAGCCTAGTAGCCCTCATCTTCAAGGATAAAGGGCGTTTAGCCAACCATCCTCTGAGTTCATCCCCGCCGGTGCCTGGTGTAGCGAAAATGAGAGAAATCTGAGAAAAATGAGAGAATGAAAGAAGTGGGAAAACTCCCACCTGTGCTCTCTCAGATAAATGTAGAATGAAAAAGCGTTTCATAAAGAAGGGCCAAACGGGCTTATATGAATTCCCAAATCAAGCAAAATTAATAAAATACATGGAATACCACTATTACATGAAGGGTATTTTAGGAAAATCACAAAAAGAGGTTAAACAGGGTCAATCGGGGTCAAAATCGCGAGGCGTTGTGAAAATTGCGAATCATAAATTCCCAGTAGCAACTCCCGCAAAATTCAGAGCACCCATTTTCCCGTTTTCGCCTTCCTTTCGTTTCGAACCGCAATACGAGTTTAACCCCGCATTCTTCGCGGCTTGAGTCGACTCAATAATTTTGGCTAGCCGAGCTTGCAAAAACTACAAAAACAAACTACAAAATGTGATCGTAGTATAGCCGACCTTAATAAAAATCAAGCTAATTTGCTTGATTAGTACACAAAAAGTGCTCAAGTTCCAGACAACCGGTTCAAAATAACACTATTTGTGCACCAATCACTCCCCCAATCGACACATTATCATAGTTCCTTAGCAATGAAAGAAAGAAAGAGCAACAAAACTATAACAAAATTATGTTCTCAAAATGGTATTTCAAAAGTATGTATGAGTAATGCCTAACCCCCAATGATAATCATCAAAACCCTGCCTAATAACCATCTCAGAGAGTGAATGCCATATGCACTCATCATTAAAAGAGTTTCCTTCTAGAGAATCAACCTTAGAACCAAATTCAAATCTAAGTGTTTATATGAGTAGTTTTCAACAATAAACCGTCAAAATTGCACTCTCCCAACCGCTATTGCCACAACCTAGTACACTAAATGCACCTAAATAGATCAGACCCACCTTATTCCACAATTCATTTCAAAGCTGTTGTAGGTGCAATGTCAGGAATTGACTTCACCAAAGTCCATGCAACTGGGATCCTACCGATGACTCCCCACCACTTAAGGCTTAGACATCGTTTCATAAGGATTTTTCAACCACTAACTCTTCGTGCTCTTAATTCCTGACTTCAAATGATTTCAAAACTCCAAAGACTTACAACTCGCTGGAACTCCACCTATTCACCCGTGTAGTGAGTTCAAGTCTGGCTCCTGCCAACTGGGCTTAGTGGCACCGAGTTTTAAATACTGCTACCATACCCCCCGCACCGCGCTTCTGTAGCTTTCAACAAATGCAAATTATTACATAATTTTTCTTTTCTTTTCTTTTCTTTTTCACTTCTTTTATTTTCGGGAAGACTCCATTAGCCTTCTTTCATGGGGGTCCTTTAACCTATTAAAGGTAATAAATAAAACTAGGGTCAGCTTTTGCAAGATTTAAGAGGTTAGATGGTTTTTCACCATCACAACCCGATGTGCACAATGTGTGGTTAGCTAGAGGTGGAAGAAAACAAAGCAACAAGAATTCAACCTGGACATCCACTTAATTAGCATGAAACTAATCTAACATCACCGTAATTGGACAATGTTTCAACTTCAAACCGCAAGGTAGGCAAAACATAAAGAAAAAAAAAAGGTACTTTGAAACTAATTGTGTGCCTATATGATATGTATAAAAGAGATATGACTATATTTTCGCCTTTTACAAAAAGAAACTAACAATTTTCACAACTGGGAAACAAATAAAGAAGCCACCGAACAAAACAAAATGGACTCGCTTCAAAATAGCAGTAAAACATAATGTAAAAGCCACTTCCTTCGCTAACTTCCCCCACCCCCCCCCCCAACCAAATGTCACATTGTCCTTAATGGGGCCTGATTGGTTAGAGAATAAGGCGCTACCTCCTCGGTGAGCAAACTGGGTGGATGTCATCTCGTTCGGCGTGCCGAGGAGCCGATGAAGCCGGAGGAGAATTCCATCGCCATTGGCCGGGCTGGCCGTTAAGATGTCCAATGAAGCCAGAGGGCGCCGGGTGGGTGGTCATGGCCGGTGTCGCCGGAGGATGATCCAAGAGGCCTAGGTAGGTATCACGAGAGATAGGAGGTAAGCCTGCAGTGACTCGAATTTGCACTAGGATGGCGTGGGTTTCTGTGCAATGGCGCTCGTAAGAATACAAGCCTCTACGGGTGTCATTCTTACCTAAAGTCAGGTGCTCACAAAGATGTCGATGTGGATTTGGTGAAAGTGCGGACTACATCCATATTGCTGAGAAATCCTGAAAGTGGATACGGAGATATGCCGCAAAGGGTGGTGTCGATGTATTAGGTCCAACTAACGCCGTAGAGCGTAGCACCGAGGGGCGAGGGACGGCGATGTAAAGTAATGGAGCAAAGGATCATTGAGCCGCAGATGGTGCAACTGTAGCTCCTCTCAGATCCTTTGAAGGATGGTTAATCGCATGTCCCCAACTATGTCTTCGCGGAAGGTGCCGAGCATGAGGTAGAAGCCCGCCAATTGCCAACAAAGAAGAATGACCTCATTACCCTGCCGGGCGCTCTAATCGAGGCTCAGCAGGAAAACCCATATGCTCTAACACCTGACATAATAACCTTGGGAACAGGAGGGGTATGGACGCAGCCGGCTCCGTTCCCGCTATGACTTCATTCTCAAAGCGGAATAAGAGGTCATGAAAGTGCTCGGGCCAGAAATAACCAAAACCCTGATATTGGAGAGGTGAGCCTCCGTATCTCATCTCTACCGCACGATATGTTGGAGCCGGGAATGTGCTAGACAAGAGTATGTTCAAACTCGTATGATGTGAGCCGTATGCCAAACTTTTGTACTCCACTCAAGAACTATTCAAATTCTTGAAACGACACTAAAACTTGTTAAATTCGGGATGCTTATGTAGATGAAAAGATTGAATTGCTCCTTTTGTAAAATGTATTCATTAAAAATTGAGTTGGTCTTGATTACTACAAGTGCACAGGTTGTATAAGTAATAAAATTGGATATTTAAAGTCCAGATATTGTTCCCATGAGGAATGATGATAAATCAAAAGACTAACTACCCCAACTACTCAAGATCATTACTATTTGAAATCTACTATTTGATGATGAGATGACTAAAATAATTTTAGTCCTAGATTCACTTTCTTAATATACATGAAAATAATTTTTAATAAAAATGGGTTTGGGGATTCACTGAGTGAGACAAAACTGGATATAGATCAATGAGTAATAATCAATTTCTACATCTTATAGATTCATAGCTCAGCTATAAATTGGAAAATTGAGTTTGTCAAAGATGCATGGTAATATAGTTTGGATTTCTCCCTTAACCATACTTTTCATAGATTAAAGGTTCATATTCATATCTAAGACATGATTCTAATCAGTCACTTGTAATTTGTAACCCTCTTTCTAAGATTTAAGTATTTTTCCTATTTAGTACTTCATACCCAGATTTTAGGATTGGAGAATTCTTGCCCCCATAGACAGGATGTTGCAAGCCTTCTCCATTTGATTGACACCTTATCCTTCATTTATAATGAAAATTTCCATCTCCTTGATGAGATCTTTGCTAACACTAGATCAGAATTAATTCAATAGAAAGAGAAGAGACCTCTGAGTGATTAAACTGATACTTCATTCAACTATCCTCAAATTACGAGTAAGTTGGTGATCTATTTGAGTAACCCATCGAAGTTTAGTAGTTTCTTAGTATTAGTCTACCATACCCACAAAGAACAAATTCTATACCTCGTGATCATCTCTCGTGGTCATGTAGAGGGCTCGAAATCGGGAGGCAAGATACTAGACCTTGCTTGCAATACCCGCATTAGTAATCGGGAACAAATAAATTCAAAACAATACCAATCAAATAAATTCAAGAATTCTAGTTAAGGCGTTCCACCACCTTGTGCATAAAAATGACTATCATCATTGACCCATTTCCAAAGAGCTCAACTTTTCAAAACTGGTTCACTCATATCAATGACTAACTAATCAGGAAAATTCACTGAAATCATAAACGAATTGAAATAAGTGAACTTTAGAAACTTTCCATCCTCCATTTAAATCAGATAGTAATGAGAAAGATGACAGCTCGAAGGTGCACTTCAGTTCAATACCCAAATCCAGAAATCTAAAAGAATACCAACTAAAATCTACATTGAAACTCTATTGAAACTAACTTCTACTAAAAAGAAAAGAAAAGAAAAGAAAAGAAAAGAAAAGAAAATAAAATAAAATATACAAGAGACTTCAACTACCTAGACGTTCTGGAGTTGCAGAAGTTGCGCACAATGCCCTAGATGCGTCTATTTATAGACTTAATGTTGGGTGATTAGTGCTTAAATAGTGTTATTTTAAGCCCTGTTTATTGCAGGTTTTGAGCACTTTTTGTGTACTAATCAACTTAATTAACCCAATTAACACATTAAGGTCCCGACTTTACTACTAATCGCATTTTATGGCTATTTTTGTAGTTTATGCAAGCTAAACTCGCCAAATTGTTGAGTCGACTCAAACACGAAAAATCTAAGCCGAACTTAGAAGTTACGGGTTAGAAGCCAGAAGGAAAATGGAGTAGAAAACAGAAGGAATTGGGTCCCTATAGGAATTTTGTAGGGTTGCAAAAATTCGCAACCTGCAGCCTGTTTTACCCTATTTTGACCAACTTTTTGTAACTTTTTCCTAAACTACCCTCTATGTATTTTTGGTAGTTCATACTTTTTTGTAATTTCCCTTGTTATGAGCAGTAAATAAGGCTCAGTCAAGGCTTTGTACAGAGAAGGATCACTTTATGCAATAAATTTTGGGCGCGAAAGCTTTCAGCTCTCCTGCCTGTTTTTCTTTCTCTCATTTTCTCTCACTTTCTCGCTTGCCAAACACCCCCTGAGGATGACAACTCAGAAGATGGTTGGCTAAACCCCTCTTATCCTTGAAGAGTAGGGCTACTGGGCTAGGGTTTTGAGGTAAACTGTTGGTCCTCTTGTTTTTAACGCAAGTAGTTATTATCATTTATGTCTCTATCTCTCACTATAGGTTTAAATCCTTTTGATGTATCTTGATTGACCAGTACTTGGCAATCTTTTAGGGTTCAGTGGATGCTTATTGCTAGATCTACTGAGGCTCGTTTAGTTGCCATTTATTTGTCACTGTAGGGTAGATCAAAGGATCAGTTTTTACTATCTTGAAACATTAATGACCAATAAATGCTATATCTCAAGAGGAAAACTATTAGGGTTCGGTTTTATAGCTAAACGAAGATCCGGTTCGGGAAATGACTATAGGTCATTCTCCCCAAGGTGAAGGAAAGGGACCCGAGGACCTCTTAGTTGCCCTAGAACCTCAAACCGAGTGGCCCAAGGCTTCAAGGAGTTCTTTTTACATTTTAGTTGTAGTCTTCAAATCACTAACCCCAATGTTTTCATCAAACCTTAAAAATCCAAAGTGAAATCACCATTTTGAATCCACTGTTAGTTACCTACACAAAGAAAACCCATCCCCCGTGTTCGAATTTCTGGGAGCCATTATACTACAAAGAGCTATGCTACGACAAGAAGAGGTTTAAGTTTATAAATATTTTTTATTTCTCGAGCACCAAATCTCTCTACTCCCTATGCATGCTAAGCAATTTTAGCGAATCTATCACGCACTTCATTAATCGCTGCTTGTGGATCCCCAAAATTTCGCCCAACAGTCACTCGATCGCGACATAGAAAGTTCATTTCACGATAAAATTTTCGCCTTTGTCGCTATCTCCCTCACATAGCTTGCGCCTTTTCGCGACATATTCTCTGAAGCTCTTTGGATTATGTTCGACAGAATTTACAATGTCGCGACATAATTTTGGTGTGTAGCAGTTTTGTTTTCGGTCGCAAATGTAAATGTATCGTGGTCGCGACACCAACCTATTTGCAAACTACCTTCATGTCCTTCTGCTTCTAGAGTCTATCGTGACATAATTTTCCTTGTTCTGAAAAACATTTTCCTTTTAGCTTGTTAACTCTATTGCAACAGAGTTTTCCGTCACGGCCAGGATTTTCAGTCCTTAGTACTTTATCGTAATAGGAAACCCTCGGGTCGCGATGCACTTTCTTCTCTGATTCTTGTATCTTGTTGAGCTGTTTGTCACGACATAGAAATCTTTGTTGCGACATGCTTGACTTGGCTAATCTTAGTTCTCCTTCTATTTTTGTCGCGACCTAATTTTATTCTATTATGACAGAATTCTACCATTCCATAGCTTTTATTGTAGTGACAGAAAATTTCTCTGTCGCGATAGAGATTATGCCTTCATTTATATACTATGTCGCAACATGAGTTTCTTTTTCACCATTCTTGTTGTGTTGTTCTTCAACTCCTTGTCACGACAGAGAGTTCACCTCCTTCATGTTATGTTTGTTGCGACAAAAATAATATTTGTCGCAATAGAGATTTTGTTGCTCTTAGTTGTGAATTCTAAATGTTTTGTCACGACAGGATTTTCTTTGTTGTGATAGAAATTCCTCCTTGAGCTGGCTTGGTTCTGAAAACTTTGTCACAACATAAAAACACTTATCTCAGTTGACTTATGTTACAGTCTTAGCATTTTCTGTCACGACAGAATTGTCTTTTGTCGCGACAGAGTTCATATGTTAGTCTTCAGTTTTTTATGTTGCGACAGAGGAAATATTGTCGCGACACAGCTCAATTGCTCTCTGCCTTGATCATTGTCGTGACAGTCTTCTTTTTCATTCGTCTTTATCAATGTTGCGACATAGAACTCTTTGTCGCAACATAAATTCTATTTATGCCTAAAGTTTATCGTGGACTTTATTGCGACATATAGCTGCTGGCTGCGACATAGTTCTTTTGGCCTGCTTGAAATTGTGTTGTGACATACAAAAACTATGTCGCGAAAAAGACTGCTCTAGTTTCCATTTTTTTTTTGCTTCTTTTCTACTTGTTTTCTCTCATTTTCCAAATTAACACCTGCTTGTTTTCTCTCATTTTCCAATTAACACCTGCAAAACACAAAGTTGGTGAATGTTCCATAATTTGGCATACAAACAGAGATGAAATTGTTGAAAACATGCCATAAAAATGGATTAAAAATAGATGAGTTTAAGACTCATCAACATGCATGGCCAATGTGTCATTTTGATTGATGGTTAGGATCTTAGGTTACGTATCCCATTTGGGTACTATCATCTAGCTCTTAGTGTAAAACCCCAACCTTATTGAATGTTATAATAGTAGTTTTTGAACTTATTAGAGGTCCAATGATAGAAATGAGGGTAGATTAGAATTTAGAACGCTCTGGACGTCATTTGGGCATGAAGTGGAATTTTTCGAAAATTGTAACCGGGTGCTCTAAGGAATAGTGATTTTTCTTATTATATCCGGATGGAGGGGTTTGCAAAGGAATTTTAAAGAAATTTCAGTTCCTATGACTTTGAACTGATATTTAGAAGAGAATAGGAGATTTAAGTGAATAGTGATTTTCGGACTGAAATTTATATGCTACCGATATTTTCTAAATCAAATAAAATACTAAAAATGTCCCAAATAATCATAGAGTCTAACGAAACTGAAACAGAGTGAAACGGAGTCCGTTTGGATAGTTTTCAGGCGATCCGAACGTAATTCGGATAATAATACGTTATTGTCAGGATTTACGATTTTAATGATTTTAAATCCGAGCTCGTGATTTCGCAGTCTGAATACAATGTGAAGGATAAAATTAGAATATTTCATGGTCAATTTGAAGTTTAGACGACCATAGAATATTTCTGGACATTTAATTCCAGATAAAAGCAAGATAAGGTGAAACCGGAGTTAAAATCGCTATAAGGGAGATATTTTCTGTGAGAGCCAATTAAAACTTTTCTAATGACTCAAGTTATGAATAAAATAATAGGTTAATGGATTTGTGATTCATTAGAATGGACCAATGAGCTTTTTGGTTCAAGGGTACTTTGCAAGTGTGGAAAAGGGCAATTTTGGTAAGTGTGAAGCAAAATCTAAATTTAAGAGATTAAGTTGGCTCAAAAGGAGGAGAGTCATTCCATAAGGAGAGAAAGTGAGGGAAGAAAATAGAGAAAAGAGAGGAAAGAAAAGAGAGGGAAGAGAAAAACCCGTGAGGCCATAAAGGAGCAAAGCGGAGGGGATTTTTCTTCTCCTTCAAGTCCAAGTGCTCTACAAGTGGTAGCAAGGAGAGGAGCCAAAGGAAACCAAGAACAAGTAAGCTTTTAATGGTGGGAAAGTTAGGGCTTGATGTCTTTCATGTCTAATGTCTTGAATTCTTCGTATGGATGTTAAATTGGTGGTATTTAAGGTCAATGATAAGGATTTTGATATCAATTGAGAAAGAAATGGATTAGGTTAGGGCTTTGAAAAATAAAGTGAGGAATTGTTAGGTTTGATGTTTTTCGTATTAATGTCTTGACTTTTCCGGGTATGGATGTTAAATCGGGTGGTATTTAAGGTCGAATGATGCCGATTTTGATATCAATTGAGAAGGAAATGGATTAGTTAGGTTTTGAAAAAAGAAAGTGAGAATTGTTAGGAATTGATAGTGAATTTTGTGTGATATGTTGAAATGGTATAAGGCATTAGATTGGAGTGTTTAGAGTGAAAAAAGTGGAAGAGAAACACATTCCGTCATTTTTCAAGAAGAAATTTCTGTGACAGAAATGCCTGCTTTTCTCCCGCTTCGACCATTTGTCGTATTTTGACCATAACTTGCTCATTTCTGATCCGATTTGAGTGATTCAAGTTGATGGTTAAAATAGATTTCAAGGAGAATCAAACCTATAGAAATAGGCATCGTCAAATTCAGATTATAAGTGGCCTAAAAATTCACTCAAAGTAGGGCCATGTGCAAGCCACCCCGTTCGCTGAACATGACAACCCTATTGTTTTCGACAAAGTGAGTTTCTGCGTTCGACTGGGGTGATTCCAATTGAAGAAGAACCCTTAGCACATTAGTTTCAAAAGAGTATAAATAACCAGTGTCAAATATGGAGTTAAGACATTGAAAAATGGGTATTTCAAACAGTCCCGAGTGTAAAATTGGTAGAGGGCATTAAGGTCATTTTGTAAAGAAAAGGGGTAATTTGGTCATTTCCTTGGTTATGTATTTTTAAGTGTGGTTAAATGAGATTTAAGTGAATGTGATGTGGTTGGGTGAAAATGAATGTGTATGGTGGATTAAATGGAAGCAGGTTAATGTTAATTGTGGTTTTCGAAAAAGCAGAAAATGATTATCTACTCCGGAAGCGGAAAAGCGGGATCGAGCAAGTGAACGGTGAGTGTAAAATGATGTTTTGCAAATTGAGTTTTAAAAGTGAATGAGATTTGATGTTAAATGAAAAGGTTTAATGTAAATGTTTATATTGCCTAAATGAAAAGTTTTGATGTAAATGAAAATTTTAATGTACATGTTTATCTTGCATCAATATATATATATATATATATTTATATTAAATTATATATGTATGCATATGTTAAGGCATTATGAAAGTTTAAAAATATGTAAAGAATGCATATGTATATTTGCATATATATGTGAGTTTTGATGATAAAGTAAAGGATTTAAATGGATTTATAAATGTATTTTGATAAATGTTTTATTGATGGTTACCCTAACCCCATATGATCAAGTAGACTGATATCGACCGAGGTACCTTAAGCGTGTAAGGATTTAGAGGGTAAAGTTATAGGTTACTAACTGAGGGAGGGAATTAGGTGGCTAGAGTAATATCCTTACACGTGATAAGGTGCTATGACTGGAACCCTATGCAAAGCGTGAGTTTCTCCAGCTGCAGTGGTTATGACTGAATGTGATTGTCCTCACCGTCGCACCCTAAACCGTTTCTGTGTTTATTCCCCTGGGTTCCATCAGAAAGAAAGAAAGAAATAACGAAAGAAAGTTTAAGGCATAAATGGATTTTAATTGTATAAGTATTTATTATAAAGAAAGAAAGAAAGAAATAAAGAAAGAAAGTTTAAGGCATAAATGGATTTTAATTGTATAAGTATTTATTATAAAGAAAGAAAGAAAGTTTAAGGCATAAATGTTTAAGGCATAAATTGATTTAATTGTATAAGTATGTATTACTTTGATATATACTGAAAATGTTATTTTAATGAAAATGTACACTCACTGGGCTCCTTTAGCTCATTCTTTTCCATATGTTTCCAAAAACATTTTCAGGACCCGAGACAGGTGCGCCGGTAGAGTACCCTCCTGCGCAGTGAGTCGAGCCATCGAGGAGACGACGCATGTGAACTGCATTGTATAAATAGTTTGCATATTTTATATGTCGAATACTTTGTCATGTATATATGCATATATGGATATATTTTGAAAAGGAACTACTTAGGGCACATAAGTCCGCCAAGCCTGGACCTTTTATAAAATCGTATGGAATCAAGAAGTTTTGAATGTTTTGATGATTGAAATGAATAAATTCTCAACCATTTCATGGTATAGTATTGTGTTGATTGAGTTGTGACGAGAGTCCTTAAAACTAAGGTTGAAAATTGGAAGATTATAAGTGTTTTTAAATGATTATGCAGGTATTTGTAAATTTGGGAAAGTCCGAAAAACAGAGGAAACTCTGACCGATTTTTCTGAAAAATCTAAGTGTTTGAAAAAAAAAAAAAGAAAGGAAAAAAAAAAATTTACCACTTCGCTTCCGCATTATTTTCTAAAGATATGTAAAGGATTGTAAAAGGGTTCGCTCCATGGATTTTATTTGATTGTTTTGAGGAACGCTCTATATCCATTGGAGGCGGAGGTCCCCAGGTTCATGAGGTTAATCCGGTCGGGATCCTTCAACGTGGTACTCAAAGCCACGGGTTTTGAAAATGTTATAAATTTGAAAATTTTATGTCATATGATTGTTTTAATGTTTTATTTTAAAATTGCATAAATTATTTATGTGATTTAAAATCATATATGCATTACATGACATATTAAATTTTTAATTCACATAAAGTGCGTCGTCGAGGCCGACCCGCCACCAGGAGAGCTCCTGAGGCATTAGTACCACCACCCGAAATACTGAGGTTTCATTTATAGGAAATAATGCTGCATCTGAGTTGGAAGGTTCCAAAGTGTATGAGTCTCTGACTTTAATTTCAAAGATTACATTCGAGGATAGGAGAATAGTGTGAGGAAAAGATCATAAATGTTGGAAAAGAAATTTTAGGCATGTAGAAGAACCTACTCATCATCACTCCAGAGGAATATTAATGTAATTTAAATCGACTTCATTCAAACGGGAGTCTATTCATTGGAATGAAAATCTGTTACTACTTCAACATGGAAATGATAATGTTCTACGGGTGCTCAAATTAAGTTATGATAAATTGCCAACACATTTGAAACAATGTTTTACTTATTGTGCTTTATTTCCACAAGACTATGAAATTGAGAAACAATTGCTGGTACAATTATGGATAGCACAAGGATACATTCAATCTTCAAACAGGGATGAGCAATTAGAGGACATGAGAGATCGATATTTCGAGGAATCAGTGTCAAGATTATTGTTGAAAAAAGTTGAAGAAGATTTTATCTCTAATGATAGATTACATATAAAAATGCATGATCTTATACATAATTCGCACAATCAATTGTAGGATATGAGGTCCTTTATTCCAAGAAATGCCACAAGTCATGTATCAAGATAGCTGAATCAGAACATTTTTGAGGAAGAACAATGATAAAAGATAAAATGGAAAAACCAAAAAGGTCCGTATCATTGCTTGAAAAGCTTAATATTCATGCAATAAAGACTACAATGGAAAAAAAAAACCTCAAAGGTCCATATCATGGCTTAAAGAGGTTTGGTCGTGAGGTCTTAGTCCGTAGATTCGACCACAAAGAAGGCCGATAGTCTACTAACACACTACGACCGTAGTAGAGGCCGTGAAGCAGGATGAGAGGAGCATGGGTTTAAACCCAGTTACGCACGCCAAGGACGTAAAAACTGAGTAGGTCACTGGGTTCAAGGAGGTTCCAGCTACCTGTGGTTTTATGGATTATTTATCTAAACCTTCAATTGAGTTATATTAAGGCTTTAGCTACTAAATTGACATGATTCTAGGTTGATTTTTCTAAGAAATTGAAAAGAAAGAATGATATTATAAGGATTGTCAATTTAGGTCAACTTTTGATGTTAATGGAAGTGATGTTGTTTGATTGGTTTGATTGGTTTTAATTAATTTAATGACATTACTTGAAATGCTTGAAGGAATTAATGGAATTAAAAGTTGAATAGAAAATGAGATGAGAGGGTTAGGCTAAGAAAGAGTTTAATTGGAAATGCATTGGTTTGCATTTAGTTTATGAATCAAATTATCGATGAATTATCAAATGTAAATTTGTTGAAAGAAAATGGAAGAAATTGAAGAAATAATTATGAATGTGTGACATGTAGGATTTGACCACCTTAGGAGAAGTATGGAAAAGTTGAGTTTCCTTTGGTTTTACTCAATTGGAAGGGATTAAATGCCTAATGGAATGTGTTAGAATTAATGTTTTAAGAAGACGAATTGATTAAGATATAAATGTAATTTTTGCTAAGGTGAAGGGCATTATGGGTTTCTTTTCCCACTTCTAAGGATGCTAATGGTTTGATTTAAGGCTTGCAAAGATGTTGTCATAAGCCTTGATTTAATTGGAAGTGAATTGGATAATTTGAGACTTCATGATGAGGAACATTTCTTACGACGTCCAGATACTGATGCATGTGGATTAGAGAGTCTCAGATTCGCATCCACGATAGTAAAGTCGAGAGGTGAAGTAGAGTCCGGGCAACGAGGGGATTTGTCAATGAGAGAGGATGGCACTGTAGTCTGCGGGATTGCAGGTTAAGTGTGTACCGGGATGTAGGTGATGTGAGGAGAGATATTATGGAGGAAGTCCATTCCTCCGCTTATGCTATGCATCCGGAAAGTACAAAAATGTATCATACCTTAAAGGAACACTACTGATGGAGTTCGAATATAATAACAGTTATCATGCCAGTATTGGTATGGCTCCTTATGAGGCTCTTTATGGACGGAAATGTCGAACCCCGTGATGCTGGGACGAGCAGAGGGGTGTGAAAGGAAATTATGTAGGTCCTAAATCATTCAAGTGACTTGTGATAAGGTCAAGGTTAGAAGGGATAGACTCGAAATTTCTGGCCAAGACCGACGTAGTGTTATGCGAATAATCATTAGACCTAGTGTTCGAGGGGTAGGGGATATGGTATTTTGGAGGATTTCCCCATGGAAGGGCATACTAAGACTGGGAAACGTGGGAAAGCTGAGTCCACTCGTGATATCGACCATACAGATTGCTGGAAAGGATCGGGAGGTGGCATATCGACTGGAGCTGCCATCTCGACCGATCGCATTCACGATGTTTTCCATGTTTCTATGCTCGCAAGTATATGCCAGACCTTCGCCATGTATCGGATGCAGCAACCAATGGAAATACAGGAAAATTTGACATACGAAGAGGAACCAAAGCATCCCTCAAACTGTCGAGAGCAAAGTTCTGCACGCAACAAGACTATTCTCTACTGTGAAGGTATTGTGGAGGAGTCATACAGTAGAGGAAGCTACATGGGAGCGTGAGGAGCAGATGACGAGGCATTATTCCCATCTCTTTGATGTAGGTACGAATGTTTTAATTTTGAGGACGAAATTTTTATAAGGAGGGGTGATTGTAAAACCCTAACTTGATTGAATGTTATAATAGTAGTTTTTGAACTTATTAGAGGTCCAATGATAAAAATGAGGGTAGATTAGAATTTAGAACGCTCTGAACATCATTTGGGCATGAAGTGGAATTTTTCGTACCAACTGGTGCTCTAAGGAATAGTGATTTTTCTTATTATATCCCAATGGAGGTTTGCAAGGAATTTTAAAGAAATTTGGGCTCCTATGACTTTGAACCCATATTTAGAAGAGAATAGGAGATTTAAGTGAATAGTGATTTTCTTGACCAAATTGAGTTCGCGCTGATATTTTTCGAAATCAAATAAAATACTAAATGTCCGGAAATAATCATGTAGCCTAAATTTAAACTCAAACAGAGCAAACGGAAATTCGTTTTGGAGAAGCTTTCAAAGGAACCGAACGTAACTGATAATAATACGCTATTGTCCTGTGATTTACGATTTTAATGATTTTAAATCCGATTTCAGGGATTTCGTAGCCCTGAATCCAATGTGAAGGATTTAATTAGGAATATTTCATGGTCAATTTGAAGTTTAGACGAATTATAGAATATTTTTGACATTTAATCTGTGATAAGTTAAAGATATAAGCAAGCAAAATCGAATTAAATCACAGGTGGAGATATTTTCTTGTGAGAGCCAATTAAAACTTTTCTTAATGACTAAGTTATGAATAAAATAATAGGTTAATGGATTTGTGATTCATTAGAATGGACCAATGAGCTTCTTTGGTTCAAGGGTAATTTTGGCAAGTGTGAAAGGGCAATTTGGTGTGTGTGAAGCAAAATCTAAATTTAAGAGATTAAGTTGGCTCAAAAGGAGGAGAGCTCAGCCCATAAGGAGAGAGCAGGGAAGCAGAAAATAGAGAAAAGAGAGGAAAGAAAAGCAGAGGCTGAGAAAAACCGTGTGAGGCCAAGGCGGAGCAAAGGGAGGTGATTTTTCTTCTCCTTCAAGCTTTCCAAGTGCTCTACAAGTGGTAGTGCAAGGAGAGGAGCCAAAGGAAACCAAGAACAAGTGTTTTTAATGGTGGGAAAGTTAGGTTTGATGTCTTTCTGTGTCTAATGTCTCGAATTTTCCAGATGGATGTTAAATCGGGTGGTATTTGGCATTAATTTATACGATTTGATATCAATTCGAGTAAAGAAATGGATTAGGTTAGGCTTGAACAAAGCACAAAAGTATGAATTTTCAGTTGTAGTTTGATAAAGTTCTTACATATCTAATGTCTTGACTTTTCTGGTATGGATAAGCAAATCGTGGTATTTAAGGTCAATTGATGTTGATTTTGATATCAATTGAAAGGAAATGATTAGGGTTAGGGTTTTGAAAAAGAAAGTGAGGGAATTGTTAGGAATTGATAGTGAATTTGTGTGATATGTTGAATGGGTATAAGGCATTATATTGGAGTGTTTAGAGAGTGAAAAAAAGTGGAAGAGAAACACATTCCCATTATTTTTCTGGGCAAATAGCCTCTTATTTGCGAACGCTCGTTTCCTGTTTCGACCATTTGCTCGATTTTGACCATAAACTTGCCTATTTCTGATCCGATTTGAAGTGATTCAAGTTGATGGTTAAAATAGATTTCAAGGACAATCAAACCTATAGAAATAGGCATCATCAAATTCAGATTATAAGTGGCCTAAAAATTCACTCAAAGTAGGGTCATGTGCAAGCCAAATTCGCCCAAGCTTTTTTGAACTTAGATTAACCCTATTGTTTTGGACGTAGCTTAGCTTCTGTCTGACGGTGATTCCAATTGAAAGAAGAACCCAAGACATTAGTTTCAAAAGAGTATAAAGAACCAGTGTCAAATATGGTTAAGACATTGAAAATGGGTATTTCAAATAGTCCCGAAAAATTGGTAGAGGGCATTGCTGGGTCAGTTTTGTAAAGAAAAGGGCTATTTGGTCATTTCCTTGGTTACGTATTTTTAAGTGTGGTTAAATGAGATTTAAGTGAATGTGATGTGGTTGGGTGAAAATGAATGTGTATGGTGGATTAAATGGAAGTTATGGTTAATGATTAATTGTGGTTTTCTTGAAAAAGGTGAAAAGGATTATCGGACGGGAAGCGGAAAAGCGGGATCGAGCGGTGAACGGTGAGTGTAAAAATGATGTTTTGCAAATTGAGTTTTAAAAGTGAATGATTTTGATGTTAAAATGAAAAGTTTAATGTAAATGTTTATATTGCCTAAATGAAGTTTTATTGTAAATGAAAATTTAATGTACATGTTTATCTTATCAATATATATATATATATATATATATATATATATATATATATATATATATATATATATATATTTATATTAAAATTATATATGTATGCATATGTTAAGGCATTATGAAAGTTTAAAATATGTAAAGAATGCATATGTATATTCGCATATATGTGAGTTTTGATGATAAAGTAAAGATTTAAATGGATTTATAAAATGTATTTTTGGATAAATGTTTTATTGATGGTTACCTCAACCCCATATGACTGTTATGACTGAGATCGTCGAGGTACCTTAAGCGTGTAAGGATTTAGAGGGTGCTATAGGTTACTAACCGAGTGGAGGGAAGGTCTGTGAGTAATATCCTTACACGTGATAGCAGTGTTATGACTGAACCCTATGCAAAGCGTGAGTTTCTCCGCAGCGTAGTGGTTATGACTGGAATGTGATTGTCCCTCACCGCCAAGCATTCTAAACTGCTTGGTGTAAGCGACCCCGAACTCCATCGTAAAGAAAGAAAGAAATAAAGAAAGAAAGTTTAAGGCATAAATGAATTTTAATCAGAGCAAGGCTTATTATAAAGAAAGAAAGAAAGAAATAAAGAAAGAAAGTTTAAGGCATAAATGGATTTTAATTGTATAAGTATTTATTATAAAGAAAGAAAGAAAGTTTAAGGCATAAATGTTTAAGGCATAAATTGATTTTAATTGTATAAGTATGTATTACTTTGATATATACTGAAAATGTTATTTTAATGAAAATGTACACTCACTCGGGCTCCTCTTTTTTTAGCTCATTCTTTTTCATATGTTTCAAAACATTTTCGAACCCGAGACAAAAGGCCAGAGTACCTCCTCGTGCGTTGAGTCGAAACATCGAGAGACGACGCGATGTGAAACCGTAGACAGGCAAATAGTTTGCATATTTTATATGTCGAATACTTTGTCATGTATATATGCATATATGGATATATTTTGAAAAGGAACTACTTAGGCGGTCGGCTTAAGTCCGGCTCAAGCCCAATCTTTTTATAAAACTGTGCATGGAATTGAAGAAGTTTTGAATGTTTTGATGATTGAAATGAATAAATGTATATGGTATATATTGTGTTGATTGAGTTGTGGACGAGGAGTCCTAAAACGAAGGTTGAAAATTGGAAGATTAGAAGTGTTTTTAAATGCTTATGCATGTATTTGTAAATTTGGGAAAGTCCGAAAAACAGAGGAAACTCTGGCCGATTTTTCTGAAAAATCTAAGTGTTTGAAAAAAAAAAAGAAAGGAAAAAAAAAAAAAATTTACCTCTTCGCTTCCGCATTATTTTCTAAAGATATGTAAAGGATTGTAAAGGGGTTCGCTCCATGGATTTTATTTGATTGTTTTGAGGAAATGTTTCTATATCCATTGGAGTGTCGGGAGGTCCCCTCGGGTTCATGAGGTTAATCCGGGTCGGGATCCTTCACTTAGGACTTTCCTTTTCCCGTTGTCAGCTTTTGAGCTACATTACCCCTGAGGTATCACCATGTCAAAATCCCGCTTCCTACTGGTGGAAGCCATGGTCGCCTTAGCTGCGACATCATTACGTCGGGCCATTATCTGAAATCGAATGTGAAACCCCGAGAAAATCTAATTTTCTAAAAAAAAGGCAAAATGGCAATTTCGGTCAAAATCCGGAATTTTTCTAGATCTCGGATGATGAAATGGACTTCACCATTGGAATCGTCTCGCGAAATCTGGGTTTACCACGCCGAATTCACACCTCGGATAGTCTAATTTCACGTTTTCGAGGCACCTGCGTCGGGGTTCCATAAAATGGGTTTGAGAGACATATGATGTGACAAAAGTCACCTACTACATGTACCCATGTGACACATGTTGCATGAGTAGAGAGAGGATGAGATGGATGACTTAGATTAAGCCATGTGTCAAAAATCAAGAAAAGAGACATGATGAGAATTATTTGATATGTTAAATGGAAAAGACAAAAGTTGAAATAGTGTCATCTTCTCCATATTTGAAGACCAAAATCGGTAGTAGCTGGAGTTGTGATTTTAGAGAGAGAAGGAGCTCATTCTTTAGGATTTGCGGTCGCTCGACCGCCTGCCGACTCCGAAGAAGAAGCAAGTCGATCTACGACGAGGGCTACGCGTGGACACCGACAGGAGTTCGACAACTCAAAGAGGTAGGATATTTTCCTACTTGTGTTGTTCTTGGCTAAGATCCATGTAAATGGTTGGGGATGTTCCGAGGCCAGCCGTGTTTTCGACCAAAACATTTGAACCGAGGCATGGAGAAACTCCCTATTAGCTGTGGGTCGTGGAACGCTGCCAACCCGACTGCCTACGCTCACGGAATAGCTGACGTGATTTTTGGTGATTTTATGATGTTGAGTGATTCAAATGAATTGCTTGTGTTTGTTAATAGCTCATGTGAGCTAATTCTTGGTGTTAGTTGATTGTGAATTTGAATAACATGATTTATGTGGATTAATTATGTTAGTATATACTATTGCTTTATATATTAGCATGAGTTGCTTGATTGACATAATGCCCATATGCATCAGGCACCCTAGAATATTAGAGTGAGCATGAAACAAAAATGAAAAAAGAAAAGGAAAAAATGTTTGTGAAAGGAATTTCGGCGAAGATTTGAGAAGAATTGCCTTGAGAGTCTCAAACGTATCACTGACGAGGACCATGACCTGCTTTCTGAGCCGTTATCCGTGAATTCGCCCGAGGGTAGTCCAACATATACCGACCCGCAGTGGGTTTCAGAACAAAAAAGCTTTTGTTTTGAAACCTGATTTTACTCTCATTTGGCTTAGGCAGCGTGAGGGAGCCGCAGCACTTTAATATGGGATTGGGCATGTAGACATTCGAAAGTAAAGTTCATGTAATCGTCAATATGATTGCTTGGCCATGATATGTGCACTTAGCGGGAGTAACTCACGAGGAAATTATCACCGAATCACTGGCTTTGCTCACCTCGTCAAGGATCACTATTTCAGTTCAGGAGTGCAATGTGAGGACGACGCTCATTGGAGGACGGCGCTCACTAGAGGCCACGTTTAGAAGAAAGCTCTGGTTGTGGCTTTAAGTATTGTCATTTTGTATAACATGCTAGAAATTTTAATATATGTTTGGTAAAGAGTAATTTATTAACTCTTGAACTATTGTATATAGTTGATGTATTTTGTGAGTATTAATGCAAGGGCCCAAGTGGCCATTATTTTACCCGCATGTGGACCTTGGGTAGAGCTCCCCGTACAAAGGAGACTCTGATCGATTTTCATGAGTGGAAGTTGCCACCCGACATCCACAAGTATCTCCACTCTGGCCGACGTTGTCAACTGACCGGTTTTGGGGCGTCACATGAACTTTGATGTTTGTGGTGCATTTGAGCTTGTTGACCGGCCTCTTATGCAGCGCTTGGCTAGGGACCATAGGTACGCACCCATTGTTTTGTTTGGTCGAGTGTTATGCATGTTAGATACTGAGTAGGTTGGTGTGATTTGAGTAATCTTTTTAGCCTGAGTGATCAATTGATCTTTGACCCATATGCTCCCATGTACCCAATTCATTGGAATAGACCAAGTTTCGGGCTTAGAGGGGTGCTACCTCACATGAGGTATCTTCCCGGAGAAATCCCATCCCGAACCCGTAAATCTAGTTTTCTGGGGATCGCTTTTTGCTTAACGGGGTCGCGAGGGCTTGTTCTTACTTCATTTTCCCAATTTTAAAAAAATAAAAATAAAAAGTAAGTGGCGACTCCAAACAAAACCGTTCCTCACTGGGGACGGATTTTTCAAGGCTTGAAAATCAACTCACCTCTTTCTATTAATAGCGAGTCGCGCCGACACGTGGATTGGGTAGGGTCCAAAACAAGACTGACTATTCTATAGAAGACGATGGAGGTTTCTATTACAAGAAAAAATTATGTGTATCGAATGTCTAGGAATTGAAAAATAAGTTGATGTATGAAAGCCACGATGCCATATTCACCATGCATCCTTAAGGTAACAAGATGTACCAGGATTTGAAACAATACTATTAGTGGTGAGGGATGAAAAGGGATATAACAGAGTATGTATCTAAATGTCTAACTTGTTAGCAAGTAAAAGCTGAACATCAAGTACCATCCGATCTGTTAAATCCCATTCCAATTCCACTTTGGAAGTGGGACAACATTACTAAGGATTTTGCGTCCGGTTTTCCCCTCACCCAAAGGAAACATGATTAAGTTTGGCTAATCGTCGACAAACTTACAAAGGCTGCTCACTTCTTACTAGTTCGGCTTGACTATTCTATGGATCGATTAGCAGAGCTGTATGTGAGCGAGATTGTCTGGTTGGATAGGATACCACTGTCAATAGTGCCTGACTGTGATCAACGGTTTACATCAAGGTTTTGGAAAGAATTACAATCAGCCTTAGGTACTCGATTGAATTTTAGTACAACTTTCCATCCACAAACAGAGACAATTTGAAAGAGTGATTCAAGTGTTAGAGGACACATGCTTTGGGGTTGTGTGCTAGATTTTCCCAGAAGTTGGGATAGGTATATTCCCCTTATGGAATTTGTCTATAACAACAATTATCAGTCAAGTATTGGTATAACCCCCTATGAAGCTTTGTATGGCAGGAAATATAGAACCCTTGTATGCTGGACATATATGAACGAGCATAAAGTAATTGGTCTTGACATAGTGAAAGAGAAAGAAGAAAATGTTTGAGTCATTCCGCAAAGGTTAAAAGATTCTAGTGACAGACAAAAATAGTATGCAGATCTGAAAAGAAAAGACATAGAGTACAAAGTCAAAGATAAGGTCTTCTTGAAAGTATCACCATGGAGGAAGATACTCATGTTTGGAAAGAAAGGAAAACTGAGTCCAAGGTTTATCAGACCTTATGATATTCTAGAAAGAATTGGACCCGTCACTTATTGTTTTTCCCTCCCTCCGGAGTTGGCCAAATTACATAATGCGTTCCATGTCTCAATGCTTGAGAGATACCGTTATGATGAATCACACATCTTGCTAGTTTAGGATATACAAGTGCAATCAGACTTCACTTATGATGAAGAACTAAAAGCCATTCTAGCTCAGGAAGTGAAAAAATTCCGAAACAAACAAGTCCCTCTGGTAAAGGTATTTTGGCAACACCACAGTATAGAGGAAGCAACTTGGGAGCCAGAATCGACAATGAGGGCATAGTACCCACAACTCTTCAATTCAGGTATAAATTTCAAGAGCAAAATTCCTTAAGGGAGAGAACAACAGACTCCAAATTATGTCCCTAGTAGTTTTATGACATGTTTAGGGTATAAGGGAAGTCAAATTTGTGTTTTTCGGAAATTTAATAGTTAAATGTGAAAAAGGATATAACCGGAATTATTAAAGAAGTCAAAAGGATAATGGTAATTTTTTAATTTAGGGTGTTGAGGGACATTAAGTTAAAAGGTTATATGTTATTGTAGAATTTTGATAGGTTGATTGTCAAATTGAATAAAGATGGAGGACTAAAGAGCAAAGGGAAAAACTTGAGCCAGTTGCATGAAGACAACAACTTGTCTTCTAGAAGGAGATTCTCCATTTTGGCTTAGATATTTTTGGCATCCGGTGGGGGGTTTGGAGAAGAACCCATTTTCAAGATTTTTGGTTTGCTATCTCCCTTTTTGAGCTCTCCTTGTTCACATAAAGAGGAGGGGAAAGGTAGGGAAGGAAGAAGAGAAGGAAAGCTAGGTTTGAAGTTTTCAAGACAATCCAGGTTAGGAAAAAATCCTAACTCTCCATGTATTTATGTTTTTGTTGGTTTGTGTTGAGTTTGAGGTTGGCTTTGATCTTGTTTGCTTTTGATTGGAATTGTCCGGTGATAAGGACCAAAAATGTGTATAGAGACATGTAGGTATTTTAGGGGAAGTGCTGTCCAAATTTCCCTAAAACCTATGTTTTGTTTTGGCCATAACTTGGCTTACGGACCTCCAATTTGGATGATTCTAGTTGGTGATAAAACTTAAGAGACATACCTACAAATATTTAGAAGAGACCAAGATTTAAATCCTACTCTAAAAACCCTGAAAATGAGTTTTACAATAAGATACTGATTCTATCCCCTCTACAGGAGTAGTTCATGTTGTTTGGACCATATATTGGGCCATACTGATCCAAATTATGTGAATAAAAATCCTACTGAAACTAGACACCTAGGAAAGTAACTTTCATGAAGAAAGTATGGTTATATTATGTCTCTATTGTTTCCAGAAATTCGTTCAATTGAGAACACAATATTGTCCTTGGAAAGTGTTCAGGAGCAATCCAGAATGTTTAGGCCATATCTCCTAATTTAAAGACCCAAATGAACTGATCTATGAGCCTTTGGAAATTTAAGACATAGGTGAACATTTTGTTAGAAGATCACTTTGTCTAAAAACCTCGTTTACTAGGTCAAATTTGTAGTTGGAAAGGGACTTGGGATGTGTTAGTTAATATTCCAGAGTAGCGACGCTTGGGTGACGATACTAGGAAGTGAATAAAGGATCTGTATATGTATAGAAGATACACGTTATTAATTACTAAATAGAACGTATGTGACATGAACTTTTTGGTATGCATGAGGAAAATATAGTCATAAGAATTGACCATGAGTATAACATGAATGTTATTAAGACCAGTATAAAATGCTCCGAAACACATATAATTGTATGGCTACTTAAGACCGGATAGTGAATAAATAGGGACTAGTGATATTCAACACTTCTATTCCGTGCTAATCAGCACATCTGTTCCATGCTATTTAGCACGTTTGTTAAATGCTATTCAACTCTCCTGTTCTGTTGGCGCCATTAAGTGGACTTCGTTTATAGCCACTTCTTGTTCTGTACTATACGGTGCCTATGGGTATCTATTATACTATGTCCCTGTTATTCATTTTTACTGGTTTATGCAAGCAAATATTTATATGAAATGTATCTGAATAATGAACAATATGAACACAAAAGTAATTAGCTCAGATGCTAAGGCATACCTCTATTTTGTACTGTAGTGTACCTACAAGTACCTTTTGTTATGAAATATGTTATGTACTTCTATGGGAGAGATGAATATTATGATATATGAAATATTTATACATGCATGTATATTGTAATTAAGGATCACTGTAAGTGGTCATATATGTTATTCTGTTTTCCCGCTAAGCTAGAAGCTTAACACTGGTGTTTCATCTGTGTAGGTTTTGAAGAGGTCGCTAGGGACATCCTGCACACGTCAAGACCAACACAACATTAGGAGTCCTCCTAATGTAGGTCCTTGATTTTTTTTTTTGTAATATAAATGTAAATGTAATATTCTGTTATAGTGAAACTTGTATGAATACAAGTAGTTATAAACTTAAGCATATATGAACAAGACATTTTAAACACCACTATAGTGGTAGTTTTACAAGGTTATGATTTGTAATCAAGAATTTTCATAATTTTGGCTTTTTGAAATAAAATTTATGTCACTTATGAATCTATGCTTGAGATGGTCTCAAATAATGCCAGAGAATTAGGTTAATAGGTCTCAACTCTGGGTGGCGTCCCTTCACTCGCCACAGTCAGGGGAAGGGGGTGCTACAGTTTCGATATTAGAGAAGTATTCTAATTTTGGCACTTAGCATCACCCATTTCCCCGTGGATCGATCTCTATACGTTATGTACATTGTATTACTTGACAAGTGTATACTTGTGCAAATAGGCTCTCTTTACACATTTTATTGCACATTTTACATACACAATCACGCAATACCCCTATCATGTATCTAGGAGTTATGTGTGCTAAAAGAGGATGATACATTTTTAATTTTTACATCATTCCTTGACGCTTGTCTTATGTGTTGAATGCTACTTGCATATGTTTGAATCGATTAAAATTTGTATTATGCAATTATTTTTAGACTATTGGTTTGAAGGGGAGATTTACTTCTCCTAGATAACCAAGGTTTGTCATCATAAAAAATGGAGAGATTGTTAGCTAAGGGTACCTCTAATTGAGGTCTTGATGATAACAAACCAAGGTAATTGGTTACCAATGGTTAAAATTGAGTTGAGTGATAGACTGAAATTGATCAAGCATCAAATGAAGATATTCCAAGCTTAAGATGACAATGATATAATTGATTAAACTCTTGGAAGTGGAGTTCACTCAAATCAAAGAACCAAGATTTCAAATCTAAAATGACAAGTAACCAAGACTCCAAGCTTAATCATGAAGTGAAGATTTTGTAATCTTAGGAATTTATGTAAGATGAATGCATTGGTGCACTTTAGGGTATATCGTATTTTACATGCGTATTTTTCATAACTTAGTTTTTGTGTCTAAATTGAATATCTTTTTGAAAACTCAAGTATGAGCATCAAACCTTAGGAATTTAAAGTTTAAAATGTATTCAAAAGTTTGAAATTGATTTGGAATGAAAATAACCTAAAGTGACCATTTCCGAGGCCTTTTTGGCATTCTTTGCATACTTTGTGATTTTAACTTGATTTGACTTTAAATTGATTAAATATTTTAAAAATCATGTTTAATCATAAAATCTTAGTTATTTGGAGTTTAAATTGTGTTTAAAAGAGTTATTTAAAGTTAGAAACTGATTTGATGGAAAAAAGAGTTGATATAGACCCAAAACAACTTTTGTAACAAGCAACTAGTTGAGTTGTCTAGGTCATCCGATTGGTCAATTGGTTGACTGGTTGGTCCAAGTGGTCAACCGATTCAGTCAATCGGTTGAGAGTGTAATGTCGACCGTTTGGGTCCAGAAAAGTCTGTTTTTCATTTTTATGAACCGATAGAGCAAACGGTCGACCAGGTGGTCAACCAATCGAGTAAACGATCATCTCAATGGTAACCTGTAATGCATTAAATGCACAATGGCTAGTGCATTTAATGAAACGATCGACTCGACTGGTTGGTAGCTTAATTTGCTGCCGAGTTCCCACTCTATAAATAGAGTGTAGGGGGTCATTTAATGTTATGAGACTTATTGCATTTATTCTCTCAACCACCATTTCTCTTCCTAATCAATTCTCAATCTAAGATTCTTGGTGCAGTCATTTCACTTGCATATTCTAGAGTGCACTTTTGTATTCATCATAAGCTTTATTTGTATTTGATCCATCTTAAGAGCTAGAGAGAGAGTCTCATTGAGCATTAAAGAAGACTTTAAGTGTGCAGAGCTTGAAGAATTTGTGAAGTGCCAATTGGAGCCAAAATCCAAGTGTAAAAGGAAAAAGTTTGGGTTAGAGCTTGAAACTAGTGGAACCCTCTCCGATTGAAGGTTGAGGAGAAGTGGGCGTAGGCAAGGGTGTCCTTAACCACTATAAATCCGAAGTTTGATTTCTCTACCCTATATCTATTTATTTAATATTTTTATAGTTAAATTTGTAGATTTCTTATTGATTTGTAAAAAGTTTTTTGAGAAAACCAATTCACCCCCTCTTGATTATTTTACTAAGTTATAATCAACTTTTTGTTAGTTTAGAAGGTTCCTAAGAGCAGCTGTTTCAATTTCAATGTGCTTTTCCCAGGCCTTCTGGATGTTTCACCTCCCTGGCAAGGGGTATTTTGAATCCTTTGCACCTTCAAGGTATTGCTCCTTGTGCAAGAGGTTGCTTGGAAGATCCTTACTTTTGGCAATTTTTCATTGCATGTGCACTCAAGCAGAGGAGTCAACCAACTACCTTCTAATTGTTTATGACATTGATTGTAACTTATGGGCACCACATTCACTTCTTTTGGTATCTCATTGCTAGTCTTTATCTTAGTAGAGGTAGAATTTGAGTTGGGACATTATTTTTGAGGGAAAGTGTTAGTGGAAAGTAGGGAAGATGGATTCTTTGAGTATTCTATTGTGTTTATGAGGGTTATAGAATTATAGAAATTAGAGGGGTACAACAGTCACTATTGGTATCAGAGATTTCTTTATGAATTCTATATTAGCATAGTTGAATATCTCTGTTTACACTAAAAATGAATTTTTAGGCCCAAATGGTATTTGAATAATTATTCGGCCCAAAGGATAGTGGAATAGGCTGAATGGATATATCAAGCCCAACCTAGTCCAAGAAAGCCCAAGTCCATGATTGATTCCCATGAAAGGGTCTAAGGACATTTCTGAAAATTTTCAATTTGTCAAAGTGGCCAGCTTAAAATGGCAAGACTTTGTCTCAAAAGCAAGTGGAGGAGACTTTTTCTCCAACCTAAGTCATGACATAGCAGAACATGAGCAATTATTGTTAGTGGATAAATGACTTCGAGAACAAGACTCTAGTGGGTACATGAGTAGTTATTGGAGAAGGTGGGATGAAATAGTTATTCAGAATGCCTATAAAAGGTAGACTCAACTTCAGAGCAAAGGACCAACCAATCAATCATCAACCAACACTGAATAGATCATTTCAACATTTTCTCATAGTTTCTACAAGTTCATCAACAACATCTTTCAGATTTCTAGCTTATTTTATTTCCAAGTATTTGTTTTCAAAGTTTTCATGCTTCAGCAATTCCATTTCCAATCAGATTCTACAATGAAATTTACTACTTTTTCTGCTTGTTCATATAGTTTTTCTCTCAGCTTTCAATACATTCCAATTTTCAAAGCATTTTCCACTTAGACTCTAGGGAATTGTCAAGGGAACTAGGGGATCCATTTTTTGCTCGAGTAGAAGTTAGATTTTGAATCGTTTTAGTTTGGAAATACTATAATTTCCTGGCACGTCTATGCATTCACCAATTCCCATGCTTTTATATGTTATAGACCAAAATCCAGCATAAAAATATTTTTGTCACGCTCGGTTGGGACTCATCTTTGTGGAACATCAATACATCTTTTTGTTTTGTATGTTCAGTTGTGCATATTCCAAATGGGACACGCAATTTGTTGAAGAATGCCATCGAAATTCAGGAGTAAGACAACTATAGAGTCTCCTGATTTCAGATCTCGATGTCAGAGAAGCAAGACAGAAGGAAGAGTTCACTTGGGTAGATAGAGAACCTGATGAATTCTCCAGTATGACAACAAGGGAATCCATCCAACAACCCAATTGAACAAGTGGAAGGAAGAGGTGCAGGTAATGTGGACGTGCCTATTCTTTTCTCTAATAATTCTAATTAATTTCAAGCTTTCATTTAAGAAATAAAGAGTCATCAAGTGGTCATGAATTCCATTATGGAAGAAATGAAGTACCTTAGAGAAAGAGAGCAAACAAGGCAAGAAGTTGCTTCTAAGCTTGGAAGACAATTTTCTAATGAACTAGGGGGGGCAGTATTCTGATAACCTACGGGGAGCTAGTAAATTTCACCGCTTACCTATCCAGGCAGAGGTTAAATACCTTCCTTCCCACATGAGAGAGGGAGGTACTCTGGAGAACGTAGCAGGGGAAATACCTAATGCAGCCAAAACCATAGCCCCTTAGATGATTTTTGCTTAGACTAATCCAATTACATAACCTGGAGTATATGAAGGAGACTTTTGTTTCAATGGAGGCCCAGGGGGCATCATGAAGCCACCTGCCAAAGTAAAAGGCAACCGAGGACAACAAGTATAATAAGTTCCTCAGGTTCCTCAACAAGTTCCTCAAGTTCCTCAACAAGTTCCTCAAGTTCTTCAACAAGTATAATAAGTTCCTCAATAGGTTCAACAAGTTCCTCAACAACCTTTTTTTCAACCAGCTGCAGTACCGGTTTAGGGGTAATCAGAGAGGCGGTACAAGAATTATATGGGCTAGACCGTAGGCAAATTGGCTGTTTAGAGTTCTACAAACCTTATCCAGAGATGATAGATAGGGAAAACTATGACACCCCAAACCCGGGTCCATCGGGACAACCCGGTCAACCTCGCTGAATGTGGAATGCTCCGCAACCAATACCCACTCACGAACGGCGAGTCTCCCTTTGTACGGAGCTCTACCCAAGGTACCTAACCTGTCCCAATCAACATCATAAGACATATACATGAGTAAAAATGGCCACTTGGGCCCATACAACAATACTCATCAATATACATCAACCATGTACCATAGTTTCAATAGTTAATAATTTACTCTTATACAACATATATAAAAATTCTAGAATTCTAATACATGTAATACATCATAAAACACCAAAGCCATAAATCCGCCTTTCTTCGCATCGGGCCTCTAGGATGGTCGCCTCGTGGCGCTCCCCCGCACCTGAAATAATATAATTCCCTCGACAGGGTGAGCTAATGCCTAGTAGTGGAATCACCCTAAATGGGTTACTCTCCACCTAAGTGCATATGCAATGCTCCTATGTAAACACACACTCAAGTAAATGCGTGATCCTACTTGAATGTCTACATGACCAACCCATGTACCGAGTTCTCACCGACTCCCTCACACCTGCCTAAGCCATGTATGAGAAAAATATCACTTTTCAAAATAAAACTTGTTGTTTTTGAAATTACACTACCGACGCAGCCCAGAAAATACGGGACTACCCCTCCGAGGCAACGCGTTGGAAAACTCCTAAATGGGCCATGGTCCTCATATCTAAAGGATCCGCTGGACTCCGTCTCCCAACCTCATTCTCCGAAAAATCATCCTGTGAAATTCCTTTCGCAACCATTTTCATTTTTCCAAAAAATCCATATCATGCACATGCACATACACCTAGTTTCTAGGTTACCCCGGTGCATATGAAATGCATTATGCCATTTCAACACAATTTATATAACACATGAAAATATATCATCATGCATATATTTACATAATTTAAATCACACAAACATGTTATGCAATTTCACAATCTATTACACCAAAAATTAGCTCACATGGGCTAATTAACATATACGAGCAATTCAATTTGAATTACTCAACCAAACACATTATTTCACAAAATATTTTTGCGGAACACTATTCACGTGGAACAAGGGAAACCTCTGCTGCATCGCTCACTACCAATCAAACTAATATCGGTTCCACTTTGTGAATCGAATTTCATAGCCATTTCCGGCCTCATACACATCACAATACAATTTGTTTCACAAATTACAACACAAACACCCAAAACAGCCCCTAAAACTGTTACGGACTGTCCAATGGGTCTCATAAATTCCAACACTTCGGTTCCAAGATTTAGGATCGATCAAACGGCCGTTCAAGGCCTCAACCCAACCAAAACATCAACAAAGCTCTTAAATCAAGAGTGTCGCAGATAAAACCCTACCTCACGGAGTTTGTTGAAACTCCTTAAAACCGGAGCCCACGCGTAGGCCTCACTACGTAGAGCGACTTTCCTTCTTGCTCCGAACGAATTCGACGATCGGATCGCCTAGAAACCTAGAGAGAAGTCACTCACTCTCACTCTAAAAACCTCAAAAACTAAGCTTCTGTATCTTTTCTTTTCCTCCTGCACGTTTTTGTTCTTTTGTTTGAAGGAGACGACACTATTCATGATTTTTGTCCCATTATCATTTAAACAAATTCAATAATGCCATTTGTGTCGCCTCCTATAGATTTTGACACATGGCACGATCTCGTCCTTCCGTTCCCATCATTTCTCTACTCATGCAGCATATGTAACATGAGTACATGTTATAAGTGACTTTCGTCACATCACATGCCGTTCTACTAAGACCCGATTCTCTGGGCTCGAAAATGTACCTCGACTGCCTCGAATTCGGACAAAATTCGACGTGTTATCTAGATTTCATGAGACAATTCCAACGGTGAAATCCATTTCATCATCCGAGATCTAGAAAAATTTCGGGTTTTGACCGAAATTACGATTTTGCCCTTTTCCAGAAATTGGAATTTTTTGGGTCTTACATGAAAAACCCTACCCAAGAGGGTACAGGATCCCTGATTTCTCTTTGTTCTCTAGAGAAAATGGCCAATCCACCTTGGAACATGTTTCTAGATTCACTTTGCAATGTGGGGAGTTAGCTAACTATGAGAATTTCTATCATTTCAAGCTTAGACTATTTCCTAACATTTTGATAGGGGCAACATTCACTTGGTATAAAACATTACCAAGGAACTTCATACAAAGTTGGCAGGAAATGGAAAGGCAGTTCCACACTAAATTCTTCAGGGTTGAACTTGAAGTGTAAATTGCAAAATTGTCCAAAGTGACTCAAAGAAATGAGGAGATCGTTGATTTGTTTATCTCCCATTGCAAGAAGATGAGAAACATATGCAAGATCCATCTTCTAGAGACAAAGTACGTGAAAATAACAAAGCAGAGGTTTGGACATTGAGTCGAGAAGAAATCTGCTGTAATGGATTAGATATTTTTATGAACTGTAGCCACAGATGTGAATATGAAGAATTGCCTGCTGAAGAAAGTTAACGGGAGGAAGAAGTCCATGGGAACCTATTGTTAAGAGGTGAAACAGGAGGTAGCAGTAGCAGATCTATCCACACAGTGGACATTCATCATTCTCTTTTGGTAGAAAACAAGACTCGGAGGTGTGGGAAGAATGCACAAATGGTTGATACACAGGTCCAATATACTTTTGAGGTAGCGAAGACAGAGGAAATATTTGATTTCCCGATGAAAGAAAAATTCATTCCCTTCCCTAAAGACCACCGGATCCCTAGGAAGGACAAACTAAGGGGAAAGGCTTACTGTAAGTACCACAATTCATGGAACCATACTACTAATGCATGTTGGGGTTTTTGAAGTGTCATACAGGACATGATCAACAAAGGGATACTCAAGTTCCTTGACAAAAAAAAAAAGGTTATGGCAATCGATGAGGATCCTTTCTCGCCAGTGGCCTTAGTCAGCACTACTAGCTTCGATCTAAGAGCATTGATAGAATCAAAGAAGGCGGGAAACTCTCTCCAAGAAAGGTATAGGTCCCTAAATATTGTCTGGTTTATGTTGATAGGTTGAAAAAGGAATGGGCTACCTTGTACAGATCCTTCATCAGGGCAAAATTTAGTGAAGGTGATACAACATGGAACAGAGCAACATCACCGATTCTCCAAGAAAAGGAAACTTTCACCAAAAGGAAAGACAAATTCTCTAGAAGATTTCATTCCTCCCAGAGAAAAGGTTGGAGAAAGGCCCACTCCTCCATGGGGAAAGTTCATTTCCCCAAGGGAGAATGATGCAGGCAGGTTTAGAGAATGTTTCTTAAGAAAAAAAGCTTTTTCCCCAAGGGGTAAGTTCACTCCTCTAAATGATAAGATTGAAAGGAAAGTCAATTCTCCAAGGAAAAAGGTAGGGGAAAGACATGTTTATCCCCTCAGGCTTATGTTTCCAAAAGGTGGACTTATTTCTCCAAGGTACAGAATGAAGTTCACTAGGGACAACTTCACTTATCCAAGAGGTAGATTCTTTTCCTCAAAAGAGAAGATTGCAGACAACTTCACTTCTCCAAGGAATCTGGCAAGGGAAATACATGTTTCTCCAACCATACCTATTTTTCTACGAGGTAGATCAAGTTCTCCAAGGGAGGAGGTTGCTGATGAGTCTAAAACTCATATAATTTTAATCCATTTTTTAGCTTCACTTCTCCAAGGAATCTAGCAAGGGAAATACATGTTTCTCCAGCCATACCTGTTTTCTAAGAGGTAGATCAAGTTCTCCAAGGGAGGAGGTTGCTGATGAGTCTAAAACTCATCTATTTTTAATCTATTTTTCAGGCATGTTTTTAACAGTTTAAGATGTATATATATATATATGCCAAAATATGAAATATTCATCAACTTTGTGTTTTGCATGCAATTATTGAAAAAAGAGAGAATCCCAACATAAAAGAAGCAAAAAAGAGGAAAATGCAGCAACCAGTGTCACGACATAAGTTTTGTATGTCGCGACACAAAATTTAAGCAGGAAAAGAATACACCCAAACCAAAGAAATCTATGTCAGATCAAAAACTAGTCGAACTCAAGGCCGAAAAGAGTTTCAGGTCATAACGTAAAGTTTTATGTCGCGAAAAAACTTGAAGAAGATTTTGAAGAAAGCCGTCGCGATAACCCTGAAATCTGTCGTGACATACAAGGTGGTAAATGGTGAAGGGATTATATCGTGACATTATTTTGTATGTTGCAACATAAAAGCTGAAGACTAATGGATGAACTCTGTCGCAACAAGAGACAATTCTGTCGTGATAGAAAATATCAAGAAGGCAACACAAGTCACCTAAGACAAGTATTTTTATGTTGCGACAAAGTTTCCAACATCAAGCCAACTCAAGGAATAACTGTTGTCGCAACAAAGAAAATTATGTCGCGCAACATACCGCCGTGAATTACAACCAGTGGCAACACAATCTTTGTTGCGACAAAGATTATTTTTGTCACGACAGACAAAACATGAAGGAGGTGAATTCCCTATCACGACAAGATGCTGAAGAGAAACACAAGAAGAATGGTGACAAAGAAATTATTGTTGCGACATAATCAAGAGTTGAAGGCAAAACTTATATCACGACAAAGAAGTTTCTTGTCGCGACAATAAAAAGCTAAGGAATGATAAAAAAATTTCACAACAGAGAAAAGTAGGCCGCGACAGCAGTTGAAGAATACTTGAGAATGGCTAGGGCAAATGTGTCGCAACATATAATTCTATGTGGCGATAAATAGCCCGGGCAGGTTGACAAGAACCAGAGAAGAAAAATCTGTCGCGACCAAAGAGTTTCTTGTCGCGACAGAAAATTGCTAAGGACTTAAAGAAATACTGTCGCGATAGAGGAAACTCTTTCGTGACAGAGTTGTCAGGCTGAAAGACAATTGTTTGTCGTGATAAGGAATATTATATAGAGACAAACTCCAGAAGGACAAGGATATGAGAAGCTGGGTGTAAACAGGTTTGGTGTTGCAACACAAGGTATTTCTGTCGCAACAAAAGCAAGACTGTTGAAATAAACTTATGTTGCGACATCATCAAAGTATGTCGCAACACAATCCAAGAAATAGCCTAGAGAACAGGTCGCGATAAAAAACAAGAAGCTACTACAAAGGAAGCGACAAAGACTGGAAGCTCTATCGCGACAGAACTTTCTATGTGGCGACAAAGAGACCAATTTGGGCTAGAATTTTAGGGATCCATAATGCAATTAATGAAGTGAGGCCCAACATTGGAAAGCCTATAAATACACGCTTCTAGGGCAATGTGCACAACTTTCGGCGACTCTAGGATTTCTGGGTGGTTGAAGACTCTTGTACATTTTTATTTTATTTTATTTTTATGTTTTTTCATTTTAGTATATTCAGCTCAGTATAGTTTAATTTTGTTAGTTTTCCTTTAATTTTCGGGATTTGGGTATTGTAACGAAGTGCAGCTTTGAGCTGATATTTCTTTATAAATCCTTCTTTTTATTTACTGTTTGAATGAAATGGATGCCGGAATGTTTCTGGAGTTCATTTGTTTCAGTTTGTTTATGATTTCAGTGAATTTTCCTGATCAGTTAGTCACTGATATGAGTAAACCAGTTTTGAAAAGTTGAGCTCACTGGAAATGTGTCTTTGATTGTTGCATAAGGAGGAAGAAAACTTTAATTAGAATTATTGAATTTATTTGATTTGTATTGTTTATAAATTTACTTGTTCTCAGTATTAGTACCGTGTACCCAATGCAAGGTACTGTATCTCACTCTGATTTCCATGAGGCCCTCTGAGTGACACAGAGATGGAGAATCCTGAGAGTGTAGAGCATTCCTTGTGGGTATGGTAGACTAATACTATGGAATGAATGAACTTTGAAGGATTACTCTGATAGATCACCAACTTACTTATAAGTTGAGATAGGTTGAATGAAGTATCTATTTAATCACTCAGAGGTCTTTCCTCTTTATGATGAATTGATTATGATCCCGTGTTAGCTGAGATCTAATCAAGGAGATGAAAATTTTCATCATAAGTGTAGGATGAGGTGTCAATCAAATTGGAGAAGGCTTGCAAAATCCTGTCTATAGGGGCAAGAATTCTTTAATCCTAAGATCTGAATATGAAGTACTGAAAAGGAAAAATATTTAATTCTTAGAAAGAGGGTGATATATTACAAGTAATTGATTAGAATCATGTATCAGAAACGAATATGAACCTTTAATTAGTGAAAAGTATTGTTAAGGGAGAAATCCAAACCATACTACCTTGCATCTTTGACAAACTCAGTTTTTCAATTGATGGCTGAGCTATAAATTGAAATGATCTAGAAATTGACTATTATTAATTGATCCAAGTCCAGTTTTGCCTCACTTAGTGAATCCTCAAGCCCAATTTTATTAAACTTTGCTTTTGTACATTTAAGATTTTAGTCTAAGACTACATTTTAGTCTTCTTATCATCATATCGGGCCGGAGTTCAAATAGTAATGATCTGAGAAGTCAGCAAGAATCTTTGATTTATCATTTGTCCTTGTGGGAACGATATCTAGACTTTAAATATCCACTTTTATTATTTGTACGAACTGTGCACTTGTAGTGATCGAGACCACATGCACAAATTCTAAATGAGTCATCTTATAAGAGAGAACAATTCCATTTTTTCATACATATGAAAAATGGTCTCAACAAGTTTTTTGGCATTGTTGCCTGGGATTAGATAATAGTCCTTTGGTAGTAGTGTCATAAATTGGCATATATCATTTTATCCCTATCAAGTTTTTTGCGCCGTTGCCAGGGATAGAAAAGATAAATTTAAAGATCAATATTCTAACCAAAAAGGGATTTACTAATTTGGACATTTTTCTTTTTGATATTAGTTTTTTAGAAAATCACAAACAAGCTTTATCAAGTGAGCTCGAAAAAGCCATCGACATTTTTTCTATGAGCTTAATGGAGATAACTGTTTCCCATATGATTCATTTGATCTTAGTGTGTTTCTATTTTAGGAAGGTTTTAAATGCATAGAAGACCAGAAGCAGATATGCTGCCTCTAGACACTGAAATTGAGAGAACACTACAAAATTTGAGAAGGATCACCAATGCAGAATCTAGAAATATGGAAAATCAAAGAGACATATTGCAGGCTATTCCAGAAGAAGAAGAAGAAGAAGTAGAGAGAAATCAGAAGCCTAATACTATGGAGGACTTTTGGAAACTTATTATCTAAGAGGAGTACTCTGCAGTAAGACAACTTGCAATTGAAGCAAACAATTTTGAGCTGAAGCCAGCATTGATGACTATGGTGCAACAACACTAGTTCACAAGTCACCTCTCTGAAGATCCCAATGAGCATATGGGGAGATTCATGAGGATGGCTAACACAATCAAGCTAAATGGGGTAATGAAGGTTTTTAAAGTTCAAAACAAAGTTCATAGCCAGAAGATTTTCGTCCAAGAATTTTAAAAAATAATAAAAACTCTTACGATCCTATGGTACATGGCTATTAATCAACAAACAATAAAGAAGAATTACCTCAATCAAATTAAGGAGATTTTTCCGCAAGTAGGTTGACAAATCAAGATCCTTTTATTTTTTTTCTCCCCGTTTTCCACAATCTTCCAAGCCGCTCCTTTTCACTATAAAATGCAGGGCGCATGCATTAACAAAGGTTTTGTTTTTAAAACTCTTGATATTCTCAACACATGAGATCAAGAGGGTTAGATAGAGGCAAAAAAAGTGAAACTTTTTCTCTCTTTTTTTCTCTAATTTTTTATCACCCTCGACGCCTGTGTGGTTTTGCTCTTCTATTTATATTATGCCTTGAATTGATCTCAACCATTGGATCAATTGGCATATTTAAATATTTAATTAAAATTAAGTGACCAAAATATAAATAGAATTAATTTATCAAATTAACCGTTTCATCCATATAGTAATTACTATTAATTAACTAATTCAATAATTAATTAATGTTATTAATTTCAAAGTAACCAAGCTTTATCCATATAGTATACTACTATTAATTAATTAATTCAATAATTAATTAATTAACATTTAATTATCTAATAATTACTATATAGTTGTTAGTGAAACAATTTCTTTTACAACTATGCCTCTAAGGGATTTCTTTGTTAATTTAATTCAGATGTTGTTTTACAAAGGTAATGCAAAAGTTGGACTGTAATTCCAAGTTTTTCCAATAACTTTGATAATTAATTAAACTCTTTAATCAATTAATCTACCTTATTAGTTCCGTGATTATTTTAAAAATCTGAAACCGAACTCTTGTAATTACGTATCAATTTACGTAGGATACTAAGGGGCCCATTGATATGTAATCTCAATCCTCCAAAATCGTCCATCATTGAGCTGGGGTGAAATTACTGCTTTTGCCCCTCTAGTGTTATCTTTATCCTTAAGTTCCATTAATTCACTAGTGAACAGTTAATTTATAAACCTGTTATAAATTAGAGCGCTCAAACTGTTCAGTTCCGTAATTAACACTTAAGGGAACCAATTATCCAAATTTTCCTCAAGAAGGGTTTCAGATTCCATATCCGTAGGACATGTTCTGTACCACCTATCTCACCGGCCTCCAAGACATAGGTGTATTAATTGTCTTAGGACGCACTCGTAACCTATGAATCAAAAGGCCTTATTGAAATAGACAGAGCTCATGGCTACTCAAGATTAAGATCAATCAAGATATGATCATCTAGTGACACTCCGCTTAAAACTCTTGATTGTAATCTAAGATATTATTTAAGAGTTTAATCCACATTCCTGTCCCGTCCTATGTAATCGTATTACATAAAAGCACCTCCATTTTATCAAACATTACATCAGTAATCTTGATCAAGATTACCGCATTCTAATGTTCGTGACCGTACTAGTAGTATTATAGATCAAAGATCCCTACTTTGATTTATAATAAGTGGACAGTTTAGTTTATTATCTATAATCTTGATCATCTCATATATAACCTGTTATATACTAAGATTATAGTTACATTAATAAACTTGGGATTTTATGAGATTACCAATTATACTACACATGTATAAAGAATCAAATATAGAAAATTGTTTTCATGAAGCAGTACAAATTACATGCTTTTAAGGCACCATGCCCAACAATCTCCCACTTGCCCTAAAGCAGGTGAGACATGTCTCTTAAACCTAGTCCCTCTAAGTGACCCGTGAACACCCTTTCAGGTAAAGTCTTGGTAAACGGATCTGCAAGGTTTTGTTCCAACGCTATCTTCATAATGACTACGTCCCCTCTATGTACGATCTCTCGTATAAGGTGATACTTCCTTTCTATATGCTTCCCTCTCTTGTGACTCCTTGGTTCTTTGGAGTTTGCCACCATCCACTGTTGTCACAATATAAAACAAGTGGTTTTTACATGTTTGGAACTACTTCTAGATCAGTGTAGAACTTTTTGAGCCAAACCGATTCTTTAGCTACTTCACAAGCCTCTATGTATTCGGATTCCATGGTTGAATCCACAATACTAGATTGTTTAATACTTCTCTAGACTACGACTCCACCACCAAGAGTGAATATTGACCCAGATGTCGACTTTCGACTATCTCTGTTTGATTGAAAATCGTAGAAAATCGAATCGCATTCAATGTGATTCGTGTCTCCACTGAGTACATGGGCATGCTATAATCTCTCGTTCTCCTAAGATACTTGAGAATATGCTTCATCAAGCATCCGACTCATTCTGTATCGACTGCACCCACTTACTATCCCTACTACATAGTGATATCAGCCTCAGATAATACGGCATACATGAGGTCGCTTACAACTGAGGCATAAGGAACTGGGCCTCTATATCCTTCTCTCTCTCTGAGGTGTCTAGACACGTTCCTTGGAAAGGATAATTCCATGTCTAGCCTGGTGAATGTAATCTCTTCTTTGAATCTTTGTATTGAAAATCGAGCTGTAACATTCTCCATCAATATAAGAGTTTGAGACAATGCCAAAATCTTGTTCTTACGATCTCTTATATAATTTGGATCCTAAGAATATAGTTTATTGGTCCTAACTCTTTCTCATTTGAAATTGCTCTGTTGTGGCATTTCTTTACATTTGATAATGTTTCTACATCATTCCAATGAGTAGAATCATCTACGTAAAGAACCAAGAAGACCACATTCTTTCTTTGATGTACTTGTATACACAAGGTTCATCAATACTAGCTTCAAAACCATATGTTTTACAGTTTCATCAAAACGAAGATTCCAAGACTAAGTTTGCTTCAAATTCCATAAATGGACTCTGGGTCCTTGGTGACTTTTCACGCTGGGCCTTTAGCCATAAAACCTTCTGGTTGCATCATGTAGATGCTTTCCTCAAGATAGCCATTCAGAAAATTTGTCTTGACATCCATTTTCCATATCTCATAATCGAGACAATCGACTATGGATAAAAGAATGCAAATAGACTTAAGCATATTATCATGATAAAGTTTCTCTCATAGTCCACTCTTTCGGGTATAACCCCTTTACCACTAGCCTATTTTTAAAGTCTCCACCTTTCCCATCTATGCCTCTTTCTTCAAGATCCATTTACATCCTATGGGCCTGACATCCTTAGGTGGACTCACGAGTTCTTAGGACATAGTTAGAGTACATGACTCCATTTCTCGTTCATAGCATCTTGCCATTTGTCCTGTCGAATCATCCACGGCATCACTTCAGATGTCAATGGATCATCCTGGTTAGTGACTGACACTAGAAATTGTACTTCTCCTTCATGTCCGTAATGGGATGGTAGTCTCACTACCTTCCCACTATGTCTAGGTACCAGGATATTCTAAATAGAAATAGTGGTCTCTTGACTTTGTCGTTCGTCAGTGGTTGATGGTGATTTTCTGATTCGATCGTAACGTAGTTCTCCAAAGATAAACCTTACCATATGTCAGTTTTCATAGTCATCTGAGAAAAGTCAGATTTGTTGGGATACAAATACTTCTTATCCGAAGGACTATAGAACAAACCTCCCTTGTGCCTTGGATAGCTTTACAAACATACACACTTTGCGTAAGTGGGTCTCCAACTTCCCCTATTCTTCCTTTCAAGACGTAGGCCGGACACCTCCGATACATATGCAAAGTGATGTAAACTAGGCTTACATCCATTCCACAACTCTAATGTTGTCTTTCGATTGACTAGATGGAACTACATTTAAATGTAGAACTGGGAGTTTGCAGTGAGAATATCCCAAACGAGATTGCAACGAGGAAAGAGCTCATCATAGACTCAACCACATCTAGTAATGTCCCGTTTCTCCTCAGGTACACCATTTTGTCAGGTGTTCCAGGCCGTGGAGTTAGGATAGATCCCATGCTCAAAGAAACGATCTCAACTCAGATTAAGGTATTCACCTCCTCGATCCGATCAAGAGTTTTGGGTGATTTACCCAATCGCTTTTACCACATGAATTTTTTAGAAACCTTCCTTCAAAAGTCTCGGGACTCAGGTATTAAATATAACCACTCAATAATCGTTAATGAAGGTGACGAATATTCATAACTGAATTTACTTCAGACACTTAGTGGACCGTTGTGACGCCGCCATGTACAAGCCAAGAGGTTCTTTGCATCTCTACTTTGCCGAAAGGTCTCTTAGTCATTTTACCTTCTAAATGTGGATTCACAAACAGAAGAGTGCTAACATTTAGCTTTAAAGAACCATCCCTACTAACCGTTTATTCGTCAAGGTTAATGTGGCCTAACCTGAGATGCCAAAGATAATGTATATCACTATGGCAAACTGACGCTTTGTTAGATTTAAGATGTTCTAGCGAATAATTCAATTATTTAATGATCGCCAGCTTGGCCTTAAGACGTACAACCTATTTTCGTGTTTTGTATGACAAATATCTAAACCATTCTAAATAACAATCTCTATTGACATAAAGAAATACCAACAATTGTTCATGCAACATAGAAACAAAAAATCAAATTTTCCTAAAACTGTGAATAAAATACTTGTTCAAAAACAAGAAATTTATTCCTTTAAAATTTAAACAAAGCGATCAATCGCCTTTGCCGAGACACCTCCCACGTAACTTCATGGTAACGCCCATTAGCAAGTCTCTCAAGAACTAAGATTCAGAAGAAGAAACAAACATGGTTAGTGCCTCTGAATCAACTATCCAAAGACAAATCATCTTCCACTAAGGTGCTTCAAAACCAAAGAAATCATATTTACCTTCTTTGTCCTTATATTCTGAGAGATACTTGTTACGCTTTCCTTCTAGTGACCTTTCAACCCCGCAATGGAACACTTTCCCTTTAGGCTTCTTGTCCCGGGGTTGTTCTTCTTCCTTGCCTTTGTCCCTTTCTTTGGGTCAGGCTCCATACCCACCTCAGGTGTTTTTCCTTCTACTTTGCTACCGTAAGGAGGGAAGATGGCTATGTCAAGAATATTTTTTTTGGCTCTCTTTAAAGCCTAGTCTTACTTATGGTCTCAAAAGTCCGCAGCTTCATCTGGGGAGCGTAGGTCATGTTGTACCGCAAATTGCTCATAACATACTTGGTAGTGTGAATCATGAGAAAGCTGCAAGTAGGACTCAAGGATACTACTAACTTGAGTACGCTCATCAATGGTGGCCCCATGTATTCTCCATTCGTGCATCGGGCCGATCATGTTCAAAACATGTTCCCGACCGGAACTCCTTTCTTCATCTAGCATTCATGTAGCTACGAGTAGCTTCATGACGACACTGGTTAGATTGTTGCCCAAACATGGTGCTGAGAGATTCTCATCTCATATACTCCATGTCCTCGTTTTCCTATGAAGATCATTCATGCTGAAGTACATGTGGAATGTTGGTTTAGTTGTCGAATGAACTAACTATCATATCTTTCGTATAGCACGAAGCATTAGTGTGGGCCTCGAGGATTTCCTGAGAACAAACTGGGTTCTCACAAATTAGCACAATATTAATGTTTGACTTCCATTTGAACGGTTATCACCACTGCCTTTTTTAATAGCGAGTGTGCTGCAGAATAGGTTGTCTACGACATGATCACTGAAATTAAATAACTCAAACAATTACTATAAATGAAAATAAATATCACAAGCTTTGGAAAAGTAAACGTGATTCATGAATGTAGCAAGTAAAACACAAAACCTTATTCTAATCCACGATAAATTGATTCAACAATTAATATGAGCCATAGGGTCCGTCATACCAATTTCAAATCAACTTTGAGACAATCTCAAATTAATAAGCAAAAATCAAAATATCTCTATATTTTTCTTCACATTAACTCACCACAAAATTCGTCAAGGTATGACGGGGGTCGCTTTAACTCTCAGAGGTGTGGACCCATTATTTCGTATTTAATGACTTAACTCAAAATTGCCGCCGTAGGGTAGGACAATCCTGAAATACATCACTCAATCCTATCTCTATGAAGTCAACCTGATATTAATATAGATAGAAACCGGTGAGGGAGGACGAAATCTAAGCCAGTCAAGCAGTTCTTATCTATATCTCACAAGGTTGCACTAATAATGGAGACCGTAGTGGTATATCACATATAACCTTCTCCCACTCACTATTTTGAAATAAGTGTTTTCTATTTATAAAACATCATATGTCTTATAATCCTAGGCCAATTATTATATCCTTATATAATTCATTACGCATGTGAATCCTAATCAAATTATGAGTCCAATCCTATTGGTACTAAGTTAATTAGACAATTTAATCCATAAATTAAGTAGCTCAACTATTAGGTAAACCTAGTATAGAAGAGTCATCATCAAATTTGAAATTAATCAATAAAATCTTTATTTTATTAGCTGAAAAACTGGGCCTTTCAAGATGATACGCAAAACCCTAAATTAAATTAATGTGAATTTTACCGGTTTAGCTAATTAAAATTAAGCACATTATTTGCACTAATTGTTCCATCAAAGATGAACAAGATACACATAGACAATCCTAATTATCATGTTCAGAAAATGATATGTATGCAAAGCAAGAATGTGGGCATTCATGTATGACATACAATGCATGGACATGTTATCAATCATATCAATAACAATAAAGAATAAAATAAATAAATAAAGAAAGCGGGTCGGGTGTCTCGGTATTTTAAAATTACAACCTGTAAATAAAATAAATAAATAAATAACCATGTGCGTCGCTTCTACAACTACATAACTCCTTTATCCGTCTAACCTTTGTGCAAGCCCAATCCACCAACTCGATCCACTGTGCTCAAAACTTTTAAGAAATTCAATAACCTTTATCGACAAGTCCCAAGCCCAATTTTTTCTCCAGCGAGACGCTAAACACTTTTAAGCCAATCGGTCACACCATCACTCATGGCCCAACAAGCCATGTGGCCTTAAAATAAAGCAATCGAAGAGCCAAAAAGAATAGGAAACGGTTGTTTCCACATCCTCAGATCCTGGAACATCTTTCCGTATTTTAGCATAACTTTCTCTCTAGATGTCCATATAAGACGATTTTTGAAGGTATAGAAAGTTGAGAGTTGTGGCTACAATCCATCTGTTGATCACTTTCTAGATCTTGATCTGATATTCTTGTGTGCAAATTTTTACAAAAATAAATTACAAAAGAAAAAAAAAAACTTATGCCCCATTATGTCTTACACAAGATCTAAAAAAAAAAATCAACAAATCTTAACCCAAAACACCATACAATTAACGACCCTTTAAAAATTCCATACATTCAAACATTCATCAATATATAACAATTATACATCCACAAGATTATCAAATAATGCAAGAATGCCCACATACATTAATATGTAATATACACATAGACCGCTCTGATACCAAATGAAGGTTTTTAAAGTTCAAACAAAGTTTGCAGCGAAAGATTTTGGTCTAGTAAATTTTAAAAAATTAATAAAAACTCTTTTTACGATCCTATGGTACATGCATACTAATCAACAAACAATAAAGAAGAATTACCTCAATCAAAATTAAAAAGATTTTTCTGGAAAGTAGGTTGACAACCTTTCTCTTTTCAAGATCCTTTTTTCCCTCGCTTTCAACGATCTTCCAAGTCGCTCCTCTTCACCATGGCACGGTGGGCGTATAGATTAACAAAGGTCTTAGGAGTTTTTAGAACTCTTGATATTCTCAACACATGATCAAGAGGGTTAGATGGAGGCAAAAAGTGAAACTTTTCTCTCTTTTTTTTCTAATTCTTACACCCCTCGACGCCAGTGGTTTGGCTCTATTTATAATATGCCTTGAATTGATCTCATCAAGTGACATATTTAAATTTTAATTAAAATTAATTCAAATTATGACCAAAAATAAATAGGATTAATTTCAAATTAACTGCTTATTCATATAGTAATTACTATTAATTAATTAATGTTATTAATTTCTCAAATTAACCGTTTCATCCATATAATAATTACTATCAATTAATTAATTCAATAATTAATTAATTAACATTTAATTATCCAATAATTACTACATAGTTGCCATGAAACAATTTCTTTTACAACTATGCCCTCCAAGGGATTTTTGTTAACTTAAATTGTATTGTTTTACGTAGGTGGTCTTGGGACCTATGGACCAGAATTCCAAGTCTAAATAAATTTGATAATTAATTAAACTCTTTAATCAATTAATTCCAATTTATTAGTTCCAGTATACATTCCACTAAAAATCAAATTGAACTTCAGAATTACGTAATAATTTACATAAGGATACTCAAGCACCATCGATGTGATCATTATATGCAATTCAATCCTCTAAAATTGGAGTTCATCATTAGAGCTTAGGTGAAATTACCGTTTTACCCCTCTAGTGTTATTCATCCTTAGCTCCATTAATTCAATTAGCAACGCTAATTTATAAAACCCAAGTATAAATTAGAGCACTAAAATTGTCTGGGCCTGGGACTAACACTTAAGGGAACCAATTATCCTGCTTCCCTCAAGAAGGGTTTAGATTCCATATCTGCAGGACATGTTCCCAGCCACCTATCTCAATGGGCTTCCAAGACATAAGTATCAGCCTGCCTTAGACGTACCGCAATCTATGAACCCGCTGCCCATTACGCCATTAAGAAATAGACAGAGTCCATGGCTACTTAAGATTAAGGATCAATCTCAGATATGATCATCTAGCCACACGGCTTAAACTCTTGATTGTAAATAAAGATATTATTTAAGAGTTTAATCCATGTCCGTCCCTCGGTCCTATGTAATCAGATCGCATAAAGCACCTCCATTTTAATGTCACTACATCAATAATCCGGGACCAAGATTACCGTGATTCTTAATGTTCAAATGGACCGCATTTAGTAGTATTATAGATCAAAGATCCCTACTTTGGATTTACTACTATTTACTTAGTTTATTATCTATAATCTTGATCATCTCATATATAATTGTTATATACTAAAATTATAGTTACATTAATAAACTTGGGATTTTATGATATTTACTAAATTATAGAACACATGTATAAAGAATCAAATATAGAAAATTGTTTTCATGAAGCAGTACAAATTACATGCTTTTAGGGCACCATGCCCAACAGGTAAGACCAGAAGTAATCAAGTTGAAACTTTTCCCCTTTTCACTGAGAGATGTGGCAGTAAAATGGTTTGATTCATTGCTAATAGGATCAGTGAACACTTGGGAAGAGTTGGTGGAGGCCTATATGAGCAGATTTTTTCCTCCAGCTCTAACTACTGAGAGAAGAGGAGAAATAATTGTCTTTAAGCAGGGAGAAGAGAAGAGTCTCTACAATGCATGGGAAAGATTCAAGAGATTGCTGAAAAGATGTCCTATGCATGGAATAGATCTGACGACTCAGATGGATATATTCTATCATGCCATGAATTATGCCTCAAGGGTATAATTGATGCATCCTGCTATGGAGCTTTTAAAAGACGAAATGTAAAGAAGGCAAGAATCCAATCAGTTAATTATTAAATGCACCATAAGGCTCCACTGCTTCGTGGAGCAAAGAACAGATCGAGGGGAAGTGGTCTTATCGACTAGATAGAATGACAACCATAGAAGCAAGTCGATGCGCTTATGAACAAACCGGGGAACAATGAGAAAACCACTGCACATGAAGTGGGAGCAAAGTAAAGAAGGAAATATCGAGAAATAAGTGAGCTGAAGGCTACCAAGAAGAGCCCTATCAGGTTGAGGAGGCACAATACCTCAATGCAAATAGGAGCTACACCTTTAAGCCTAACCCCAACCTGCCAACACACTATACACTAACACTAAGGAACCATGAAAGCTTTTCATATGGTGGAGGAGCACAACAGGGCCCCAGACCTGGACAGAATTACTCTTAGGCTTATGCTCGCTTGGTTTCCAACAACATAGGGACAATAGAGGAGAATATCAGGGTAAAAAAAGGAGTCAATCTTTTGAAGATAAGATGCTGCAGTTCATGGGGGAAAACAAAAGGTTGTTGAACATACATGAACAAAAGTTTGCTAAGATAGCAGCATTCCAGGAAAGCCCAACTGCATTTCAAGCCAACACCAATGATTCTTTGAAAATCGAGGGGACAGGCAACTTCATTCTAACTATTTAATCAATCTAAAGATTCGTTTCCAAGTGACACAAGGAAGAATCCAAGGGATTGTATGGTAGTAGCTCTACGAAGTGGCAGGGAATTGGAAGAAAGAAGAAAGGAAAAGAAAGAAACTGAGGAAGAGCAATATGCAAGATTAAATACCATAAATATAGCTCAAAGACTGGGTAGAAGAAGAGGAAGCAAGGATGCGTACTGTGAGAAAAATGTGGAAAAAGAAAATCCAGGGAAAAAGGAAGAGGTTAAGGCTTATGAACCTTAAGGTCCATTCCCTCAAAGGCTGCAAAAGGCAAAGCTTGATGAGCAATTCTCTAGATTCTTAGACATGTTTAAGAAGATAGAGATCAACATCCCTTTCTCAGAATCATCGACTTAAATGTCTCTTTATGCAAAATTTATGAAGGAGATATTGAGTAGATAAAGAAAGATTGCTGAAGAAGGGAATAGGAGCCTTTACAAAGAATCTCGCAAAGTGCGCACTGTAATTCTATACTCATAGAAGATGCAAAGATCCAGCAAGCCTTCACTATACCCTGTGAAATTGGGCATGTTGACGTGGGAAAAGCACTATGTGATTCTGGAGCCAGCATCAACTTGATGCCTTTGTCTGTAGCAAAAAGACTAAGTTTGGGGGAACTTACTCCCATAGCTATGACCTTGCAAATGGAAGACTAAACACTAGCCCATCCTGAGGGAATTTTAGAAGATGTGTTGATCAAAGTGGGAAAATTCATTTTCCCAGTGGACTTTGTAGTCATTGACATAAAAGAAGACAAACAAGTTCCACTTATGTTAGGAAGACCTATCTTAGCAACATGAGTAGCTTTGATTGATGTGAAGAAAGGAGAATTAACTCTCAAGGTTGGAGATGAAGCAAAGGCACTTAAATCAATCACGCTTGAAATAGCTCTAAACTAAGATGCTGGAATGTGAGATCAGAGAAATGAAAATTCCCAACTGTTATGAAATGATGAAAGATGGTAATTTCTAGAATTCAATGAATGAGAATGAGAAGAATTTTCAGTATCTTAAGCTTCTTGAAATTGAATTTTTGGACCCTAATGTTAAATTGAACAAGGCAGCACTCAATGTTGAAGAAAATAATGCAAAAAAATCTAACAGTTATAAAGAAGAAGGTGCTGGAGAAAACACAAGTTCAGAAGGATTAATTTTCAAGGAATTACTTGAACATTTGAAATATGTCTTCTTGCAACTAGAAAAAGAAAAACCAGTCATCATTGCAGCTAGACTGACTGAGCTTGAAGAACACAAACTGTTGGAAACTCTTAGAAAATATAAGGAAGCAATAGCTTGGTCCATAGAAGATCTGAAAGGAATCGGTCTTTCAATCTATATGCACAAGATTCTATTGGAGGAGAATGCTAAAACCTCTATAGAACACCAGAGAAGGCTAAATCAAGTAATGAAAGAAGTAGTCAGAAAAGAAGTATTGAAATGGCTAAATGCAGGCTTCATCTATGTAATCTCAGACAACCCTTGGGTGAGCCCAGTTCATGTAGTTCCAAAGAAGGGAGGATTCACTATGATAAGAAATGAGAAGAATGAATTGATTCCTATAAGAACTGTGACAGGATGGAGAGTGTGTATAGACTATAGAAAACTAAACAATGCTACTAAAAAGGATCATTATCCTCTACCTTTCATTGACCAAATGTTGGACAAAGTTAGCGTGACACTCCCACATCGCTTTTCGATGGATATTCCGGGTTATAATCCAGATTAATAGCACCATACAGATCGGGAGAAACTACATTTACATGTCCTTACACCTTTGCTCAGAAGGATGCCTGACTATGTAATGCTCCGCCCTTCAAAGATGTATGATGTCTATGTTTTCTGATTTGGTGGAAAAGGCTATGGAGATCTTTATGGATGACTTCTCAGCATATGGATCCAATTTTGAGCATTGTTTGAAAAATTTATAAACAGTACTTTAGAGGTGTCAAGACAAAAATCTAGCATTAAATTGGGAGAAATGCCATTTTATGGTAACAGAAGGTATTGTCTTGGGATATAAGATTTATGCTGCTGGATTGGAAGTAGACCAAGCAAAAGTTGTTGTTATAAAACTCAGCTACCTACAATGTCGGGTGGATAAGAAGCTCTTTAGACATGCCGGTTTTTATAAGATCTTACAAAGGACTTCTCAAAAATCTCTAGACCATTGTGTAGACTGCTGGAAAAAGAACCAAAATTTGATTTTGATGAATCATGTAGATATGCATTTGAGGAGATTGAATTCATATTAGTGACATCTCCCATCATGTTAACACTGACCTAACAATGATTTCGAGATTATGCGATGCTATGATTATGCAATGGGAGCCACATTGGGACAAAGAACCCAATATATTCAAGGCCATATACTATGCCAAGAAACCTTTAACGAGGCACAAGAGAACTACTCCACCACGTAAAAGGAGATGCTAGCAAAGGGTGTTTTCTTGTGAGAAATTTGTGCCTTATATCGGGATCTCATGTTATACAATAACACTCCATCATGCCGCTTACAAGATATCTAATGGCATAGAAGCGAGGCTAAACCAAGACTCCATCATGGGCATTGTCAAGGTGAATTTAATCTTGAGATCAAAGATAAGAAGGGTAGTGACAATGTGATAACAGATCACTTGTCTAGATTGAAAATAAATGCTGGGAAAGAAAAAGGAAATGAAATAGTAGAAAATTTTCCTGATGAGTAGCTGTTTTTGTTTTTAGTTCAAACACACTGGTATGCTGATATTGTCAAGCTTGTGGAGTGATGCCACTTGAATTCAGCTACCAGCAGAGAAGAAAATTGAGAACTGATTGCAGATTTTATATCTAGGATGACAGCTTACTATATAAAAGAGGAGCAGATATGATCATAAGGAGATGTGTTCCAGAAATAGAACAAGGTGGCATTGTGGAGAAATGTCATGTATCACCATGGAAGCACTTCATGTGAGACAAGACAACCGTAAAAATTCTCCAATCGTGCTTTATTGCCTACTCTATTCAAAGATTGTTTTGAATGGGTAAAACATCAGGATGCTTGCCAGAGAATGGCAATATAAGAAAGAAGAAATGAGATGCCCCTTACAAGGAATTTTTGGTGGCGCAGATTGATGTTTGGGGAATAGACTTATGGGGACCCTTTCCCTCCATCATTTGGTGATATACATTCTCCTAGCTATGGATTATGTATCTAAATGGTGGAAGCAATAGCTTTTGGTCTCTAAAATGACGTCATAACAAAGGGTGGGGTTTATACAAAGAAATCTCGAAAGCGACATACCCAACCATAATCGTTGATGAGAAAGTCATTTTGCAAATAAAGTCTTTGCAAAACTCATGAGCATATATGGCATCAAACATATGATGGGCTTGGTTTATCACCTTCATTGAAATGGGAAAGATGAAATTTCCAATAGGGAGATAAAGAAAATTATGGAGAAAACAGTTAATACAAGCAGAAAAGACTGGTCTATAAAGCTAGATGATGCACTGTGGGCTTATAGAACTGCTTACAAAACTCCCATTGGAATGTCCCTATACAGAATAGTATTTGGAAAACCTTGTCATCTCCCCTTAGAACTAGAATACAAAGCTATGTGGGCCATCAAGAAACCGAATCTGTGACTTTCTGCCGCAAAGGGAAAAGACTACTCCAAATGAATGAACTGAAGAGCTGAGAAATGAAGTTTGGTGACAATGCCGCACTTACAAAGAAAGACCAAGAGGTAGCATGATCAAAAGATCCTAAGGAGAGAATTCAAGGCAGGATAACAAGCTCTTATACACCTAAGCCTGGCCATTTCCGTGGAAATTGAAATCAAGGTGGAGTGGGTCCCTACATAGTGATAACCAAGACACCCTTCGAGTAAAGGATTAATCGGAAGATGAATCTTGAAATGAATTCAAAGTAAATGGTCAGAGATTGAAGCACTACCTTAGAGGAAACATAAATGAAGTAGATCTAGATTTTAAAAAAGGGAAAAGAATTTTGTTGAAAAGAAGATAATTTACAACAAATGTTTGGCTAAGGACATTAAAATGAGCAGATTCTTGGGAGGCAACCCAAGAAGAAGTTAATTTGGATAGTTTGATTATTGATGATTACTTTTATAAATTTAAAGTTTTAGTATTAAATTGTTAGAAGTGTATTCATGTAATTTGATAATTTGCTATTTTTTTTTTTTTTGTTTTTTGGAACAGGGAAGAGGAATTGGAATTGGAGGTCATTAGAAAGTAGAATATCTCAAATTGAATTATGCAGTGAATAACTACAAGGGGGAGTATTTCTAATTCCATCAACTTGTTTTTAATGATAATGCATATCTGAAGTTTGGGGGAGTTTGATGCCAATTGCTTGAATGGCTTATTGAATATTTTGATGTTAGAAATAGATTTGTTGTTCATACTTGAACTGAGGTTCTTTGATGTTTAATATGTATTTTCACAAGTATGATCTAAGGGGAAGGACTTATTGAATGATGATCGGGAAAGGGTCAATGGTTAAAAGTATGAAAATGTGGAAAATTTGAGGCGTAATTAACCCATCGCGACATAATAAGTTATGTCACGACACTAATTGAACTTTGTAGCGACATTGGTCATTGTCGCGACATGCTTTCTTTTGTCACGACAAGGTCAATGCTAAAATGGAGCTGTCAAGAGATTGTGTCACAACATATTTTCTTCATGTCACGACAACAGCAATGTGAACCTTAGAATTTATGTTGCAACAAGATTTATCTATGTCGCGACAAAGAATTGCCAAAATTTAAGAATTAAATGAAAATTTTATGTCGTGACATTGATTTTCTATGTCGCGACATAGATTTAAAAAGGGCATAACTGTAAGTCAAAAATTTGTCGCGACAATTAAAGAAGCACCACGATTCTTGGCTTATAAATAGAAAAGTTCGAAGACTGAAGAGTCATCTACCTCATCATAATCAAACCTTTCAGCCTCCCTCGCCAATTCTCTTACTCGTTCGAAACCCTAAATTTCTAGACCAATCTCTCACGATGTCTGAGCCCACAACCTTGATTCCAAACCTAAACGAAATCATGGAGGAATATGTAGAGTTGGAAGATCGCATGCCTAAACCACTTAGACAGCAATGTTGCCGAGGAAAGGGTTGATAAACGATGAACTTGAGCAGACAGTGGAGAGTCTAGGAAGAGGAAAAGAGGAAATGAAGTTAAGTAGAAAATAGCGGAATTGTTGCTAGTGAATGGGTTCCCCCACACTATTGCGATATCGCTTCGAGAGACAAGCTACAAATACGTAGACTTCATCTAGGGAGAGAGGCTTCAACAAATGGATTTCCCCCTTCCAAGAGCTGATAGAAAGCAAAGGATGGCATCTTTTCCGCGAGCACAAGGTTCCTAGGTTTGTAGATGTGGTTAAAGAGTTCTACGCTAACATGGTGGGAACTAAGGAGAAGGCGGTTTATGTCAGAGGGAGATGGGTATCCTTCAGCAGAGAGCAAATAAATCAAACATTCAATCGTAAGGAGAGGAAGGATGGATCTAAATTTAAAAGACTGGTTGAAGCGCCTAACTTCTAGAAGATTGTAGATCTGCTGACTAATGGAAAAGGGAAGTGGAATGCCACCAGGAAGAACCAGCATGAATCCATTGCCAAGGGGGCATTGACTGAGCAAGCAAAGGTTTAGTTTTACTTCTTAAGTTCAGTCATTTTGCCCTCCAAATATTTATGCACAATCAGGGAGAAGGAAGCAGTTTTTCTCTATGCCATCCTCAAGGGATACAAATTTAATTTGGGCAAGTTGATTGAAAACTCAATCCTGAGCTACTATAGAGTAGGACACAGATTAACTCTAATACCTGGTGGCTGATATCCAGGTTAAAGGGCCAGTAATGTCCAAGGAGACTGAAGAAGAAGAAATCGCCTCAAACATCTCCCTGACACTCACTAGAATCACAAAAGGGCCTAAAAATAGAGGCAAAGGAAGTCGTAGAAGTCGTTCTCACAGTTAAGAAGAACTAGCGCACTGGTTAATAGCTACATTCGAAGGTGAAATCCATCAGCTAACACAAAGGCGTTAAAAGTGCAAGCCCAAGATTACCCCTTCTCCCCTGAGGTGAGACCCAACACCATCAAGGAGTATGCCAAAGGCTCAACCCTAGGAATAAACTTTACACCCTTGAAATTTTAATGCCATAAAGCAAGGAATGGAAGAGAGGGGACTAATTAAACTTAAGCTCCCAATTGCAACCCCAGATGATTATATGGGAGGGCCTAGCTGAGAAAAAGGGACCAGAACTTAGAAGAGGCTCTAAAATAGAGAGATGAGGAATGAAGAAGTAGATGGGAACAAAGGAAACAAAAGCTCAGTGAAGAACTAAAGGCAAGAGAAGATGCCTTTATTTTTCAGCATCTAAAAAGAGAAAGTGAGCTATTTAAAATCATGAAGGAAATGGAGGAGGCTATGGAGACAAACATGCTGTAGAAGGTAGATGCCTTTGGGTATCTGTACAAGGAACATCAGAAGGATATCAAAGCTTTGATCGAAAATAGGGACAAGGAATTGGAGGGCACCCTGAATTACAGGGAGAAGTGTTGGACAGAAAGCTTAAACATGATCAACAAAAACTTGATTAAGATGTACTCTGCTCGAGGTGAGTCTTCCAGGGAACCCCGAATTTATTCGCGTAGACAAAAATGTTATGATAAATTAGCCCTAACCATGGAGTGGCTGATGAGCATTCAACACTATTTATCCCTATGATTTAGTTGGTTTTTCTAGTGTTTTTATGTTAAATAAGTGCGCCCTAATGCTCTAAGAGCTATACTTATGATCGTGTCATCCATTTGATGGAATTGTGAAAATTGGGGCGGAAAAAACTACTACAGGCTAGCCACTGTATTTTGACGTTTTCAGATATCATATGAGCTCCAATTGAATCAAGATTTATATGTATGAATTCTAAGAATTTCAAGAGCTTTCCAGGGATACAAGAACACAAAAAATTGAGTTCGAACAAAGAAGTTATGCCCCAAAATCAAGAAAATCAAAGAACATCAAGAACACCTTCAGCAGGAGAGGCTACTTTATTTTGATGTTTTCAGACATAATATGAGTTCCTATTGCATCAAGCCATACATATATGGATTCTACACTTCAAGAGCTTTCCAACGGTACCAAGAACACCCAAATCAAAGTTCGGATGACAAAGTTATGGTCTTACGGAAGTCGAGCAAAAACATGGATCGCAGCTGCGACGTTGAGAACCAACGTCGCAACGTTGCAGAAACAGAGCATCCCGACGTCGCGACGTTGCTGCACGACGTCGCGACGTTCGGGGTCGGTTTTGGGTGGATTTTAGCCCATTTTGAGCCCATAATGGAGGGTTTTAAAGCTCAAACCCGAGGGATCGAAAAGAGACGTATCTGAACGGTTTTTGACTCAGGAGAACAAGCTCCTTTGGGTGGAAACAATCAGGGCTTGTTCTTAGAGAGATTTCTAGGGTTCGTTCGTGGAAGAGGAAGAACATTTGAGGAAGAAGAAGATAATGGAGGAGAAAAAGGGAGCTTCAACGCCAAATTTGTTTTCTCTCTTTCCTTTTCCGTTTTTCTTTCTTTTGATGGTTGTATTTACTTTTCCACTTATGTTTTAATTAGTTTTCTTAGGGTTTAGATGTAGCCAAAGACATATTTGTATGAATCTCTCCTAATTTATATTGATTGATGTTTTATTTCATTTTTATGTTAAGTATTTCATTTAGATCTTAATGCTTGTGGATATTTGGCAAATATTCGCATGAATCAGGGTTTGATTCAAAAATCGAGAAGTGAGAGTTAAATTAGACCATGGATGATTTACCATCTAATTATCATGAGATAGAGATATAAGTGAGATTAGGTGGCATTAAGATTTATAGGGTTCAATGCATCCTTAGTTATGATGGTTTAAGGCAAGAGATGCAAAGATAACCTTTTCTATAGAAAAGAATGCTCGAGATTCGACATACATTAGTTAAATCTATCTTCATGATGAAATCGACCATCGACACTGGGTTTAGGAGGTTCATACATCATTGTTTAGGTGGAAATCTATACCTTAAGGCTTTTTAGTCTTTATACGCTCATTCTTGCATGCCTAGATTAGTGTCTTGAATTTTTCTGGTTGTATCTTCCAACATCCAAATAAGCATAGGATAGATTACAGAGCTCGCACTTATGAACCCAATTCTCCGTGGGAACGATACTCACTTATCATTATATTACTTGAGGCGACGCGTGCACTTGCGCACATAGGCGTACATATATTGATTAGTGCCCAAATAGTGCTATTTTGAGCCCTATTCGAGATAGGTTTTGAGTGCTTTTTGCTCACTAATCGTATCAATTAGTTTCAATTGAGAAAGGTCTGTGCCTACTTAGTATCACTTATGCCATTTTCGAGGTTATTTTTGGTTATTTTGGTGTGTTTTTGCATACTTTGGGAGGTCGATCGAGATATGTGGAGGAACCATGAAGACTAATTTATTTTCAAATTATCAAACATATCAAAATTCAAATAAGAAATGAAGGCGCAAAGTGATGAAGAACGATGCAAAGGAGGTGCGTGAGGTAAAGCAGTGGAAGAACAGTAACCCAGAAATTTCGCACTATGATTATGGTAATTACTGGGATTGTGAAAATTTCAAGAACCATACGTAAAATTCAAGTAATCCTAGCGAATTGAGATATTTCGCTAAAGTTAGCGTACTCGCTATATGTTTAAAATCACCGCGGCCTAGCGAAATTCTTCATTTTCGCTATCTTCAAATTTTTCGTTAGGTTAATGGCTCGCAATAAATAAATTATCACAGACAATAAAAATTCCCATTTTCCGCTATTCAGGTAATTTCGCTTAGGCTAGCGAAATCTCTAGGCTACAAATTCCTTGCCCTGCTAATTTTGTGTAATTAATGCCAAACGACCTGCTAGCGTATACCTCCCTGTCTCCTCAGATAGCCAATATTTGTGTTTTCAGAAGCCACACATTGGGTGGCCTATATAAGCCCCATCATTTTTGTAACCCTAAGAAATCTGGGCAACTTTTCATTTATGTAAATATCTCCGCAGCCTTTCGCTTTTTGTGGTTTTCTTCTCTCTTCTCTCTCCTCTCTTCTTTCATTTTCTAGGTCGCAAACACCTCTCGAGGATTTACAACTCAAGAGATGCTTACAAGCCTTACAGCTTTGAAGAGAGGGCTAGCTTGGTTTCTCAGCGCTGCAGTTGTCCTCATGTTTTAAATGCCATGTGCACCGATGCATGGCTCCCACTTTTCAAATTAGGTTGAATATCATTTAATGTCATTACTTGGGCCAATACTTACTATGCTTTAGGGTACAATGCATACTTGCTGTTAGATGCATCAAGAGTTCTTTAGATGGCCTTTACGAGCCACCGAAATGAGGCTGAGTGCTAGGTTTTAAACTCGAAGGGGCCGTGGAATGCATACCAGCTCGTGGTCGACTGGGTCAGAGGGTTTCTAGGTTAGTTTTCTAGCTAAACAAAGATCAAAGCTATGGCTCTGACTATAGTCGCTTGCCACGACAAAGCAGTGATATAACCCGGCGACACTCATACCCTCTATGTTGTCAAGTTAGTGACCTAAACCTTCAAAGTTACCTTTCACACTTCACTTTCGCTTATAATTAATCAAGATCCAAACAACTTCACCGTTTTGAAACAACCGAAAAATCCAAATTAAAAGCCCCACCATTTTCAACACCGATGCAAATCATTCCTAGATGGAAAACCCATCCTCGTGTACCTCGACCAGACTCCGCTATGTCGGGCAAAGAGCTTGACTACGCAAAGAGGAACATGAAACAAATTTTGTTGATTCCGCCACCCTACCGTGGCACGAATCATACACATCACGCTTTCGCCTGTCAAGTTTTTGCCGCTGGGTCAGGATAGGTTTCGGAAGATATAGAGAATAAAGCAATTAGATATTACTGAATTTCGTTTTTATTTGTTTTTACAAGTGCTCGTAATCTGGTATTTTGTTTCGTGTGATCAGCTTTAGATTTCGTGAGTACATGCACCGACGAGATCTGTAGTCACTCAACATCCGCTTGATCCCCGAGCTTAAAGAACTTTACACGTAACACGCCGAGAACGTGAGAACTTAATGTGCTCGTAAATTTAGCAAAACATGGAGAACAATGGAAGAGTGTGATCTTAGCATTGGCTAAAACAGTTCTGAGAGGCCGTAGAACGGGAATAACTTTTAAGGAATCACACCTGTGCCGCTTATTCAGCCGTGATGATCCATTCATGTTGTTAGAGGAGTTTGTTTCACCGCCCACCTTTGTTCGTGACAGCCCATCGAAGACCACCTATTCAGGCAAACAACTTCGAGTTAAAGTCAGTCACTTTGCAGATGCTTCAAAACATCTTGTTTCACAGGTTGCCTAATGAGAATCCAAATATGCATCTGACCAACTTTCAAGTGTGTGCCACGATCATACAATGGGGTTATCAAGAGGCACTCAGTTGAGATCGCTTCACTCACTGGTGATAAAGCCAAGCATTGGTTAACCAGTCAGCCACAGGATTCCATTACCTCATGGAACGATTTAGTGCAAAAATTCTGGACCAAGTTCTTCCCACTAAAATTGCAATAACTCAGGCAAGAGATTAATACTTTGGACAATCAGAGGGGAGAACCCGCAGCATGGGACATATTTCGCGAACCATCGAGAAAGTGCCCATACCGGGCGTACTAACCGATGGATGCAAGTCCATACTTTCTATAATGGTCCGAGGAATGCAACGAGAACAAGATTGATGCCTCTACCGGAGGAGCACTAATGAAGAAAACCACGACTGCTTATGAAATTCGAAGATGCCGCGGACTAATACAAACCAAAGGGCCTAGGAGAAGACTGGTTCAAGAAAGCCGCGGGTGGCACGGATAATGAAGTTCTCAACAATCTGGTTAATCGCTGGCACAAATCGACTAAACAGTAACTGTGGTCGTACATAAGGAACCGCGACGCCATACGACTAACCCATTGGAGCGCCAGTGAATCTGGAGGACAAGCACAATGAAGACAAGAATGTCACCAAGAAACCAAATTGTAGAGCAGCCCAAGATGTGTCGAGATTCAATCAAAACCACCACAACAAGGACAAGATGGGGAAATAACTACCGTAACCAAAATCAAGGCCAAGGCTACAGAACAACCGAATCGAACAATCGTAATACCATGGTAAGGGATGAGAACACCGCATAATATGCCATCATTAATCAGTTAGTGAACCACCTAATCGAGAACAAGCTCCTTGCCCAAATGCTGACCTCCCACTCGCTTTCATGAATGAGACCAAGGCGACATGCAAAGAAATGCACCACCAATCAACAATCAAGCCGCAGCGCTTGAGAAACTTAGAGGTACGATGGCTGGAGTGGTTAATCGATCGACAGAAGGCAACCGTTCCCTACCAAGCAACCTCGAAGAAAACCTCGAGAAGAGATGGGAATGAACATGTCAAAGCAATATGTCGAAAAGTAAAGAATTAGAGACACGTGGGCAATCACCAACAGAGGAGTAGAGATCGAGAAAATCATCTAGTCCCACAGAATGATGATGCGTATAAGGAACAATTTAATGAGAAACACCGTTAAAAACACCACGGGCTAAGGGCCACTACCAATTCCTTTATCCAATAACGCCTAAAGAAGCATAAGCCGGACAAAGGGCCACCAAGTTCATGGAGGTTCAAAAGCACATCGAATATCCCGTTTCACGATGCTTTGGAACGTATGCCTAGTTATAGTTTATGAAAGACATACTGCCTCGTAAGAGAAGATTGGCTGATTTTCAAATGGCTAACTTAACTGGTAAACGTAAGGTTATACTGTGAGGGAAACCGCCGCAAAGCTTAAAGACCGGAGGCGCTTACCTATTCTCCATCACATTGAAATGCTATTTTGAGAGCTCTATGTGATTTAAAGCACATTAACCTCATGCCCTTTGTCCATTTTTAAACGTTGGGATTAGGTGAAGCTCATTCAACTACAAATACACTTCACTACGACAGATCCTGAAGTATCCAAGAGGTAATAGCTATGTTCTAGTAAAAGTTGACAAGTTTATCTTTCCAGCATATTTCATTGTCTTAGATATGGAAGAAGATAAAGAAATACCCATAATTTTGGGCAGACCGTTTCTTGCAACCGGAAGGGCAATGATTGATGTTCAGAGGGGAGAACTAAAATTGAGAGTGCAGGAAGATGAAGTCAAGTTTAACGTGCTCAAGTTTGTAGACATCCTAAGCAGAGAGTGATACTTGCTTCATGGCAGAGATAGTAGAGGCTATAGTGTCTAGTCAAAGTGATCTCACTGATCCTTTCGAGACTAGCCTAGTACAGAATGATCCAGAAAATATGAGCGAAGAGGCAGAGGAATATGTAAAATGGTTGGATTCTTTCGGACCCAGTGGAAGGAAATACTTTGAATCTCTAGGTGAATGAGCTAAAACGCTTGTACCTACTCCACAACAACCCCCCAAGATGGAACAAAACTTTTACTCTTAGCCATTTGAAGTATGCATATCTTGGGATAGCATCTACCTTACTGATCATCTCAAAGACTTTGATCGAACTAGAGGAGGAGAAGTACGAGGGTCCTTCGAGACCATAAAATTCGTCAGCGGTCTCTAAATGATTTAAAAGTGGATTCGCTCTTCCATGTGCATGCATCGATTTTGCTAGAAGATGGTCATAAACCCCGGAAGCAGAGGAGGTTGAATCCAACGATGAAAGAGGTAGTCCAAAAGGAAGTATTGAAACGGGTCGATACCTGGGTAATTTATCCTACTTTATAGTGTACGGGTAAGTCCGGCCTAAGTAAGAGACGCGCAGGAACAATCACAGGTAAGAACTCGAAAGAATAACATATTATCGCCTCACACCGTGGAAGATTTGTATTGATTATCGGAAATCGAACAAAGCACCTAAAGATCATTTCCCATTGCCGCTTCTAGATCGGACGTCGGATCGATTAGCCGCCATGAATATTATTGTTGATGGATATTCGCTACAATCAAATCGTTATAAATTTCAAGATTAGGAGAAGACAACATTCAAGGCATGTCCCATGGTACATTCGCATTCAGGCGGATGCCCTTGACCGCGCGCAATGCGCTGTGCACCTTTCAACGATATGACGGCCATTTTCTCCACACGGTCGTAGAAGACACCGAAATCTTCATGGATGATTTTTCTAGATTGTACCTCATTTGACAACTGTCTGGAAAATTTGAGATCAGTGTTGATAAGATGTGAGGAGACCAACTTAGTACTTAATTGGGAGAAGTGCCATTTTATGGTACAAGAGGGTATTGTACTTACATCGATTTCACAGTTATAGAATAGAGCGCGACAGCAAGATCAAGTAATTGAAAATTACCTCCACCTCATCGCTAAAGGGATCATAAGTTTTTAGGCCACGCGATTCTATATGGCGCTTCATCAAAGACTTTCTCGCATTGCAAAATCGTTTGTCCAATCTCCTGGTCCAAGGGACCCCATTTGAGTTTGATTCACGCGTTGTTTCATGTGCATTTTCAAAGGTTGAAAGATAAGTTGGTATCACCCTATTGTCGCGGGCCCTAGATTGGTCCTTCCATTTGAACTTATGTGCGACGCACGCATTTTCCGATCGGAGCAAAGTAAGGGGGGGCATAAACGAGAGAAAATCTTCAAGTAATTTACTATGCGTAACTCGAATGATGCTCGCTTGAATTATGCCACTACAGAAAGAACTATTGGCTATTGTCTTGCTGACAACATGCATCTTATTTAATTGGTAATACGGTCAGTTGCTCACACTGACACATTCGCCATTAAATACTTGATGACTAAAAGGGACGCCAAACCTCGATTAATCCAAGGGGTTCTTTTGTCGCAAAGAATTTGATGTTGAGATTAAAGACAAGAAAGGCAATCGAGAACCTAGTGCGCATCATCTTTCACGACTGAAGGGGCAAGTGATGATGTTCAAGTGAATGACTAATTTCCAGGATGAGAAACTTCAGCCTATTGAAGACAAGAGGTTAGCTCCATGGTTTGCAGATTATGATTATTTGCGCAAGGTAAATCCTCCCAATTTAACTATCAACAAATAAAATAGTTTTTCATTTGAAACACTACTTACTGGGAGGAGCTAATCCTGCTGCACACCGCTGATCGTGATCTGTAGATGTGTGCCCAAAGATGAAATGAACAAAAAGATATTGAACTAATCGCCACTCTCACCATGTGGTGCCATTTGGGTGGCCAGAGAACAAAGAATGCTGCATTTCAATCAGCTTATTAGCCAACTTTATTCAAAGATGCTCATCATTTCAGATTCACCGTGGGACAAATGTCAATCTTAATGTGGGTATTTCTAGAGCGACACCCATGCACCCCATTCGGAAAAGAGAACTGCTTGACCTGATGGGGATGGATTTTTATGGGACCATTTCCATCTTATAACAACCTCATATCTTGTCGGCAAAGAGACTATTATGTCTCGAAGTGGGTTGAAGCACTAATTCGCACCAACGATGCCAAGGTGGTGGCTCAATTTCTCTTCTGAATCACATATTCACCCGATTTGGAACTCCCTCGAGCACCGATCGCGTATAATGGTACTCTATTTCGCAATAAGGTATTTCGACAAGGTTTCAGGCGCATGGGGGCACGCCATCGTACATCTCTTGCATATCACCTTACGCCAAATGGGCAAGGCAGGTATCAAATCGGCAAATTAAGTCCATTATGGAGAAGATACACGCTCATAGAAGGATTGGTCTAAAAAGATTGAAGATGCACTCCGGGCATACCATCAAAGATTTAAAACACCCTGGGTATGTCGCCTCTTTAGAATTGTTTATGGCAAAGCATGCCATCTTCCAAGAGAATTCAGAGCATCGAGCCCATCGGGCAACTCTACAACAACATGGACAAAGACACTGGCCTGAGAAGCAACTACTACAGCTCGTTGAACTAGACGACCCGTGAACGGCTTATGAAAATGCCCTATTTACAAGGAAAAGACAAAACTCGCACGTATAAACACATTACCAGAAGGAATTGAGGCTGACAACAAGTTCTTGTTTAACTCTATCTCAAACTTTTCTAGGAAAATTGAAGTTCAGGATGGTCCAGCTCACGCTGACCAGTTCTTTCACATGGTGGGGCAGAGATTAACATCCCGAGAAAGCGAACATTCACGCTACCACCCAACGATTGAAGCCGTATTGGGGGCGAGTTCCGCGCATAAGCAGATCATTCCTTGACCACACCTGGACGGTTCAAGAAGTTGAATTTAATTAGCTCTGGCTTCCCGAAAGCACATTGAGATTCGTGGTCGTGAGCCAACGACATTAAACATAGCTCTTCTTGGGAGGCAACCCATGCTTATTTTTCATGCAATTTTCCTTTTTGTGTCTCAATTTTTAGTTATTATCTGCTTTAAGTTATGTTGGTTTGCTGTGCTGTTTGTAATCGGAATCAAGTTTTTTTGGGCTGTATAATTTCAGGACACGCGATCGAAAGTACTGGGGAGGATCCACTCATGAAGAGCACGACAAAAGTCCAGAGAGTCACATTTACGCGAGGGAAGTTTTCTCTTATCTTAGAATATAGTGGCATAATGTACATCAGACTTCTAAAACGTCGCCGACGCCGAATTCTCAACGTCAGCGGAGGTTAGAACGCCGCTGACGCTGCAACGCCGCGACGCCGCTTGACCTTTCGCAATCGCCGCGACGCGGAGATCCCAACGCCGCGACGCTGATTTAGCACTCTTTCGCCGAACGCGACGCGGAGATCCCAACATCGCGACGCGATTTGAAGACTGGAACGCCGCTGACGTGAGATCCCAACATCGCGACGTTGATTTTGAACCTCTCTTGAACGTTGCGACGTGGATTTTAAACATTCTCTGGAACGTCGCGACGTTGGTTATAAACGCCAATACGCTGGTACCACTCTTCGAACGTCGCGACGCTGCCCCAAACGTCGCGCGACAGCACCATTGCTTTAAGGCCAAACACATCCCATTTAGGGTGTTCTACCTCAGATCATCCCCGCTTGAACCCTAGCTTCCCTGCACAATCTTCCACACCGACCCTTGCCGGAGTTCCCTACCACACCGGTCGGAGGCCAGTATTTTGCCCTCCGACACCCTCTTTGCACACCACCGGGCCAACACGCCACACTCACCATCACCGTCTCGTGATTCGCATCTACACTACCTCTAGGTGTTCTCGCACGGACTAGTCATCCACCTAGGTCCAAGAGTCCCCATTTGTGTTCACATCTAGGGTCATATTTAGGTTTATTCGTGTTAGGGTAACATTTAGGTCACGTGCACTGAGTTAGTCTTCGTTTTCGCTTGCATTTAGGTGTTTCACATATTGTTTGGCCTAGCTGATTGTGTCACCTTGTGCCACTTCGCATTCTCCTGGGGGAGATTGACCCTGGTCCCTAATGTCTGAAAGTGGCAGAAAGCAGCTACAAAGCTGGTCACGTTGAGGATTCGACCCCCACTATGATGTATCGCTTGCTCGACAACGAGGTGTCACTCCGCTCGGCACCATCTGCAAGAACCGATCGTTTATCAAGGAAAAGGGGTTTCATCACCCTGACGACTTCTTCTGCAAAACTATTGCAGCTAAGGGATGGCGAGCACTTTTCCAACCACCTCATCTACCGCGAGGAGTGTATGAGAATTTACGCCAATCTCGCCTCCCACGTCGTCAAGAAAGTTCGAGTGAGGGGAGTGTTGGTCGACTTCAGCAAGCGGAGTCTCGATCAATAGCTATTATACTGGATCGTCCCCTTGGAGCCGCTTTGATCGGCCACGAGCGCCCGATCACAATCGAGGTCACGGGTTTCACTAATGGTCAGGGTGAGTAGAAACTTAATGTGTTGAGGGACATGCCGTCTCAATTTCAAGGCCAAACATTTGGCCTACATTCCTGTTAACTGCAGACGCCTTCATCACGTCGCGTCTCATTCCGACGACGAACGTGTGTGAAGTGACTGCCAAGCGTGCCTCGGCTTCAACTATGCCACTGGTCTCGTGATATCTTGATGTCAAGGTGCTATAGAGACGCCATCCTCCATAACCGGGACGCTAAGATGAATTTGGGGCACCCTTTCCTCATTTATGGCTTATGCAAACGAGCCGGGGTGCCCCTCGATGATAATGAGGCGTGGTTACACCCCATCAAGGCCATATCGGGCCAAGAGACAAACAGTCCACGACCCGAGGGGGCCTACGATTCGCATGAGCTCCTGGACGTGGGATGAGCTCCACGACATCGCCCATTTTGACTCCCCTGGTGATCCCCAGTGAGACATCGGGCAGTCCCGCCTCACCCACCTCCACCACCACCAACAGCCCGCTGAGGCATCTCCTTCCAAATTCTCCACACCCGACCTCGAGACCCTGCTCTCTCACCGAGCGCTGATACCTGGATTACACCAAGGAGCACCGAGTCCTCCTCACACAGGATACCGAGGCACTTCGCGCCGATATGCGTACAATGTTGGCCAACCAAGCAACTATTCTTCGCCAGCCAGCAGCCGCTCCGCACCCAACCGGCTCACTCCTAAATTTCACCACACCACTACCGCTACCGCAGCTGACTCCGCCCGATCATCAGGAGCCTTCACCCCCATCGGCTTTTTTTCTTGCCGGGGACACCGGATATTTTGTTTGGGGGTGTGAGTGGTGATCAGAAAGGATCGTTTTCTTTAGCTTAGTTTGCATGTTGAGGCAGAATGTAGTTTATTTGCATTTATGCATGTTAGTTTACATTTAAGTTTGGTTTTATTTACACTTGCTTATCTTAGGATGTTTAGTTTTGTGTTTAGTCATGTTTGTGTTTTAGGTAGATCATATGCATGTGTAATGGTGTCGTGTTAGGTAGTTGTGTGTGTGATGCCATGCTTGAGAGTAGGATTATTTTAGTCAAATCCACTATCAATATGGAAGAAAGGATTCAACGGGTGCTCGAATGATCGGGGATTAGGTTGGATAGGTGGGGAGGCATAGTGAATCACCTCCGGTTAGTCAAGAAACTATTTCTCAAAGAGCCTATCACACTCACACACAAATGATCTCTAAGGTATGCTTAGGTACCGAGCCCAACTACCAAGGTTCAACAAACCCTGGGAGTCTCTAAACACTAAAGAGATGGGACACCGTAAATAAAAGAGGATTGCCTTTGAGCCCCAAAAATAAAATGAGTATCATATATATATATATATATATATATATATATATATATATATATATATATATATATATATATATATATATATATATATATATATATATATATATATATATAAATAAATAATAATAAATAAATAAATTAGGAAACTATTTAGCATAGGAATAAGTGGATCTCCCAATTGGAATCCCGGTACGCCTCCGAGCTCAAAGCCTAATGCCCTCGAGCCAATCAATGAGTCATTGATTTAACGCCTCTTTACTGTGGTCGAAGATGGAAGTTCTTGCGCCTTAGTGGCTCGAGGGGCTGGCTGAGCTGCTCGGGGTGATGTTCGAGGGGAACTGAATGCCCGGTGCCTCTTTGGACTAACTCGTGGGAGTCACTAACCGATCCTCGCCATGAACACATGGCATAAACTTACGGCACCTAGTTTTGTCTTGCTATGAGTAGGTATGTTTAGCAATGAAAACGGTAAGGCCTCTATCCTTTCTAGTTAGATTTTCCCACCAGTTAGTCGAACTCAAGCTCAAGGCCGAAACCTGAGTGTACACTAGAGGTCATTTATTTAACGCACATAGGGTCTTTGGGAAAGGTTATTGAATACTTCGGAGGCTGGGGCACTAGTCAACTTCATCGAGTTCAACCTAATTCTTTCGATAGTCGAACACCTTTGCGAATCCTGTGAACTTCAAATAACACGACAACGGTGAGCCTGGCCCAATTTGATCCTCTATGTATCAAGACGCATCACTCATTTTTTTGTGTCGACTATAGTTTGTGGTGGGTGTGTGTCTAGTTTAGAGTCTATTCTTGTCGGGGGACAAGCAAGAAGCTGCTCGAGGTGTGATGAGCGCCCAAAACACTCCAAAGTTAGTACCCGCTCGTCTTACGCTTTTAGTGTTATTTTACATTTAAATATGTATTTTTATAGCTCGATATCTGATTAGTACAATTGGTGAATGCAGCAATTACGGAAAAGGCGTGTTTTGGAAGAATTTCGAGCAAGTAGAGAGACATGCATCAAGATGGCTGGAACGTCGCGTTGTTCCAACGTCGCGACGTCAGCGTGAGTTTTGTCCTCTCATCATTAAAAGCAAAAAGGGGGCACGGAATTGGAGGATCATCGGGAATCGTACGAACTAGGGCGCGGAAATCAGAGCAACGGGACGCGGAGCGAAGAAGGAGAGCCTGTGATTTGTATTTTTCCCATTTTTGGACAGTAGTACTAATGTTTGACAATTTTCATATTTGTGTTTTCGTATTCACATCTATACCTAGGGTATTGTTGAACCCTGTCACATACGAATGGATTAAAGTTTATTAATTTATATTATTCATTGATTTATGATTCATCATCAGCTCGCTTCTACATCCGTGAATCAATTACATGGTATGTTTGGTCAAAGATTAGTATGATCATACTAGATATCCGAGATTCGAGAGATGAGGATAATTTAGATATGAGCAGATATTCTCTTGCCATTCAGATAGAGATATTCAACCCGAAGGTGGCAATTAAGGTTAGGAACATTAAAGCATTTCTGAAAGTACCGAAGTCAGTAGAGATACACTCAACTCTACTAGCTTAGATAGGCGAATACACCAGAGAGAGATTCAGAAGCAAGATCACCTTGCCATTAATAAATCATAAATAACCTGAATAATATTCTCCTTAAGAAATAATCCATCGAAAGTGGCAGGGGGAGACAAAGCCCTAGTCTCCTTTACATAGTAATTCATTCAGATCAGTTTGTTAGTTTACTTTCAGACATTAGTACCCTTTTACACAATACGTACATCCATATAATATTTGAAAAGCAACTCTCTGTAGTCAACACACCTATCCTCGTGGATCCAAAAACTTGATAGGCCGAAAACGTGATGTGTATATATGTACGCCTATGTGCGCAAGTGCACGCGTTGCCTCAAGTAATATAATGATAAGTGAATATCGCTCCTAATGAGAATTGGGTTACTGGCAATTTCCAATTTCACCCAGTTTATGCTTTATTCGATGTTGGTAATATAGAAAATTCAAAGACACTAATCTAGGTACGCAAGAATGACTGCATAAAGACTAAAGTTTTAAGGTAGATTTCACCTAAACAATGATGTATGAACCTCCTAACCCACCACTTACAATACCACCATGAAGATGGCGATTTAACTAATGTATATTCAATCTCTCTCAGCATTCGCACTACCTTTAGAAAAGAGGCACGCATCTCCGCTTTAAACCATCAGTAACTAAGGATGCATTGAACCCTATAAATCTTAATACCACACCTAATCTCACTTATATCTCTATCTCATGATAATTAGATGGTAAATCATCCATGGTCTAATTTAACTTCACTTCTCGATTTTGAATCAAAACCACAATTCATGCAAATATTGGCCAAATATCCACAAGCATTAAGATCTAAATGAAATACTTAACATAAATATGAAATAAAACATCAATCAATATAAATTAGGAGAGATTCATACACATATGTCTTTGGCTACATCTAAACCCTAAGAAAACTAATTAAAACATAAGTGGAAAAGTAAATACAACCATCAAAAGAAAGAAAAACGGAAAAGGAAAGAGAGAAAACAAATTTTGGCGTTGAAGCTCCCTTATTCTCCTCCATTATCTTCTTCTTCCTCGCGTTCTTCCTCTTCCAAGAACGAACCCAGAGTTCTCCAAGAACAAAGTCAGTGTTTCCCACCCTGCAAGGAGCTTGTTCCTCTCAAAAGGTCCAAAACCGCTCCAAATCGTCCTCCTTTCGATCCCTCCGTTTGAGCTTTAAACCCTTCATTATGGGCTCAAAATGGGCTAAAAATCCACCCAAAACTGACCCCGAACGTTGCGATCGTGCAGCAACGTCGCGACGTCGGGATGCTCTGTTTCTGCAACGTCTCGACGTTGCTGCAGTCCCCTGTTTTTGCTCCAACTTCGTAAGGCCATAACTTTGTCATCCGAACTCCGATTTGGGTGTTCTTGGTACCGTTGGAAAGCTCTTGAAGTTTAAAATCCATCCATGTGTGGATTAATGCAATAGGAGCTCATATAATGTCTGAAAACATCAAAACACAGTAGCCTCTCTCCTAAGAAGGTGCTGTAATGTTTGCTGATTTTCTTCAAGTTTTGGAACTTGCATAACTTTGTTCGAACCCAATTTTTGTGTTCTTGGTATCCCTGAAATATCTTGAAGTTTAAAAAAAAAATCCATCCATGTACATGGATTAATGCACAGGAGCTCATATAATGTCTGAAAACATCAAAATACAGTAGCCTCCTGCTGAAGGGGTGCTGCAATGTTTGCTGATTTTCTTCAAGTTTTGGAACTGTATAACTTCTTTGTTCGTACTCCAATTTTGTGTTCTTGGTATCCCTGGAAAGCTCTTAAAGTGTGGTGAATTACAAATCTTGTTTCCAATTGATCTCATATGATATCTGAAAACGTCAAAATACAGTAGTTGCTTTTGTAGAAGTTTTTCCACCACTTTGCACAATCTCCATCAAATGGATGACCTGATCATAAGTATGAATTTGTAGAGCATTAGGGCACTGTATTTAACATAAAAACACTAGAAAAACTAACTAAAGATAGGATAAATGAGTATTTAAGATACTCATCACACCCCCAACTTAAATTCTGCTTGGCTCTGCCAAGAGACCTAATTCTCAAACAAACAAAATTGAAAATGACATGAACTAAAAATAATGAGATGAGTATGATAACATGATTCCAAATGGAAGAATCACTATGAACACAATTTAGCAATATTAGCCTTTTCAACAAAAATTTAGGATCCTTAAACTTTTAAACTTTCTAAGGAACATGGCAAAGCAAAGCATGGTAAGCGCAGCAAATCAACCCCCAAGTCCGCAAAGGACCTTTCCCATGAAATTCAAGCAGGTGAGCAGCATGATCTTCGGGCGGTATAGCAAGGTCCTAGCACCCCAAACTTAAGCTCAACTCACCTATTTGGAAGAAGCTAACTAAGAAAGATAAGAACAATAATCTCTTATTCATATCAAAATACCTAAAATTTCCTAAATACCTAAAAAGTGAAGGAGAACTAGTGCCAAGAAGTTTTAGATGAGTGTTCCCGTGAAGTGGGATCTATCGGTGACTCCCCACTCGCCTGGTTATGGCACCAGCATTAAATTCCCTTTAAACTTTACCTCGAACACTCAACCAAAATCAAAGGCCCTAAGTTGTGGGAATGATTCATCTTTTGTCCTATGTAGTGGGCAGTGAAGTCAATGACTGCCATTGGCTTAGGGCATTAGGCTTTGAAAGGCCCTCGAACCGTGCCTGGGATTACTGATGATCCCGCTTATTCTTATTCACATACTTAATTTTGACATTTTTCTTTTCTTTTACTTTTTATCTTTCTTTTTCACATTTTCTTTTGTTTTTGTATTTTTTTTTTTTTTTTAGTTGGGGCTCGATGGCAATCCTTTTTTTGATTAGGTGTTCCATCACTTAGGTTGCTAGAATTCCCCAAGGTTAGTTGAATTCAAGGCAAAGGGTTCAGGACCAAGGTATACAAGGGAGACCAAAAGTGTGTGTGTGATAGATTCCTTGAGAAATAGCTTCAGAAGACTGGGAGGTGACTAAGCTAAGTCACCCATACCAAGCAAGTACACACCTGTGCATCATTTAAAAACCTGCGGTCCTATTCCTTTACACTTTGCATTTTGAATAGTTGTGTTCAAATGACCTTTCTACAAGCCAACAAGGCATCAAACTCACTCATATGAGACACAAAATAAATAAAAGAAAGAATGAAAAGCACATGCAGCTAACAACCAAACAACTAACTAAAACAGATAAGGAGATACAAAAATTGGATTTTGGAAATTTGTTTTTATTTTTTTATTTTTATGAATTCTTGAATTCACCCCCCAAACTTGAAATGAACATTGTCCTCAATGTGAAACAAAAGCAAGAATGGATAACGAGTACTCCCCCGAGGTTGATCAAGTCTCTGGAAGTTGCTCCAATGAATATGGCTCATTTTTGGAGGCAAAGAGGTGTTAAGAGGGGTTAGACTTTAAGTCCAAATGAAGGGGATGCTTGAATATGGTTTCGTCTTTGGTTCTTGCCGCCCAAAATTATTGAACTTCAAGCTTTCAACCTTTAGCTTCCAAAAACCAGATTTGAATCCCAAAACCCGAATTAAAAAACTAAAACACGTAAAAAACAAAATCAAGCAATTAAAATTTATTAAAAAACTCAAAAATAACTACGAAAATAGAAAAAGAAAAAGAAAACATTTAAGTCACGCCTCCCAAGGAGCCGCTCCGCTTTTTTCGAGTCCAAATTAGACTCTCACAATTAACCACGATGGGCTGGTGTTTCGCTCTCCATCCTTCTAAGAGGTTTATAGTTGTGCCTAATCAAAGAACTCAGCACATAGTCTTCCACAATCTTATTATTTTTTGATTTTCTATTTTTTTAATTTTGTTTACAATGGTTCCTCTCAATTCATTGCTGAAGTGAATGGATGTACTCCATCCACCGGAATTTGGGATCGTCTTCTCATTTTTCAATTCTTCATGCATCTCACCCCATAATTCACACCTCTGAAAAGTCTCTACAACTCCTCTTTTACCTTTCATATGATTCCGAAGAATACTATTTTTCCTCCTTTTTCAACTCAAGTCTTTCAAAGTTTCTCGCATCATCATCCTCTACCTTTGAAGCTTCTCAAGTTCTTCATTACCTCTTGAAGTGATTTCTCTTTATAGCTCCAAGCTCTCAGATTCACCCCAAGAGTAGATGGCGAACTCTCACGCTGTCTCTTCAAAGGACATTGTAGCCATATTCTCGTTCATCCATATTTTGCCACTGCCTTTCTATAATCATACTCTCCTCTTCTTTAGGGCTTTGTTCTTCTCAAATGTGTTGAGTACCGTAAGTGGCCATTGGAGCCACCCTTCTTCAAGCTATCGAATGGTGTATGCCACTTGAACATTAGCCCTGTCAATTCCATGAATCAACTTGAGATGTCACACACATTTAGCATGAACTCTTTTCATTTCACTAATGCCGTTTCAATTTTATTGCCTTCTATGTGGAGGCCGACTTATCTCATTCGGGATTAAAAACCGAGGCAACCCAACTTAAGAGTAGTCCATTTCATCCACGATCTTGAAAATTCAGGTTGTGCCATGGTAAATGCAGTTTGAGTTCTTCTTAATTCATCCATAGCTTCTTCTAGGCTTGATCTTTGGACTTGTGGAGATTGAAGAGTGTTATAGCTTGTATTCCATGAGGTGTTTGGGTGGTGGCTCCATCCAAAATTATGATTGCTCAAGTATGGGGTACCTCCATATTAAGCATAATCCATTGATGCATATGGTTTCCACACTTGACTTTGCACTTGAGTTGTCACTCTTCTTTGATGCTCATCAGCCAATCGTTTATTCTTAGTTAAGCTGCCATACGCCTAATGATCTCACAACTCAAGATAGGATCCATTGTGATTGAAATGCTATAAAAACAAAATAAAATTCAAAAGTAAAGTGGACAAAAGGAAAATAAAACAGACTAACTATAGTCCAAAGTAGGTAAAGCTATTTCGCATCAATATTAATAAAAGCACCAATTTCAAGAATCCGCGCCAAAAACTTGACAGGCCGAAAACGTGGTGTGTAAAATGTACGCCCATGCGCGCAAGTGCACGCTGTCGCCTAAGTAATATAGTACCAATGGTACGAATATCGCATCCAATGGTGATGTGTTGACTACAGAGAGTTGTTTTTCAAATATTATCTGGATGTACGTATTATGTAAAAGGGTACTAATGTCTGAAAGTAAACTAACAAACTGATCTGAATGAATTACTATGTAAAGGAGACTGTGGTTGCCTCCCTGCCACTTCGGCTTTGGATTATTTCTAAGGATAATATTATTCAGTTTATTTATGATTTATTAATGGCAAGGTGATCTTGTTACTAGATACCCTCTCTCGAGGTGTATTCGCTTATCTCGCTAGTAGAGTTGAGTGCGTATCTCATCCCAACTCCTGAGATCAAAATGCTTTAATGTTCTAACTCTGACCGCACCTTCGGTTCTGGACATCTTGATTCCACCGGACCAACCGAAGGTCGCTTCTACTCATATCCCTAGGTATCCTCATCTCTCGAATCTCGGATCTCTAGTATGATCATACTAATGTTGACCAAACATCACCATGTAATTGATTCACAGATGTAGAGCAGACGATGATGAATCATAAATCAATGAATAATATAAATTAATAAACTTTAATCCATTCGTATGTGACAGGGTTCAACAATACCCTAGGTATAGATCTAGAACATAATGAATACGAAAACACAAATATGAAAATTGTCAAACATCATTTACTATCCAAAAGGGGAACAATACAAATCACGGCTCTTCTTCTCGCTCCACCCACAGCCTGATTTCTCCGCGCCCTAGTCTCACGATTCCCGATGATCCTCCACCTCGCGCCCCTTTTGCTTTAATGATGAGAGGACAAACCGCTGGGCTGACGTCGGGCGACGTTGCAACGTCGCGACGTTGGGATGTCGCAACGTTGGGACGTCGCGACGTTGGAACGACGCAACGTTCCTGCCATCTTAATGCCTGTCTCTCTCTGCTCCAAAGTGCTTCCAAAACCTGCCCTTTTCACATCAATTAAACCTGCATTCACACCAATTGTACTAATCAGATATCGAGCTATAAAAATACATATTTAAATGTAAAATACCAAAAACGTAGACGCACGCTGGTATAACCTCGAGTGTTTTGGGCACTCATCGGTCTATACCAATGCGGCGGAGAAGGTAGTAAATCAAGGCTACCACAAGTCCAAATCTTTAAATTCTCACATTCTACAGCTGGATATAAACTAGACCCAGTCAACCTACCCTCTTCCCATAGGCATGATAGAAAAAGAAAATAGGTCACCCTATTGTTCAATTCTCCACTTTCAGACTAATGTCCAAATATCAAAATAGTCAATAAAATAAAGAATTCTTTGAAAATTATGTGTTCATTTGTGTTTTTGATTGATTGGTGTTATTTTGCTTAAATTTCTTTGTTTCATGATTGATAATTACTTAGTTGAATAATTGAGAAACTAGCTACTTGGATCAAATTGTCTAATTGTTGCAGCATGTTTGGTTGAAATGAATTGATGAAATTGTGGTTGTGTTGGATTGTTTTGAGCAGAATGCATGATCAAAATGAACTTCTTGACTTTATTAAACAAACCACAACAACAAATCTTAAAGCCAAACAAACCATTGATGGGATGCATCAAAGGGTGATGAACACCAGCCAGAAAAGTTGTAAGGTTATGAATAAATGTGTTGAACTTCAAGAATAAGGAAGGTTTTACAAAATTGATGGAACAGATAAAACTTATAATTCTGTTTGATGTAAATAGTTTGGTCATAAAATCCTGATAACTTTGCACATGGTCAATACAAGTAACTCGAGCACTAGACAAGATTAGAACATCTTCTCGGGATCCATCACAAGACTCTTCCAATGTCTTAGAACTTGTTAGATTATTAGTCATATGGAATTCGAATATCCTTTTGAAGTTTGGAGATTTAAAGCCTATCAATTCCCTATGATATGCATAAGCATATACACTAGTTCCTTATTTTGCCTAAAGCCACCCCCTCATTCTCAACCAAGAATAGAGAAGTCTAACCCTTCCTACATCTAATCCTACAGTGAAGAACCCTTATTTGCCCAAATTGCAAAGAAAAAGACATCAATGACAAAAAAGGACAAGGTGGAACATCATCTTGAGATGTAGAAAAGGAGAAAGTGGGTTGAGAAAGAAAACTGCAAAGAGATAATAAGAGATAAAAAGAAAATGACGGAAGAAGCCGGGAAGAAAGAAAAACATCAAGAGGAATGAGTTAGTCCTCAGAGCCTTCCTCCCCGGAACAACTGTCCTTAGGGGTGTTCAACACCTAATACCCTAATGCCAACTGGTATGAGAGTTATTAACTCAAAGTTCGTTAAGGGTTGTAGAAAGCTTAAAAAGACCAACATTGCACCATTCCAGGAACCTTGATGAGAAATGGAAAGTGACAAAGCTTCTAAAATAAGGAGGAAAAGTTATCTTCTGGATGTGAACAATGAAAAGAGAAAAAGATACCTTGCATCAAAGCATATGAAAAGAGAGCTTAACAAACCTATTAGGCTAAGCTAGAAAATCACAATCAAGAGAAATAAAGGATATATCAAAAGGTAAAAGTGTAAGTTGTCAAGAATCTAGGTTAAATTGAGCCTAAAATGTCTAATTATCTGCCTCATTACCTAAGCCACACATTACAAGCCTAAAAGACCTATTTGATTTTGGAGGTGGTATTATGCCTACATTAGTAGAGATTAATATGATAAACAAGCATATGAGACTTTAAAAATGAAAGAGAGTATGCTAACTCGAGTACATCCTAAGATGAATCGACCGCAAAGAAAAGAGTAAAGACCATGACAATACACAAATTAGATTGAATGATTAAATTGTTGCACACTATGAATTATTAGTTGGTTCAAAGGAACTTTAATTGAAAAAATCTTCGATTATGGATTGAAACATGTTTAGGAATAATTTTATAACTGTAATTTTCTGTTTCATGCCCTATCCGAGCTTTGAATAGAAAATTTTCCTTAAAAATAAAAGTTAAATTGTTTGACGACAAACAAAATTTTCTTTTCTTTGCTTGGGGACAAGCAAAACCATAAGTTTGGGGGAATTTGATGAGTCTAAAACTCATCTATTTTGAATCCATTTTCAGGCATGTTTTTACCGCTAAGATGTATTTATACTAAAATACGTGAATATTCATCAACTTTGTGTTTTACAGGAAATTATTGAAAAAATAGAGAATCCCAGCATAAAAGAAGCAAAAAATAGGAAAATGCAACAGCTTGTGTCGAGACATAAGTTTTCAGGAGGCGATAATAAATTAAGGTGCCAAAGAATCCATACATACCAAGAATCTATTGTCAGCAAAGAAAGACTAGTCGAACCCAAGGTTTAAAGAGCTTTACACAAGCAACAGAAGTTTTTTACCACGACGTAATCCTGAAGAAGATTCAAGAAAGCTTATCGCGACAACCCTGAAATCTATCATGACATACAAGGTGGTAAATGGTGAAGGAATTATGTCACGACATTATTTTATATGTCGCAACATAAAAGCTAAAGACTAATGGATCCTATCGCTGACGTAAAAATATCAAGAAGGCACATGGTCGCCTAAGACAAGCATTTTATGTTGCGACAAAGTTTCCAACATCAAGCCAACTCAAGGAAGAACTACTATCGCAACAAAGAAAATCATGTCGCAACATAACAATAAGAATTCACAACCAAGGGCAACACAATCTCTGTCGCGACAAAGATTATTTCTATCACGACAGACAAAAAATGAAGGAGATGAATTCCATGTCGCGACAAGATGCTGAAGAGAAACACAAGAAGAATGGAGACAAAGAAATTCTTGTTGCGGCATAATCAAGAGTTGAAGGCAAAACTTATGTCGTGACCAAGAAGTTTCCTATTGCGATAATAAAAAGCTAAGGAATGATAAAATTATGTTTATAGCAGCTTGAAGAGTGACTCTGAGAATGGCTGGCGTACTGTGTTGAAACATATACCCTATGTCAGCAAATAGCTAAGCAAGCCACAAGAACCAGAGAAGAAAAATTTGTCGCGACCAAAGAGTTTCTTATCGCGACAGAAAATTGCTAAGGACTTAAAGAAATCCTGTCGTGATAGAGGAAACTCTGTCATGACAGAGGAAACTCTGTCATGACAGAGTTGCTAAGCTGAAAAACAATTGTTTGTCCTGACAAGGAAAATTATGTCACGACAAACACCAAAAGGACAAGGACATGAGAAGCTAGGTGCAAACAGGTTTGCGTTTTGCTGGCGCGGTATTTACGCTGCGCGCAACAAGATTGCTGAATAAACCTTGCGTCGCGATTATCGTCAAAGAAGGTCGCAGAACATCATCAGCATGTCGCGACACAATCCGAGAACAAGCCCAGAGAACAGGTCGCGACTAAAAAACAAGAAGCTACGACAGAGGAAGTGACAAAGACTGGAAGCTCTGTTGCGATAGAACTTTCTATGTCACAACAAAGAGACCAATTTGGGCTAGAATTTTGGGGATCCACAATGCAATTAATGAAGTGAGGCCCGACATTGGAAAGCCTATAAATACACGCTTCTAGTAAATACGCACTTTCTGTAATACACCCATGATTTTGGTGGTCAAGACTCTTGCAATTTATTTATTTTTCATTTTAGTAGATTCAATTCAGTATAGTTTAATTTTGTTAGTTTTCCTTTAATTTTCGGGATTTGGCTATTGTACTAAAGTGCAATTTTGAGCTGATATTTCTTTATAAATCCTTCTTTTCATTTATCAATAATTAAATGGATGCCTTGAATAAGCTGGGAGTTCATTTTTATTTCATTCGCTTTATGATTTCAAAGAATTTTTCCTGACTTAGTCACCAATATGAGTAAACCAGCTTTGAAAAGTTGGAGCTTCATCGGGAAATGTGTGTCTTTGATTGCTGCATAAGGAGGAAGAAAACTTTAATTAGAATTATTGAATTTATTTGATTGTTATCATTTATAAATTCTATTTGTTCTCGCAGATAGTACCTCGTGTACCCAATGCAAGGTATTGTATCTCACTCTGATTTCCATGAGGCCCTCTGAGTGACACAGAGATGGAGAATACTAAGAGTGTAGAGCAGTCCTTATGGGTATGGTAGACTAATACTATGGAACTAATGAACTTTGAAGGATTACTTAAATAGATCACCAACTTACTTATAAGTTAAGATAGTTGAATGCAGCTTATCTTAATCACTGCAGGTCTCTCCTCTTTGATGAATTGATTCTGACCGTGTTAGCTAAGATCTAATCAAGGAGATGGTACCACCGGCGTAGGATGAGGTGTCAATCAAATTGAGAATGCTCTGCAAGACTTTGGCCTATGGGGCAAGAATTCTTAATCCCAAGATCCTGGTATGAAGTAATCGAAAGGAAAATACTTAATTCTTAGAAAGAGGGTTATATATTACAAGTACCTAATTAGAATCATGTATCAGAAATGAATATGAACCTTTAATCAGTGAAAAGTCTTGTTAAGGGAGAAATCCAAACCATACTACCTTGCATTTTTGACAAACTCAGTTTTCTAATTGATGGCTGAGATATAAATTGAAATGATGCAAAAATTGATTATTATTAATTGATCCAAGTCCAGTTTTGCCTCACTCGGTGAATCCTCCAATTTTATTAAACTTTAGTTTTGCACATTTAGGATTTCAGTCTAAGACTACATTTTAGTCTTCTTATCATCATATCCGTGGAGTTCAAATAGTAATGATCTTGAGTAGTTGGGGTAGTTAGTCTTTTGATTTATCATCTGTCCTTGTGGGAACGATATCTAGACTTTAAATATCCACTTTTATTACTTGTACGACCTGTGCACTTGCAGTGTTTGAGACCACATGCACAAATTTTAAATGAGTCATCTTACAAGAGAGAACAATTCCATTTATTCATACATCTGAAAAATGGTCTCAACAAGTTTTTTGGCATTGTTGCCTGGGATTAGATAATAGTCCTTTGGTAGTAGTGTTATAAATTTTCATATATCATTTGGTCCCTATCAGTTGCAGAGAAGGAAAAGCCTATGAGGTGTATCATTCCTCATGTGGCTTCTCTTGGTCAAAGGTGCATTGGTACAGCGCAAAAATTTTTCCCAAAGGATAGCCAGGACCTAGAAGAGGAGGATGCAGAGGGAAAGAGCAACTGATAAAAGGTAGCTCATTGATTTACCTTTGGAGTTAGAGCCCATCTCAATGGTAGACCGGTATCCAAGGTACTAATAGATAATGGATCAGTAGTAAATGTAATTCCATTGAGAATGTTGAGAGCTTAGTGAAGGAGCATTAATGATCTGATAGAAACAGAGGTGGTTGTGACTACCTTTACTGCAGAAGTATCCAAGACCTTAGGGATACTACCTATTGATATCACCCTTGGCAACAAAATGCATTATTTGCCTTCATTGTGATAAACTCTACTGTAAACTACAACATTTTGTTAGGGAGGGATTGGATTCATGCCAACTGGTGTGTGTCATCCTCTCTTCATCATTTCTTACTGTTTTGGAAAGGTAATGAAGTGGAAGTGGTGCGGCGCATAAGCAACCCTTCATGGTGGCTACAAGCATTGTGGAAGCAAGGTATTATGATCAGGAATTCAGTCCTATCAAGTTCACTAGCAGAAGGAAAGATGAGATCCCAAGAAAAGAATACATAGACTCAAAGGGTTCTTTGGAAATCCGAAAGGAGGTGGCTAAATTCCTAAAGGTGACTACAATCTTGCCTTGTAGGCCGATGAGAGGCCCAATCATCGAGGAGATCGATGATGATTGATTACTCTCAAGAAGAAAATGCAGTAGCTGTAATTGCCATATTAAAAATGAAAGTGCAGTAGACTGTGGAAATGATTGAAAAGAGAACTCCATTACCTCGGGCTGAGATACTTTAAAGAGGATGCATAAGGAAGAAATGAAGAAATACAGATGGAGGATTTGGAGCAAGCCCCTCCTAAGTTCAAAGACACACAACCTTAAGTTCACAACCCTATGGAGGAAGTGAACCTTGGCACTGTACCTTGGCACTGTGGGAGAGCAAAGGATTACCTATATTAGTTCCTTGCTCCCTTCTAACTTAAAAGAAGGGACTATTACAACACTATAGGAATTCAAAGACTGCTTTACCTAGAATTACGATGAGATGCTAGGATTGGACAGAAGCTTGGTGGAACACCGCTTGCCTATCAAGCCGGAATTTCACCCCTTTTAGTAACCACTCAGAAGAATGTCCAAGGAGGTAGAGCTGAAGGTGAAAAAGGATATTGAGAAGCTTTTGAAGGATAAATTCATCAAACCTACATGATATGTGTAGTGGCTAGCAAATATTGTCCTTGTGATGAAAAAGAATGGGAAACTTAGAGTTTGTGTAGAATTTAGGGATTTAAATGCTACCACTCTTAAAGACATGTATGTAATGCCTATTGCTGACATGTTAGTTGATTCTACTGCGAATAATGAATTATTGTCCTTCATGGGTGGTTTCTCTGGGTATAACCAAATCCTAATGGTTGTTGATGATATATCTAAGACTGCCTTCAGATGTCCTGGTTGCTTATGAGCGTTTGAATGGCTGGTCATGCCTTTTAGTTTGAAGAATGCTGGTGCAACTTACCAAAGGGCTATGAATGTCATATTTCATGATCTTTTAGGTCACCACATGGAGATTTATATCGATGATATTGTGGTTAAATCTAAGAAGGCCACAGAACATGTGAATCATTTAATGAAAAGTTTTAAATGATGAGACTTTCATCAATCAAACTCAATCCACTCAAATGTGTTTTTTGAGTTCGCTTAAAATTTTCTAAGGTTTTCGTCACTAAAAGAGGAGTGAAGTCAATCAAACAAAGTCAAGGGCTATCACTTTAGCCAAGGCCTCAAATAAGAAAGAACTTAGAAGCCTGGGTCATGAACTATTTAAGGAGGTTCATCTCGAATCTGGTAGGGAAGACAAAGGTATTCTTTGACTTAATCAAGATGAAAGAAGTGGAAGAGTTTAAATGGGAGAAACAACATGAGATAGCTTTTGATGGGATCAAAGGTTACCTTTCTAAACCCCTTGTTTTAATGCCCCCATTGAAGGGCCAGCCACTGAAACTCTATCTATCAGTTGTAAAAGAGTCTATAGGATGCCTTTTAGCACAAAATAATGTTGAAGGCCATGAGCAGACTGTTTACTATTTGAGTAGAGTCCTCAATTCACTAGAGACAAGGTATACTTCCATTGAGAAGTTGTGTTTGGCCTTATACTTTACATGTACGAAATCGAGACATTACTTGATCAAGTCTCAAGTGTATGTATTCAAACGTAATTTGATGAAATACATGCTAAGCCGACGCTAATCACCTGGATGTAATCGGCAAATGGTCCCTTGCTTTGTCAGAGTTCACCTTGGTCTATTTTCCACATAAATCAGTCAAGGGGCAAGCTTTAGCTAACTTTATGGCTGATCATCCTTCATTAGAAATCCAACCATAAAAGGATGTGGAATTAGGGATATATGAAGTAGAAAGGCGGCCATGGATTCTTAAGTTTGATGGATCCAGCATGGAGAAATCTATTGGAGCTAGGATAGTAATCATTTCACCAAAAGGGATAAAGACTACCCTATTTTTCAACTTAGCCTTCAAGTGCACCAACAATCAAGCTGAATATGAGGCTTTAGTGATTGGCTTGGAGATCTTGATGGAACTTGGAGCACAAGAGGTACACATTATTAGGGACTCTCAATTAGTACTTCAGCAGCTAATAAGGGAATATAAATGCAACAGCTTATTTTCTACTTCCTTATTAATGCTTACACTCAATTGTTAGATTCTTTCATTATGTGGATTTTGAATATGTGCCTAGGGAAATCTAATTTGGGAGGCGGATGAGCTAGCACAAGTAGCTCAAGTGCTAAGATTATTTAAGAATTGACCCCATAAGCTCACAGATAGGGAAAGAAGAATCACCCTTCAATTTATGAAAGGGGAATAAGATTAGAAGTCGTTAATACAAATGCAAATGTTGTAGGAGACTTGACAATTAAGATCAGAGAGTATTTAGAAGATCCTAACAGGCAGGTTCCCCATAGGGTGAAAGCTTAGTGGCAAAACTTTGTCCTAATGGAAGGGGAATCAGATAGCAAGGGGCTCGATGGCTACTACTCGATGCCTATCCTTCCTAAACAGTATGGAAGTGATGAAGCAAGTTCGTGAAAAGGTTTGTGGAGCCCATCAAGTCTAAATAAAAATGTGATGGCTAATTAGGAGACATGGCTATTTCTAGCCAACCATCTTAAGTTATTGCATCAATTACTCTAAGGGTTGTCACATAAAGGTAAAAATATGGCGATACGAGGATACTACTGCAACTCCACTAATCAGAAACCATGCCTTCGTGAGGACGGGCTACCACTTAATTGGGAAAATTTACCCAGCTTCATCAAAGGGACACTTCATCTTAGTTGCTATAGACTACTTCACCAAAGAAAGTAGAGCATAAAGATGTGATCCAATTCATCAAGGAACATATCATTCATAGGTTTGGAATTCATCAATCCATTACAACCAACCAAGGCACCATGTTCACTGGGGATGAGATGACTTTTTTTGGAAAGGACTATGACATTCAACCCATCGTATCTAATTCCCTTTCATGCTCAAGAAATGGGCAGACATAAGCTTCAATAAGGTGTTGATAAACATCATGGAGAAGATGCTAGAGGACAATCCCAGAGATTGGCACAAAATTTTATCTGAGACCTTATAAGCTTATAGAACTTCTAAAAGAGATTCTACAGGGGTAAGTCCTTACTCTCTAACATATAGACAGGACGTAGTGCTTCCAATGGAAGTGGTAGTTCCTCCTCTAAGAGCATTGATGAGTGTAAAACTCATCTAGATTTTGAGTCCATTTCACATGCTATTTTTGAGTATTTTATATCTAAATTCATGTAAAACTCATAATATTTCATCTAAACTTGGTTTTGTCAGACTCTTGATAGAAAGCATTTAGTAAGAAAATATGCAAAATGTTTCAAAAAGGGAGTTACCGACATAAGCCACAACGCTCATTGGGAATATGAATTTTTCTGTATCATCTGGAGTATCAAATGGTTCAACTCCATGCATGGCTACATTCTACATTCAAAGAGCTTTCCAACGACACCATACACGCCCAAATCCGAGTTTGAAACGAAGAAGTTATGGCCCCGAAAAGTTGGAGAATAAAACTAGCTGCTGAGCAGTCAGCAATGTCGCGACATTGCAAGTCCGATGTCACGACATTGCAGTCCCATGTCCTGACATTGACGCTGGGGCAGATCATAAAACCTCGAAAATTGCTGTTTTGGACTGTTTTCAAGCCCATTTCACCCTAAGACAATAAATACTCATTTTTAGATTTCTAGGATAAGAAAGGAGTTAGTAGAACACCTCTCATGGGGTTTCTCTCTCTAAAACTTCCCATTTTGTTAGTTTTTTTTGTAGATATTTATTTTTAGGAGATCTTAGAGTAGTTTTAGAGCATAATTATTTTTGCTCAGCATTTTTTTTTTTTAGCTAGAGTGTGGGAGCAGAGCGCATGAGTCGAGCAGAGCTAGAGCTTTTTAGTTTTCAAATGCTTTTTAAATTTTTAGTCTAGTTTCTGATTTTTAATGTATCTTAGAGTAAATTTAGAGTAGATTTTATTTGTATTGAAGAGATTTTAGTGCTGAACGCAGAGATTCAGATTTCATTACTGTTGAGAAGAAGATTGAAGCTAAAATCACGATTTAGTCTCTCACCCTTATCTCTTGATTTCTTCATTTTTTCTCGCTTGTTTCGGTTTGTGATGATTAGAATCTAGTAATGGAACATTAAACACTTCTAAGGGTTGGATTAATTGTTGAACATTTAGATTTACTGATGGTTTATTTTAGGGCTTAAAAACCGAATTTATACAATCAAGTATGTTGTTCTTGTAAAGTGTTGTTCTGAATATTAGTATTTTATACCCAGAAAGAGCTGTATCTTTGCTATAATTTCCAGGATCCCTTTCGAGATGACATAGAGGATGGGATTACTCAAGAGTAAAGAGAGCAGTCACTTGGGGTATGATAAATTGGTGGTTTTTGTGAACTACACTCTAAATATCACCGTGGTGAATCATAGGTGCTGTTCCCAACCTTCAAATCAAGGTCTTTCGAGTGACAACGTATGTGTTCCCCAGCATAAGGGTCGCCTATTAATCTATCAGTTTAATCCTTAGAGGTTTCACCTCAGTTTGGTAGAACCGTGTTAGCTAAGATTCTAATAAAGGAGCAGAGGTATCAGTCAAATTGATGGTCGAGGTAATCTGTATCGAAAAAGTAGTCGCATTGATCCCATCTATGGGGAAGGCCTAATCCTAAGAGAGCTTAATTATGAAGTACTGAGAAGAAAAAACAGTTAGATCTTAAAGAGGATCAAATCCTAAAAGTAGCTATTTAGATCCATTGACTTGGTTTAGGAATATGGTTGTCTAAATAGTGAAATGTATAGTGTCAGGAGGTATTCCAAGCTATACATCGCCTTCTTCGACAAATTCCAAAGATTCAACTCCTGCCAAATGTCAGACCGCTAAAGAAATGCAACCGATTTCAGGAATAATTATTTCCATTCCCAATGCTTATCTTCATACATTTTAGACTTTAGTTAATTAGTTTTAAATCAGTTTTTATTTTAGTTAAATTGATTTTAATTCTCATCATATGATGGTCGCCTAAATAGTGAAGAGCCCTTGTAATCGGGGTGCTCAAATTCCAATTAAAGAGAACCTCTAGTCCCGGGTACTATTATATCCAAGAGTTCTAGAGTCCACTTTATTACTTATATGACTTGTGCACTTGCAGAAAAGGGGTTGAGTGTTGGTAATACTTTCCATTTTAGTTTTTGAGTACACTTACTTTGGTTTCAAAACAGTTTTTTAATATTTACCACATTCACTCCCTTGACCATATTTTCATATATACATCATTTGGTCACTTATAAGTTTTTGGCGCCGTTGTCGGGATTACATACACCTCATTTTCTTCATCGATGCTGACATTTTGAAGAACAGATGATTTACTAATCTAGGCAATTAGTTTTTTTTTTTTTTTTTTGTTATGATTTGTTTCTTAGCTAATTTTTTTTCTATTAGTATTTTGTACTTTATTATCTTTTGTTTTTCTCTTTATTGTAGGTACTTATGAGAATATTCAAGAGAAGATAATAGACTGCTCTCCATAGAAGCTAAGCTTGACTACTTATTCATCATTTGGACCTAAGAATTCACAATGACTCATTCAGAACTAGAGTATTCAATAATTTCCAGGGGTTTTTGCATCAAGACTTGTTCAAGAGGAACATTAGTTAGGAAGTGCCAATTCACCTCAACATATGCCTGATCAAGGGAGTTCAAACCCACATTTCAGGAGGAAGAAGAGTTGTCTCCTGTTAAGGAGAACATTTTTAGCTAAATGGATGATAATAAGATGATGATTAGTCTTCATGAGTAGAAATTTCTAGATTTAGATGCCTTCTAAGTCAACACTTAAGAAGGTTAGGTGGAAAAAAATAGAAGCCTGAATGGGGGACACTTAGTCCAAGCATTCGAACAATTTTCTAGATCTCTCCAGTAATACTAATAAATCCCAATGAATGCATGGATACCCTTTGAGAAATGTGCGTGAATCTCCTATCCTGAAATATGTGGAAGAAGGAGAAAATGAGTTGGAAATTTAGAACAAGGCACTTCTAAACAACTTAGAGGATGAAGAGCCACAGTGGATAAACTGAAATTCCTGAAGAAGAAAGTCAAGTATATATTGAAAAGTCTTGGTGAAGATTGACACATTTACCTTCCTCTATGGATTTTAGACTGTGGCATTGAAGGGATCTAAAAAATTCTCATATACTAAGAATACCACTTTCTTTCTCAAGCCAAGCATGGATTGGCATCAACAAGGGGGAGCCCACCTTGCTTGTGCATGAGGAGAAAGCAAAGTTCAATCTCAACCAAAAATTACCTTTGACGGAGCAAGAAAGAACCATGTACATAAAGACGATAGCTTGCTTCCATCAAAAGTTGGCACACGCTTAAAGAAGTCCCCCCCTTATTCATAGATTTGCTTTGCAGCTAGCATCATATAAAGGATTGTTTTTTAAGAAATTCAGGTTCAACTTATTAATATAATTAAAGGGGTTTTGAGTTTCTTTCCCTATTCAAAATCTAGAAGAAAACATCTTTGAGCTAAAATGATTATGAAGAGAAGCGCAACTCGTGATGGATGAATGGTCAAATGGAAGAATAGTACTTTTCCAATGAGTTTAGTTGGACTCTAAAAACAGAGCAGCTTCTTGAGAGGCAACCCAAGCTAAGTAATAAGGATTTTATCCATTTTTTTCTCTTTTCCTTTGTCTATTTTTCAGTTATTTTATTTTTTATGTTTTTAATTATGGGTTGAAAATCCTAGGGTGTTTTAACTTTGTTTGTTAGTGTTTTCAGAATAGCATGTTTGAAGCTCAACATATTGTCATGACTAGTTTGTAAGAGCAGCGTTTTGATGTTAAGGTCTGAAAATCCTCAAGGTTCCATTCAAAGTGGCGGAGACCAGAAAGGGAGTCTCCACTTTCATCTCTTTTTATTGCCATTTTACTTCATTTCTTCCTTTTGCTCATTGTTGTGACATTTAGATAATGTTCATTCCAAAGTTTGGGGTGTTTATTTTTGCTGGTTTATCATATAATACACCCACAGACACATGATAACTTTGAGGATGAAATTTTCTGGTGGTTTTGCGGATGATGACTTTGTTTATGCTTCAACTTACATCTTAGACGGTTTATTTTGTTAGCTAGAGTTTGAGTTAATTGAGCTTTTTCTGAAGTAGTTGTGATGTCAATGAGGGAATCATAATAACTCAGATATGGGACAATATTCTAGACATAGGATTTGAAGCTTAATGGTTTATCTTTAATAGGCTATTTAGTCATTGGTTTCTCAAAATCCAGCGCAATTGGTCACTAAGTACCCTGAAAAGTAACTTTTCTACGTTAGAGAAGGCTTATGAGAATCCATCTATCTTTGATCTTCATAGGTTCTAGAACTTGTTCTATTATCGCTTAAGGCGAAATCCTAGGCAACACAACAATTGAGAAATGATCATTGGAAAGTTTGTGCCTTTCAACACTACAAGAAAATTGAAGAATAGAGACGAAAATTTAGAGACGAAAATTTTTCCTCATTTAGATCGAAAATGCTTCTACTTAAATAGAGACTCGAAAACGCTCGCTTTTCTATTTAGAGACGGAAAATTATTTCCGTCTCTATTTAGACATGGAAAAATTTCCGTCTCTAAAAGTGGCGCAATATGTTCCCTCCAAATTTTGAGACCGAAAATAGAGACCGACATTTTTCCGGGCTCTCTAACAGAGACTAGAATATTTTTCGTTTAATTTTAGAGATCTGAAATAGCTTCCAGTTCCTCTAAATAGAGAAGGAAAAAATCTGGCCTCTAAAGCGATAGCTTCCTCCAAATTTCAGACCGAAAATAGAGACCGACAGAGACTCGACAAACACTTTGTTTTATTACAACAATTAATAAATACTACTAATAGTGGAAAATAAAATTACAATGAAAAACAAAACGACATGCAAGCCGTAGATGACAATTACAACCCTTGTAAAACAATAATAACCCGCCAATCACATTGGCCAAAAAGCCATACTGTGTGCACCATGAAGAAACACAACATGCAAAATATATCATGTTATCATATAGCATAAATAATTTGCATTAAAAGAAATAAATTATAGGCGTGTGTTTAAACCACTAAATTCATAAGGCGCTACGCAGAGTCAAGCATTGACTTCGCTCAACAGCTTCTGCTAGAGGATTCGGGTCAAGGGGGCTCGTCATGGTTTGGGGCAACGCTCGAAGTTCTTTCAGAAACATTAGAGTTTATCTCAAAATTAATTTTTAACGATCTCATCAATAGTCTTGAATAAGCCGAAAAGCTATCAAAATCACATTAAGGCTCTGTGGTCGGTCACGTGGATGAGTTTTCTTCGTGGTAAATGATTTGCGCTTGGTTCAAAATGGTGAATTTCAATTTGGATTTTAAGGTTTTGTAAAAACAATGGGTTGAAATGTTTGGGAACTAAAAATAAACTGAACTAAAATATGAAAGAACCTCAAGCATCTGCCATCAAGGCCAGCCTCAAGGTAAATGAGAGGTCCTCGTCCTTTCTCTAGAGGATGAGATATATAATATTTGGACCTGACTTTCATTTGGCTATCTAAACTGAACCCTAATAATTATTCCTTTTCAAATATGGCATTTAATGAGCATAAATGTTCTGACAATAAAGCATATCCCTAAATCTAATTCTATAGTAACTAATAGAAGGAAACTACCGAACTTCGATCTAATAATAATACAAAAAGCTAGTCAAGGCATTTAAGAGATTTTAACCTAGAGGAGAGATGGAAACATAAATACCCATAAATGCTTCAGATTAAACACATGAGAACCGCCATTTTACCTAAAACCCTACCAATACCTCCTCTTCAAGGAGAAAGTGGCTGAAGCAATCCATCCCTCGAGTCATTATCCTCAAGGGTGTTTAAGGTGCGAGAAAGCAAAAGAAAAGGAAAGAAAAGGAAAGAAAATGAAGCGTAGTGAAAAAGCTGAGAACTTACAAAGGCTCAGATTTCCACTTAAGCCAAAGTTCAAAGCTACAAATCTCCCAAACATTGAGCCTTATATGTAGTTTTTCTTAGGGTAAAATACCATTATGCCCTCAAAAAGCATTAAACAAAGAGGGTAAAAATGGAAAAAAAGGAGAAAAGAAAATCAAAAAGTCAACAAGGGAGGAGAGGGATGTCGCACACATGACCCTAGATCGTATAAAATCGTACCAAACGCCAATTCTTCCCGTCTGTTTCTCTTCCATTCCTCTTCGTCTTGTTCTTCTTCCGTTTCCGCTCTTGATTTTTTTTAATATGCAAAGCTAGCTTTGGCTCTGATTCTCGCTCTTGGTTGATTTTAACAAATTTAGCATTACTGTGCTTGTAAAACGACAAAATAAGTCAAGCAAAATGCGATCAAGAAAACTGACCTTAATGTGCGACTGGTTAATTGTTGATTAGTACACAAAAAGTGCTCAGAACCTTAAATAAATAGGGTTCAAAACAACACTTTTTGAGCACTAATCAATTTTAGAGACAGAAACTATTTTTCGTCTCTAAATAGAGACGAATTTTTTTTTTCCGTCTCTAAATAAAGACTGATTTAGCTTCACTTCTAAATAGAGACGGAATCTTCCGTCTCTCTATTTTTGGGATATTTTCCCCTCCTTCTTTTCCTTCTATTTTTTTCCCTTTCTCCCCCTTCCCTTCCCTCGCCAGAACCCCGCTCGCCTCTCTCCCCACCGCCGTCCGGATGATATTCCTCCCCACCTCACCGCGCCGCACCCCTTCCCTTTTCCCTTTCTTCCCCGTCGCGTCTGCCTCTCTTCCTCGCCGCCGACGCCGATGCTCCCCTTCCTCCCTGCCGACGCACGATCCGGCTTCCTCTCGCCCACGCGACCGACGCGTTGCTCCCTCTTCCTTCCCCTTAAGGGCCACATCGCGCCTTAGCGCCTACCACTCACCACACCGACGCGCTGCCTCCCATCACCTGAAGCACCACCGAGGTAAGCACGCTCTTCTCCGCTTTAGTCAAATTTCTTGATTCAGATTTTTTCGAATTTGTTTGTATGATTTTTTGGGATTTTGTTTGAATATCATGTTTAGCAACTAACCATGTTAGAAGAATATGTAAGATGGTATTCCCAACAGCCATGTGTTTAAAGGGTTAACAATGTTCGTGCTTGAGGAATCTCTCAGACAAGGCAGCTCATTGCAAATGCATACAATTGAGGGATGAGTCCATGGGTAACACCTTTTGCTCGCTATGCTCCGATTGGCCTTATTAATTTAAGGAATCGACCAAACGCGTATAAGAAGGTGATAAGAATCGGCGTCCCAAGTGCAATACGATTGTCTCTTGGCAAATTATCCCCATTGCCGATATTTGTTTGCTCCATATGCTTGCCCACACACTGCTTGCAATCGCACTTGCCATCCCCTAATCGCTTTATTTTCATCACCAAAAAATAAAATCGCCCACACACCGAAGTCACAACATGTTGTGGAGCTAAGGGATTGGTTGATATTTTACCGAAGTGTTAAATTATTTAGTTAATCATGTTGTGGAGTAAAACGCATAATTCTAATATCATTAGTTATTTATGTTTCAATTAACTTATATAATTTAGACATTTGCATTATTGACTGAGATAATCATGTATATGTAATAATTTAATGTCTAATTATGATTGTTAATATTTTCGTCAAACATGAATAATAGGAGGCGGATTCGATCGATGCAACCTCCGAGGGTCGATGTGCCTGGCTCATATCGTGAGCGATAGTCAAGGATGGATCATCTCCCGCATCAGCATCGTCCCTCGTATGGGCATGGCATCTTCATCGCCACAGATGCCCGGCCATCCACGCAACGACGCCTTCACCGGCGCCTAGTTCAAAGAATCCATCCAACCATCACAATGATCGCCTCGACACGCTTGAAGGTCCATCACTCGTTCGGCTTGGCGTTGACGGGCGGATATATATTGTCATTGCCGGAAAACAGTGAGTTATAAATTTTTTTTTTAACATACTCACATAGTGTATCCATCGTGACACCATTTTTCTGCTCTCATCCGTGATTTATCCCTCCGTACGTGCTCACGCAGCAATGACTGGTACATCCAAGGAGAGATTAGAATTTAATGGATATTTAGAAAAATATCTCTCGTGAGACAAAGATGTTCTACTGAGCTCTGTAAATAACTTATTTAAAATATTTTGACTTTTGTATGTTAATTACTATATAATCAAATATATAGTAATATTGGGAATAAGTATATATTATGTTCATCCGTTGTGATTAAAATCCTTCGTAAATCTTTTATTGGAATTCTTCCATCGATCACCTCGCCTGCGCCGCTTCGTAAACGAAATTGTGTTCATACAAGGATTTTCTTAATGAGCTGCATGCAAAAGGTGAACGACCAAGGTATATAAGTGAAGACATTTGGGCAAACTGGATGCAGTACTGGTCATCATCCAAAGTCGTTACCATCGTCGATCGGAATTCCACTAATAGGAAGGGAGGACCGTATGTTAGTGTTTCATGTTATTGGAGAAACATTGTCCCATCAAGAGCATCGACAGACTTGTAAGTTCTCACATATCTATCTTCTGTAAATGATACTATATTTTAGTCCATATTGCATTAGCTTGTTACTGCATGAACAATTTATTCACCGTAATAGTTGCAACTTTGAATGTAATAATCTATAACGCTTGATTGAATGAAGGAGGATGAGCAATAAATTGTGAAAGGAGTTTGATATGGATTTTGCAGATAATATATAAATGTAAAACGTATTTTCGATGTTCGAACATGAGAGCCCAGAGCTAAATATATCTAGAAATTCCGCGATTTTTTTTTAAATTACGGACAACCCATAGTGCTGGGACTCATAATCATAACGCTTGATCAATGAAGGAGGATGAGCAATAAATTGTGAAAGGAGTTTGATATGGATTTTTATGTGATAATATAAATGTAAATGTATTTCTTTATGTTTTTCAACAGAGGTTTTATAAATATATAAATTTCTCAATTTTTTTTAAAATTATGTTCAATCAAGCGGCGGTTGGACTCATAATCATAACGTTTGATCGAATGATGAGGATGGGCAATAAATTGTGAAAGGAGTTTGATATGGATTTATGGGTGATAATATAAATGTAAATGTATTTTTCTTGATGTTTGAACAAGAGGTTTGTTAAATATATAGTGGAAATTCGCTTGAAATTTTAAAATTATGATAACTATATGTTGGGACTCATATTTATTACTGCCATGTTAAAAATAACAATACATATCTACATGTATTCTTGTTATTAGGAGTCTTCTATGGGCCAGTCACCTTATCCTCATGAGTTGTTTTGCACACTCATACGCTGAATCATGACGCGCATATCTGCCGCCTATCGTATAGACAAATTCATGTACGCTAATTTCAAACTTAATATTCATTTTCTTAACCTCTTAGTTTCATTTTACTATTTACATAACATTCAGCTAATTTTTTATTGCGCAGGAGCGAGTAGTAGAAAGTCTTCAGAGTTAGCAGATGAACGACGATAATGTCGATCGCGCCTCGCAGATATTATGAGGTCAGCTGCTGGGATCGCCATGGATCGGGTTCGTTTGGGCTCCTACGCCGAATGTTTGTTATTCGCATGCGCCCTCCTCCTCCCCGGGTTACTGGCCAAGAGCTCACGCGAACTACTAATGAGGTCATTGAGCTACGCCGGCACTGCGCCGGGCGTGAATACTACCGACCGTATCGATGGGGTCGGAGGACTTCATTACCGTAGATTACCTCGCCGACCCGCTAAAGCACTGGGCTCGATCATCCGTATTCTCCTCCTTCATCTTAGTTATTATTTTTAGAATTATTATCTTTTTTTTTTGTAATCTCACTACACTTTTTATATATTATAAATTATATAATACAATATTTTCATATTTATTTATTGTTTATTTAATTTTTTCATTATATAAAATTAAGAAATAATTTAAATTTAATATTATTTATTTTGCACATATTAAAAATTCCAATAAATTAGAGACTAAAATCTCATTATATAAAATTAAGGAAAATTTAAATTTAATATTATTTATTTTAATATATTAAATAAATTCAATAAAAAATAGAGATCTTAATAATCATCCTGCCTCTATTTAGCCACCTTAATTGATGTTTCGTCTTTATTTTTAGAGACTCGAATAACTTTTTCATCTCGGCCTTTATTTTGCAGACGGAAGGGGATATTTCCCCTCTCTGGCCTCTAAAAATACAGACTTAATCTCCAAGATTCCGTCTCTATTTCTGCAGATCTTAAACCACCTCCGTCTCTAAAAATAGAGATTCGAATCGAATTTTTCCGTCTTTTTAAAATAGCACGAAACATTTTTGGCCTTCTACTTTAGAGACCGACTAAATGTATATTTAAAATTTCCGTCCCTATTTTCATTCTATTTTCTCAATTAGAGACGGAATTCGTCTAATTTCCGTCCCTATTCTCTTCACCCTTCTTGTAGTGCAAGCTAACCCTATTAATATGCATTTGCATATTCCTCTTGTACCAAACTGTTGAGCCTTAAAGAGACAAAATTATGTTCATAAGAACCAATTTTGAAGCCAACAACCTTCCTATACATCACTATCCCTCGGTAAAGAACCAAACTTACCCATGACATGACGACTTGAACATAATTGAGAATTGTAGTGAGGGAGCAGTTCGGGGGAGCATTTTTTCCTGGCGTAAAAAATAACCCAAATTGGCTGAGCTGAGTTAGTTGGAAAATAAAAAAAGGTTGGTGAAAAGGAAGGAGGAAAAAAAAAACAGAAAATATCAAGTGAAAAAGAAGAAAAAATAGAGTAAAAAGTCAAGGAGGAGGAGTTCAGCCTCATAGCCTCTCCCCTTCCCTAGAATAAGTAACTTAAGGTGTCTCAACACCTAGTACCCTAAGACCAACTAGTATGGGAACTACTGATTTAAAGCTCCTAAGGGCTGGTAGAAAGTTTAAGGGGGTTTGTAGACATTGCATCACCAACCCCGGTTTCAAGAAAATGCGTTTTTGGTGTTTGTTGTTAATGTAGAATTTGTGTATAGTTGAAAGTGTGATATGAGGAGTATGGAATGAGATGCACCCAAACCAGTTTTCAAAAGCTGAGGCCATTATGCTGATAGTGAGAATAAGGATGGAATATGAGCAAAGTGAATGAAAGAAAATATGTATGTTTGGGTAAGTTTTAGTTAAAATGACTAATTAACTACTCCCTTACCCAAGCTCACATTACAAACCCATAAAGACCTCGCATGATCTGAGTTGTGTGTGTGCCTACATTAGTGGAGAGCATAAGAACGACAAGCCTGTGGAACCTAAATATACTATCTTAGGAGATCCTTGAACTTATCTCAGTTCTCATAAACTCATCTAGCTTGCAATTGTTTAGATAGGGGAAGACCACACACACACTAGTGAGAACCATGATCTAAAATTTTCTATTATGAGATTAATTCATTATTTTAAAAAATAAATTATCTTGATCATATTTTTCTATTCTTGGTAAGGGTAATTTAAGGCATATATCACATACCTATTGGCAAGCTTGATTATTCTTGCTTTAAGCAAATAAAAGGGTGAAATGAACTCCTCTCTTCCATTGCTTCGGGGGCAACTTTTCTTTCTTGCTTGAGGACAAACAAACTTTTAAGTTCGGGGGTGTTTGATGAGTGTAAAACTCATCTATGTTTTTGGTATTTACATCCAAATTCATGTAAACTCATAAAATTTCTAAACTTGGTTTTGTAGGATTTTGATGGAAAACAAGTGATTTAGTAAGAAATATGCAAAATGTTTTCAAAAAGAGAGTTACCGGGATGTTTACAAATGGCCATTGGGAAGATGAATTTTTCAGATCATATGGAGCATCAAATGGTTCAACTCATAATCCTGGTTGCATTTTAAATTCAAAGAGCTTTCCAACGACACCTCACACGCCCAAAATCTGAGTTGAAACGAAGAAGTTGCGGACTCGACAAGTTGAGAATAAACCAGCTTAAGCCGAAAGGTAGTGCAATGTCGCGATTGCAAGTTCAATGTCACGACACAAACGCTGGGGCAGACCAAAAGCCCTGCAAAATTGCTGTTTGACCGTTTTCATGCCTATCACCCTAGACTAGTAAAAAGCAAAGAAAGTACATTAATTTTGCATTTCTATGGCAAGAAATGAAGGGGAGAACACCTCTCATGGGGTTTCTCTCTAAAACTACCCATTTTGTTAGTTTTGTTGCGCATTTTTATTTAGAGATCTTATAGTTTTAGAGCATAAATTTTTTTTGCTCGGGGTTGATTACTACCCAAAAGTGTTGTTTTATACCTTAACACTTATGTTTGAGCACTTATTGTGTAGTACTAGCCTAATTGGCCCACTAGCACATTAAGTACCTAGCAAGGCTTGCTAATCGTTGTTTGTGGCAAGTTTTGTTGTTTTTGGAGGTTATATATCTTAAGACATGGATTCACAAGCATGAAGAACCAAGAATACCCGTAGCTTTAGAAACTAGAAGAAGCGTAGAAGTATGTATGATGCAAGAGCAACCTTGCCAATTCTCGCGAAGGGTTGCGAATTTTCAACCCCCGCAAAATTTCAGAGAAATTTCAGATTGCTTGTCAAATTTCCCGCAAACTTTCCAAAGAATCTTTGACTTTTTATTCTTTTTGATTTTTTCCCCGCTTTATCCTCGTGTAATAGTGTTATGAGTCAGACATTTTGGTAATTTGTACGGGTTCGTGGTATGAACACCCCAAAACAAGACTTCTTTGTGGAGAGAACTCGACATTCACAAAGCTTGTGGAGAAGCTTTCCGCTTCCTTTCATTCTCTCATTCTTTTTCCCGACAGCCAAACAACCTCTGAGAAGAGGAGGTGCGGCTAAACCAATCGATGATGTATTTAGGGTTAGTTATTGTAGCTAAACAAAGATCCGATTCAGGAGATATATGTTATCCCCCCCAATGCGAGGAAAAGACCCAAAAAACCCCTCCTTTGCCTAAGGAACCTAAAACCTAGTGACTTGGAACTCCAAGGAATTTTTTTATTTTTTTTACATTTTATCCTGATTTTACTTCCTACTTTATTTTTATTTTTATTTTCTCTCTAAAATCCACTCCTTTTTATCACAACCAAAATATCCAAAATGAAATCACCAGTTTGAGCCTCAATGTTAGTCATTTCCACGTAAGAAAACCCATATCTCGCGACGATCCTAACCACTATACTATAGTAGCCATGCTACGCTAGTATGAGGTATTAGGTTATAAATTTTGATGATTAATACCCTACTGGGTCACGAATCACTCAACTTTTTTTTTAATTTTTTAGCTTGAGCAAATGGAGCGAGCAAAGAAGTGGAGCTGTAGGAGTCGGTTTTTAGTTTTCAGCGTTTCTTTAGCTTTAGCATATTTTTGATTTTTAATAGATCTTATAGTAATTTTAGAGCAAATTTTTATTTGTATTGAAGAAATTTTAGTACTGAATGCAAAGATTCAGATTTCATTACTGTTAAGACGAAGATTGCAGCTCAAATCATGATTTGTTCAAGCCACTCTTATCTCTTGATTTCTTTCATTTTTCTCGCTTGTTGCTTGGGTCAGATGACGAATCTAGTAATGGAATATTAAACACCTCCTAGGTGGGGATTAATTGGTGAACATTCATTTGTAGATTTATGGTTTATTTTGTGGGTTTGAAAATTGAATTTATACAATCGATGATGTTCTTATAAAGTGTTGTTTTGAATAACAGTATTTTATACACAGAAAAAGCTGTATCTTTGCTCTGATTTCCAGGATCCCTCTGAGTGACATAGAGATGGACTACTTGAGAGTGAAGAAAGGCCACTGTGGGTATGATAAACTGATACTTTTAGAACTAATACACTCTAAATATCACTCCGTGGTGAATCATGTGTGCTGTTCTAACCTTTCGACTTCGCCTTTTCCCCGGTCGACAGCCAGTAAGCTGTTCCCCCGGCATAAGAACCGCCTACCGATCTATCATGAATCTCGAGGTTTCACCTCAATTTGGTAGAATAATCTCAACTCAGACATCTGGGATTCTAATCAAGGAGATATGACATTTTATCGAATTGACGGCTGAGGTACTAATTTGTATTAGAGAAGGCTCTCAGACATCCCTGCCTATGTGGGCAAGCGCTCAGTCCTAAGAGATGACTATGAAGTACCGGGTACTGAAAACAAATGATCTTTAAAGAGTGATCAAATCCTAAAAGTAGCTATTTAGATCCATCGACTCGGGTTTAGGAATATCGTTGTCTAAATAGTGAAATGTATAGTGTCAGGAGGTATTCCAAGGCTATACTACACATTTTGGACAAATCCAAGATTCAACTCACAAATGTTGCATCACAAAAAATGCAAACTTATTTGTAAATAATTATCCCCATTCCTAGTGCTTCTTCATACATTTTAAACTTTAGTGCTTGCTTGTTTTCGATAGATTTTAGGATTAGTTAACGTTTTAAATCAGTTTTTACTTTAGTTAAATTGATTTTAATTTCATCATATGATGGTCGCTTGTAAATAGTGAAGAGCCCTGTAATCGAGGGTGATCAAATTCCACCAGAGAGAACCTCCAATCCTCACGGGTATAATATCCGGACTTAGAGTCCACTTTATTACTTATATGACTCATGTTCCTCATGAAAAGCGGGGCCGAGGTCGGGTAATACTTTTCATTTCAGTTTTTGAGTACACTTACTTTTGTTTCGAATTAGTTTTTGAGTATTTACCACATTCACTCCCTTGGCCATATTTTCATATATACATCATTTGGTCAATTATAAGCATCTAGACATAATGACCTTAATCTCCAAGAATACGGGAAGTTGGAGGCCATGACGATGGAACTGAGGCATTGGACGGGAAAATACATAAGCTCTCGATCACATCATGATCTAGAAAGAAGGTTTCTTGGGCCTATAATGCCTGGTTAGGGAAAAAGTTTTGAAGAAAGGGGAGCTTGTTTGGAAGGTGGTGTTGCTCATCGATAGCAAGACAGAGAATTGGGGAAATGGTCTCCTAACTGGGAGGGACCATTCAAGGTTTCTTACCACCGCTCGAAAATGCCTATTAGTTATCAAGCCTTGAAGGAAAGCCACACAAAAGGTTTATTAATGAGAAGTACCTCAAGAAATGCTTTCCCACAATGTGGGAAATGCTGGATACTGCCAAGAAAAACTAAGATGGGGAATGAAAGAATAACAAGAAAAATGTCTCATCGACTCATTTTGTAATGGGGAAACTATTCTTGGGTAGAAGTTACTTTAGGTGATAAAGGTGCTATTTCGCCACTAACGCTTCAAAACTTTTGTAATCCTAAATGTTAATTTGTCATACCCTCAATTGTTTTATGAACAACAAAGTAGGTCCCATGACCACTTTAAACCCCGAGGAAGTTATTATTATCTTTGATTGGGAAGGTTAAAGTAGACTTTATGACCTCTATTGATCCTAAATAAAGCTTTTTCCCTAAGAATGGAATTGTTGTGTTATCAATTCTCTAAAGGTGGGTTCCATGACCACTTTAAAACTAGAGAAATATGGGATGACTTAGTGATAAAGTGGCTTCTTGGCCATTGCATTCATCAGCACATTGACTTCTCCAAGGGTGTTCTTGTTCCCTCTCTACATGTGGTCCTAGGATTACTAAAGTCATCGGAGAAATAGATATGAACTGCAATTTCAAGATGGATTTGAGGTAGTAAAGTTGGCCTTTGGCCACTTCACCTAAAAAAAACACAAACTTCTTAAAGATTCCTAATTATTCTCCAAGGAAGACTCTTGGATCACATCAAGATTGGGGAAATAGGAAGAAAATATCAAAAGTGGAAAAATGTAGACCTCTAGGCCACTGGATACACATTTTCCCCCTAATAGAGCACCTAGACAAGTTTATGAGAGGGTATCAAAATCATACTTGAGGAAATAAGCCCTTATGATGAATTAAAGTCAAGGAAGGTGAGCATTACAGCCACTATACAAGATTTTACTAAAGAATTGGACTTGTTGCATCATTACACCAAGTGACAAAAGTTATTCCTGGGTAAATGGGAGAAAATAAAACTAAGTTGAAAGATAAGTCTCGAAGCTCTTCCATGACAAAGATGTTGTTCGTAGGAAGATGTTCGCACCCACGGCCATTGCTCCTCACTGGGCGAAGAGGAAGCTAATTGAAAGACCATTCACTGCTCTGCAAGGTAAAGATATTGTTTGCCACGACAAAGAGAAAGTCGCTTTGAAATACTAATCTGGGTTCATCATGAATTTAAGATGTAGCTTCACCGAGGTAAAGAGGTTCGCTATGGCGAAGACTCCGGTTATTTGTCGCAACGAAGAGAACATATGTTTTTATCCTGCTTGAGTCAAACTAGACTTCTTAGCCACAGTCCTCAAGCATGCAAGTTTTTCCCTAACACACAATAGTCAATATATATATTCATAAATAAATAATAGGCTTTTAGCCACTATTTCGTCAATTTTCCATAAAGACTCGATAGACGCAGATCATACACACAAGCACACTTTCTAAGGTAAGCCTAGGAGCCACCTTTGGTCCACTAATGCAATATAGCTGTAATTGCAGTAATACGTGCCAGTGTTCAATGAATTCGTAAGTAGTACACTACGTTCATCACATCCAAAGGTAGGCCTAGTGCCCCCTTGGTCCACTAATGCACAAGCCAGGAGTGGGTCTGCTCAATGTCAATGAGTTTTCATCAACATTCTAAGCACAAAAAATCAAGTATCGCAAAAGCAAGTCCTCAAGCAATGGTCGGCTTTTGGCCGCCTAGCAAAAAGAGATAAACAAACATGATACGACCTGTATTCTCCAAAGAAATAGCTTCAAGTCCATCAAATAAAAGATTGAAAAGTTACCTTTGTGGTCCGTTGGGAGACGAGGCGTAAAGATCGAGTAGAGCGGGAAAGACTAAGATCTACATATAAAGAAGGAAAGCTTCGATAACGCTTTGGTAAGAACCAGACTCAGTTTTAATTTTTCAAAGACTTTTTCGTTGGAGAATAAGGGTTTTAGAGCTCTAAATAACGGAAACAAAAAGTCTTTCCTGGTTTTTTGAAGACATTTTCGTTGAAGAACAAAGGGTGTTGGATTTCTAAATAATGAAAAAGGGTCTCTCTGGATTTTTTCGTGGGAGAACAAGGGTTTTAGAGTTCTAAACAACAAAAAAAAGGGCCTTTCTTGGTTTTTTAAAGACTTTTTCTTTGGAGAACAAAGGATTTGAAGTTCCAAAAAACTGAAAAAATACTTCCTAGTTTTTGAAAATCTGGGAAAACTTTCTTGGATTATGGGATTAGAGATCATATGGAACATTCATTGCAAATCACTTCAACAGAAAAGGACAAATCTACTTACCAGTGCAAGAGGTAAGTTCAAGCCGTAAGATGGCCAAAAATCAAACTTATAGACCGATGGAGGCTAACGCAGCCTCGCGACGCCGCTCCAAACGTCATCATCCTTAACGGTCAGGAGTAGCGATGTCGCTTCGAGCTATAATGGCAACACTGGCTCGAGTAGCAAATAACGCTTTTCACCAACATCAACGCAAGAATTTTTTGCCAAAATGGGTTTGAGGGAATAAAGAGAGAAAAGGTGGAGAGGAGAATATGGAAGATTTTTTATGTAAATCAAAGGGATTTCTTCCTATGAACTTGCCAAATCCCAAAGGAGATTCTTTTGCTACAGAAGGAATTGAAGGAGGAAGATCAAAAGTTGCAAGTTTGAAAGAAAAATTGGCGGGAGCTTTTTCTTGGGTTATTACTTTGGGCTTTTTCAACTCATCTAACTAGGCTTCGAAGTTTTGGCCTGCTCTTCCAGCTTGGGTAATCCACATCCAAAGGGGTAAGTTGCACCTTGGGCTTCATGGTAGAATGATGAGAAAAGAGAGAAGAAAGTCTTTGAAATATAAAGTTTTTTCGATACAACATGGCCCATGGGGCTATATTGTATGCGATGGGCAATTGTTTACACTAAAATGAATTTTGGGCTCAAAATGATATTTGAATAATTATTCGCCCAAAGGGTAGTGAAGAGCCAAATAAATATATCAAGCTCAAAAACAAAGCCCAACCTACCAAGAAAAGCCCAAGTCCATGATTGATGCCCATAAAGGTCCAGCATTTATAGAATTTTTCAATTTGTCAAAGTGGTCAGCTCAAAATGATGAGACTTTGTCTCAAAAGCAAGTGGAGAAAGCTTTTTCACCAACCCAAGTCATGATATGGCAGAACGTGAGCAGTTATTATTAGTGGATAAATGACTTGGAGAATAAGTTGTTAGTGGATAAATGACTTAGAGATCAAGTTGTTAGTGGATAAATGACTTCGAAAACAAATTGTTGGTAGATAAATGACTCAGAGAAAAAGATTCTAGTGGGTACGTGAGTAGTTATTGGAGAAGGTGAGATGGAACAATTATTCAGAATGCCTATAAAAGGAAGACTCAACTTCAAAGCAAAGGATCGGCCAATCAATCATCAACCAACACTCAATAGAGCATTTCAGCATTTTCTCTTAGTTTCTACAAGTTCATCAGCAATATTTCCAGATTTCTAGCTTATTTTATTTCCAAGTATTTGTTTTCAAAGCTTTCATGCTTCAGCAATTCCATTTCCAATTAGATTCTACAATGAAATTTACTACTTTTCACCACACCTGTTTTCCACGCTCTTTCAATACATTCCAATTTTCAAAGCATTTTCCACTTATACTTTAGGGAACTAGGGAATCCATTTTTCCCTTGAGCGCGGACTGCATCGCTTTCAGCCTCGAAATACTATACTTCAACTCGCACATTCACTCACCCCGTATGCTTTTTGTATGTTCTGGACCAAAATCCAACAGAAACAATCTCTTTGTTGTATCCCTCTCTTGTGATGAGGTTCTTAGATTTATCAATGAGTTGACTTTGCATCATTGCTGTTTTGTATTAGGTTATTTGACAAAGTAGTTTAATGAGAAGTTACTTAGAGAGGAAAATTAAAGTAGAGATCGAGAGGTCAGGAGAATCATTTATGCAAGAAATATTGGGAGCCCAAAGAGGATAGGAAGAAGATGATTATAATTTGTGCATAGTGGATTATGAGGGTTTTCTTCTTATAGTTATGATTTTACAAGCAAATTGGGGATAAGGGAGGCAATTTCTAGGAAGGAAGTCAGGGTATGTTGACAACTCGGTGGTTTTAATATTTATCAAGAGGATGGGAGACCAAACTAATGGGATCAATTGAAAATTCTTTGAGGGATCTACCCCGCGACCATAAGTTGCCCTCCTCCTCCCTAACTCAATCCAGTTCTTCCATAAGTCGCTCTCAACCTTTTCTTCTGCTCCGCCAAGAGTTTTCTTTTTGTGTGAGAAGAAAAGGAAAATCTAAACCTAATTAGCATTCAATTTATGTAGCATGTTCAAATATCCAAATCGAAATCAATTGAAGATTAGAATGTTTGATTAAATATGTATGGTATAATTATCGCTTTGTCGCTTGAACTCCAAGTTTGGTTTATGGAAATTGTCCATGGGAGCATCAGTATGTTGTCTTGGTTTGCATCATTATTTATCTCAAGTTTCCTTTCTTTAAAAAAATGAACAAGATGTGTGTTTAATTTGGCTTTTATTTTTACTTTATCAATTTAATCATAATCACTGTTTGCCCACACTAATTTTTCTTGCTTCTATGCCATGTTTGGAAGCTTGCAACCAAGGAGAGCAAAAACTTTAGTGACAGAAACATTTTTATAACTTTGGTACCAAACAAAGCCAGGCTTTAGAAACGTCAAGAAACAGCCAAGAAAGGGGAAAACTCAAGAACGACCGAATTTCTCACCGGTGTGTGACAACGACATGCAAATCCTGATAGAATCCTAAGCTTATTTAAAAGGTTGCCTTGAAAAATCGATCCTACCTAATTGGCTCCCTTGTAATGATCTTTACTATCACTCACCCTCTTTAATATTTGCTAAAAAGAAAAACTCAAGATAAAGGTTGATTTAGAGTCAATATTTTGGTAAGAGTTTGAGATCAAATTAGGATAAAAAAAGGAGTTACAAATGTGGTGGGCACACCTTTCAAGACTTAAGTTTAGCAACTTTGATGATTCTAACTCAAAAGGATTTGAAATTTGTCTTCAAAACCTTCTCGAGAATTTGTAGTCAAATTAGAAATTTACTATTATTTTACAAATTTCTAAAAATGGAAAGTAAATTATTTTAAATATTTCCAAAGTAGAATTTAAGAGGAGAGAGTGACCACCTGGCTATTTGCAGTTAAAAATGGAAATGATGGTGTTTCGGGGAAGGATGAAGATGAGGCAAGAAGGAGCGTAAGAGACGATGATAAAGGTGAGTTCATATCCTACATGCAACAGCAGCACGCCATCCGTCGCTTTCAGCCCTATAACCTCTTCTTCCGCACCCAACACATCTCACTGGAAGTTTTTCTTCTCCTTCTTTTTCCCCTTGGTTCGACTTGCAAACCTCACCCGTCTCTTTGAAACGGCTAGCACAGTAAGCGCCTAATAAGCAGCCTTCAAGAAGTTGTCAATTCTTTTCAAGGAACAAGCATGTTTCTAAGTCTTTTGGAATGTTTGTTTGGTTTCTAGGATTTGGGTTTTGTGTTGGAATTTGTGGATTCAGATGTTTTGATTTGTTTGTTGTGGTGCCTGCTTGTTATCAGGAAAGCTCACCAAAGCATGCCGTGGTGCGCTACCTCGGTTTTTTGCTTCCAAATGGAATCGATCTTTATTATTTTTTATTTTTTAATTTTTTTGTTTCTTCTTTCTTTGTTAACAACTAATGATTTTTTATTTGTTAACAACTAATGATAGAAGAACATCTAAACTAGAAGCTCAAACAAGTAGAAAGAACAAATGACTCTTTTCTCGCATGGTTTTGCTCGACCCGTTATGTTTGTACTTTTGTTTGGTGTATGGGAAACCAGAGGAAAGTACGGTTGGTTTTTTGTTTTTTAGAAATGGAATTGAAGTTTCAAACTTTGAAAAAAGAACTTTCACTCAATTATGCTCTCTAACTCTAGTAAAATTCAAGTTTTGGGGACCAATTACATTAAGTTCAAAATGATTATTGTTTCTTTTCTTTGAGCAAGTGTGAAAGATCAGAAGCTTCTAAAAATCTTGTACTGTGGTTAGTGGAGTGGTTGTTGTGGTGATTTAATTCATTCTACTTCTCCACTTTTCTAATGAGAGGCAGAATGATTTGAAATTGACTGCATATAGTTAGAATTCGGGGTTCATTTATAGTAATAGAAAGTATAGATGTTGAATGATTTCACAGGCTTCATATTTATTGTAGTTAAGGGAGTGTGTCCAATTTTAATTGTTACATTGCTTGTTCATAATGCTATTTTTTTTCTTTTGTAAGGAACCAATCTCGAGATTTGCCTATTCATCGGGAAAGAGGCTAATAGCCCATTCTCTTTCCGGCCGAGATATTACCTTGCTCGCCAGGATGTTCAAACTACTCTGCGAGACTTGAGTCGAACCCTGTAATTTTTTATCTTGATATTGTGATATTTTTTAGCAGCCAAATTGTTTCTTAAAAATTTCTTATTTGCATAATTATATTTTCCAAAGCAATAAAAGAATTTAGTGGTCGATGGAACTAATGGTTCAAGTCTTCCCCTTTTTTTAGAAAATAAAAAGATTTAGCAGTAGGTAGAACTACTAGTAAAGGAAAAACTTACGATAATGGCAGGAAAACCTTTTGTCATACTTACATTATATAATTGATCTTCACTGAAACCTTAATTGCAAAATACTCTACTTAGTAGCCAACATTTAGAGAATATTTGAGTTAGGTTTTTTGTCACATTTGCTGTAAGCTTACTACTTTTCCTTGGTTTTGTATGTGTTTCTATTGTACTATCAATTTAAAATTGAATGTAAATGTAGACTGTGTTATAGGGGTTCACTTATAAAAAGTAGTCATTATTATGTAGATATTGTTGTCTTTCACTGACATAGGATCAGTTTTGTTTTGTTTGTGAAATTGTTTAGAGAAAAGAACATGTGAATTATTATGATATGGAGGAGCCTCTACTTCAAGCTCAGGGGTGCACTTGTATGTAATATGCTTTATTGCTTGTTAAGCATTAATTTAGGGAAGGGAATTGTATTTATTAAAATCTATAGAATAAATGATTTCTATATGACATTCAATACTTATGAATCCATCTAAATGATTACCCTTGAATGCAAAATGGAAACTACTTATTTTGTGATTCTTTCCTCAGATGCACTGACATTCAACACTTGTGAATCAATCTAAATGACATGCTCTGAATGCAAAATGGAAACTATTTATTGCATCTTTTGTATGTTTGTGTTTTCATATGGTTAGATGGTTAGATTCTAAAGCAAAGCCAATGCAGAGATGGTCATACACTCTAAACTTGTTAAGGCATACTTTCCTTATCTCTATCTATTATGATATTTAATCACACCATTACATTTACAATCATATGTGAAAATTAGATTCTTATTACTTGTATGTTAGTGTATGACAAGTTAAGTTTAAGATAAAAGAGCATAAACCATAAAAAAAAAATTTTATTTGCTAAACTTTCTTTCGCATGCAGGTTGACTCTGGCTTAAATCCATCCGAACAATAGTACTACATTATATAATAAAACATGGATTAAATTTGGCTTTAAGATTGTATCATTATATGAATAGTCCATGGTACGCCATAGCTTAATCTTTACTCATTTTTCTTCACTTGCGGGTCTAGTATTTCAGGCACGTTGATTGGCTCTTGCATGACTCAAACTTTTATCAAGCAAGAGGGGCAACAAGAATAAGGATGGTAAGGTGTTTTTGTCATGCACCGTATGGTTTCGGCCCACATATGTCAAATATTTTAGGTTATCCCGCCTTTTTGGTAGTTTTAATCTTTGTCGGCCTCCTTGATATTGTGGTTGTCACAAAATTGAATCATCGTAGAATACCTTGGTGATTGGATATATGTATTTTCCATTATTGTTAGAGGAGGGATAGATGAGATGGAGAAAAAAATCTATCCTCTCACAACAATAAGGGACAACAGAGAACTTCTTGTCTGCTTCAATGTCGGTAGTAGCTTTTCTTAATAGGCTATTGTGTTCTGGGTTATTTCCTATTTTCTTCTAGTCATTAGGGCTTCTTCTAGCCCACCTCCTCCTTCTCTCTCTCTCTCTCTCTCTCTCTCTCTCTCTCTCTCTCTATATATATATATATATATATATATATATATATATATATATATATATATATATATATATATTATATAGGCACTAAATCTGCCATTTTTTTTATTGGGTTACCACCTTAACCGCAATATTTCCATCTTTAATGTAATCGTCTATGTATCAATGAGAAAATATTAAAGAGTGTCGTTTACCCATACCACACATGTTGCTGATTTTACGATGATTTAACTCACCACTAAGTTGAAATCTTTATCTTAGATCTACTAGTCCATGTCTTTTAATTCCTTTGAAACAATCTTTATAATATCACTTGACAATTACAGAGGGTCCCAAGACATATCCGTTGAAATCAATGACACAATAATGAAATACGAAACAAAGAAATAGACATCAGATTTACGTGGAAACCTTTGAAGGAAAAAACCACAAGCAGAGGAAAAAGTTTCACTATGAATATGAGAGAAATTACAAAGTACAGCGGAGTAAAAAATAAACCCTAAAAGCCCAGCCCCTCTGCTACCACAACTAGTAGTTTTTAGGATAAACTAGTAGTTTTTTTTCCTTATCATGAGTTCCATTGATGTCAGGTGGCTAATTATAGTTTGTCACCATGATGTGGTGTGTTTAGATGTGGCTTGGCTTTGAATGGAGTATGAATGAATATAAAACCTACGCATGTTCGGATAGGATTGTTGGAGGTATTTGCAAAATATGATGATAATTAATGGATTTGATTTATGTTTAGTGTTGTTTTGATATGGATGGTATTATAGCAGGTGTAGTCAAGAGGAGAATTGTGAGTCATCAAGGTTGAAGAAATATATCCAAGGAGAGGGATGAAGATACGGAAGAGTCAGAAGTTTCTCATTGTATATATATTGAGATGAAGAGCCTTGACCTAGTGTTTTCAGTAGTCAGATATAGAAAATGAAGGGAGTGATTTAAAACATGTGTCGGGTTGTGGATTTTTTTTGCTTTTTTTTCTTACATTGTCAGTTTATGATGATCAGTCGTTTGTCTATGTTGAGTTTCCTTCTGCTTTGAATTAAATTAAAAATACGTTTTTATGGATTAATTGTTCAACTAAGAGTACAAATGGTTTAATGCCATGGCTGGGTTGATTTCTTTTTTTCTTTTAAGTCGAAACAATCAAAATGTATGTGTTCTTCTCTGCTCATCTCCTACTATATAAAAGATCAAGAGTTGCCTCAAATACTAAGAGAGAATCACGGCCAAGCTATATTCCTTAGTATTCTTCCTATCCCTCTCGCGGATAGAGCAAACTTGTTCCAGTTCGTTTGAAAAGGTAAAGGTAGTGGTGCTACTCGATCATCGCTTTTATTCGGGAGATGACGCTATTTTTCGGGCACTGTGAGACTATGAATTTGTTTTAAGGAAATCTTGATTTCTCACGAGACTCGGCGTCTTTGGTTCTCCATCCCTTGTTTTGTTTTCCTTCGTAATCTTCTTCTTTCCTTTTTTTCTGTTTCAATGTACTTATAAAGAAATACCAACAATCTAAACATAGTCCTAAGGAAAAAAGCGAATCAACAGTGGCGGAGAAGCTGGTTTGTCTTGAAAAAGAGAAGTCACTGAAAGAAATGTACAAAGATTCATAAAGAGAAGGGAAAACAAAACAAAATTTCAAAAAGGCAAAATTTGACCTTCCAAAGGAATTTCCTTTTTTTTTTTTTGAAGCTGGGAAAGAAAATCATCCTCCAAGAAGCAACCAAAACTATAATAGTTTTATGGCTTAGATAACCTTTTTTTTTTTTTTTTTTGAGTATCACTTCGGGAAAAAACTTATGGTTCTTTTTATTTTAAACAAATAAAAATAAAAATAAAGGTTTCTGTTTTCCCTTAAAGGAAATTAGGGGGAAAAATTGTAAAGGAAGAAAATTTGGGTTTATCCTTTTGGAATAGGGGAAAAAAAACACCCCTTTAAAGAATATTTTCTTTAACTTCTGGTAAGGTTTAAACAAATATGAACAATTCTTTAAAAGGAAATTAACAAGTTTGAAAACCCAAACAAACTAGTGGTTTATTGGTTTATTTAAAGGGAAAACCTAGTACAAATGTACAAGGAAAGGTTTTGAACCTAAGATTCCAACATTCAAGTGGTGAATGCTCTAACACTAGGCTACATGCTTAGTTATGGTATTCCTCGCAAGGAATATATGATAAGGAGAGAAGCCTTTAGGCTAAAACCTATACTCACTTTTGAGTTGAGCTAATTCCTTGCGGTCCTAGGAAATTCAAATTACAATACAGAAATTCTATGAGGAAAATGGCCTGTGGTTCGTACCCCACCAACCTTTCCTAGGAATACTCAGTATTTTGCTATTTTCAATTATCAAGCCTTGGAATAGGAAAATCACACACCGGCCTATAATTTTGCAAGATAAATGAACTTTTGGTCTCAGACACTAATGTTCCCACTGCATCTGCCCATGTGGCAACCCCCACTGTGGCACAAGCCGCCAGTGATGCCTACTATTTTACCTATCCGTCCCACCCGGAAAACAACCAAAGACATTTCTAGTGGACTTAATTTCAAAAGGTGGCGTAAAAGATGCTATCTTCTACCCGACAACCTTGAATCTAGCGAGATTCTACTCGTTAGTTCGAAACTCAAAGAAGATGAGTTATTATAGTCCGTCATCAAAGTATTGTGGATGGATTGGAACAATATGAATTTCTGTGTGATCAACTACGTCATGAATGTGTTGACTGATTCTCTATACAATGTGTATACAGATAAGAAAACAACCAAGGAGCTACGGGAATCACTAGACCGAAAATATAAAATCGAGGATGCCGAGGCCAAAAAGTTTGTCGTGGACCGATTCCATGATTATAAAATGGTAGATTCTAAGACCGTGGTCGCAAAGCTCCAAGAATCCCAAGTAATCTCAACAAGATCAATGCGTAGGAATGATGTCGAGTGAAACTTTCAAGTGGCGCTATTATCGAGAAATTGCCTCCCATTGAAAGACTCCCAAGAACTACTCAAGCATAAGAGAAAGGAGATGAGCATCGAAGATCAAGTGTAACGCCCTGAAAATACCCTAACAGTTTTATAACATGTTCAGGGTGTAAAATAAAATAAATTATATTTTTTCGGCATTTAAATGGTTAAAAACAAAAAACGATAAAAACCAGAAAATTTTACAAGAACCAAATAAATTTGGTAAAATGTCAAATGAGGACCTAAGGGTCATAAATGAGGTGTGTAAATGTTAAAATTAAAATGGAGTGAAATGAGGCTTTAAAATGAGAAAATTGAGAAAAAGCCAATTAATGTGCTAGCCATACATGATATTACATGACATGAGAATAAAGACCAGGTGTATATGGAATGCCCATTCAGCATCCACGCTTTTGAGAGGAGCAAGGGCTTGGAGAAGAAGGAAATTTTGGTGTGTTTCTCTCCATTCTTTGTCTATCTTTGTTCAAGCAAGAATGAAAAGAAGATTTGAAGAGAGTTAAGGTAAGAAAACTAGCACTAACTCCCTCTTTGATGATTTTGGATTTGGGGAAAAACCCTAACCTTATGTAAAGGTTATTTTGACTGCAGTAGATCAATTTTTTGGAGTTGTTTCTGGGGTTAAGTTTCAAAGTGTTCGTTAGAATGGTTTTGAGGAATATTTGTATAAAGGAAATGATGAAGTTTCAAAGGAGTTGTTGTCAAAAATTTTCAAAAAACCCATGTTATTGTTTCTGCTATAAGTTCAGTTATAATCGTTCAAATCAGGATTCCAATTGGTAAGAACTATAAGAGCTGTAGAGCTACAAATGTATAGAAGGGACCAGTTGCAAATTGTAGCTCTAAGGCTCTTGAATAGGGGCTTAAAGGTGAGTTTTGGGTAGCTGAAAGGTATGCTTTGTTTTGGGTGTAATTGTGGTGTTTTGGCCATAAGTTGAGTTTTCCTTTTCCGAATCCCCCTAAGTGTAAGTGGAACCGTGAGGGAATCCTATGACCAACAACAGATTAAAATGAGAGATAACAATGCCTAAAACAAATGTTAAGGATTTTCAAAAGAAAGGAAGAATGTATGGAAAAGGGGAGTCTGGTAGAAAGTAAACCTGAATAGAACTCCTAAAATACCCGACTAATGATATGAGTGTTAATTGTATTGGAATAGCGGCTGATAAGAGGAAAGCCTAATTGATCGATTCTCGAGGATTGGAATCAAGGCAACAAGACTTTTGGTTTGTCTTTGACTCTCATTGTTTCCATTTTGGAGTTTGTTCTCCACTTCTCTCTCTAATTCCAAAGTGTTTGAATGATTACAAAATGATTTGAATTGATGAAATGATTTATAAGAAAAAGCATATTGATTTTTTTTAATTGATTTGATGCAATTGATTGTGAAATGATTTGCATATGAAAATTGTATGAGTATTGAAAACAAATTGTTTATATAAATGTACATACTATACTGTATTTTTCTATAAATGATTTGAATGCCCTTAATAGAATGTTAACCGTAAAATCTCGAGTCGAGATAGAATGGTATACTAATAAGGGTCAAATTAGCGCATTTTACTAACGAACGTATCGATGTGTCATCCGACTGTGAGCGCCCAATGACAAAGATCGGGTAGTGTCTAATGGTCTGATTTTACTACCAGTCGCCACTTCAAATGGACTGCACTGTTATAAAACAAAATGTTTTTATACTAGCCTACAACCCAGCAGGACCATGCCGGTGATTTCATTTTCTTGTGCATCGAAAGCATAGGTTAAATTCGTTTAAGGGCAAATTGAAATGATAAGAAAATTTTGAAATGCATGTTTTGTGTTTTGAATGATTTATTGCATATGAAAATGCATATTTGGAATGATCAATAAACCAGAATGAATGTATATGAAATGAATATATGTATTGTATTGCATTGATCATTCAAAAGGTTAAAAAGATTGTTCGTAAAATTGCATGATTTCAGATAAATTGAAATGGAAGAGATAATCATATCGCGCAGTAGCCGTTATAACAAGTACAAAGGCAAGGGCCGCTGAGATTCAGAGTCATCGCCAAAGCCACATGTAGGATAAGTAAAGCTCCGTCATATGCATACATGAATTTGATTTGACTATTTTGTATTGAAACTATAATTCGAAAAGTGAACTCTGATTTTGTTTTTGTAAATGTCTTTGATATTGAAAACGGCTAATAATGTCGTATTGTATTAAGGTGGGAAATGGACCAAATGGGCATATAATGCCATATCGAATGAAAGAAAAAAAAAACAAAAATGCATTTAGAACAAATGATGGGCCCTTGCTAAATGATGTTTACGTATATATGCTCATAAGGTTAATTATCCTTACAAATGAAAGCATCGAAATGTGTTTTACTAACAAAAGAAAAGGAATCGGATTCAAAAGAGGATCAAGGCCCCAGATCGTGTTCACCTTCGAGTCGCGTTAGGTTTCAACGTACAGCGGCGCTGGCCATTACATTTAAGTGGTATTAGAGCCTAGGTTTATGCAATACAAATGATTTTGAAATTTTTGTAAATGATTTTGAAATTGTTTATGACATGCATTGCATTTCCAGATATAAAGGATGAGAGTGACTGATGTCGATCTTGTCTGGGCCTTAATAGTGCGCATGGAAAGTTCAGGCCCCAATAGTGTCATTGTGAATAGAGTCTATAGAGATTGTCCCATTAGAATACGAGTATGAGTTTCCGAGAGATTTGACCGAGTTGTCATTTAGAGAGTTTGATGTGGACATTGGGATGGATCTGTCTCGACACCAAGTGGTAGTTGATTGTAGAATGAAGAGAGGACCTTAGGATAAATTTATGGCGAGGAAGTGACTTTATCTACGAGAGGTCGAACCACCCTAATGTGATATCTCGCCACTACTACTAGAACGATGGTTCAAAAGGTGCGGTCACTGCAAATGTGATTGATACGAAAAAGGCAGAGCCTAGCTTATCGAACATCCCTACAGTTAGTGATTATTCGAACGTTTTTCCGGAGGAGTTGCCAGGATTGCCTCCACAGAGAGAGATTGAGTTTGCAATCGACGTTGTTCAGGGTGCCACTCCGACATCCATTACACCGTATCGAATGGCTCCAGTGGAGTTAAAAGAATTGAAGCTTCAGTTGCAAGAATTGTTAGAGAAGGGATTTATTCGTTCGAGTGTATAACCATGGGGAGCTCTAGTGCTCTTTGTTAAAAAGAAAGACGGTACGCTTCGGTTGTGTGTTGATTATACAGAACTGAACAAAATTACAGTGAAGAACAAGTATCCGTTACCCAAGATTGATGACTTGTTCGACCAATTGAAAGGTTCAAGTGTCTTTTCAAAGATTAACCTACAATCTGGGTATCATCAATTGAGGATTAAGGACGCCAGATGTGCATAAGACTGTTCATAACGCGCAGATGGACATTATGAGTTCCTTGTAATGTCGCTTAAGTTAAAAAAATGCACCCATTTAATTTCATGACTTAATGAATCTTTGTTTTCCGATCGTATGTAGATCGCTTGTAGTGGTGTTTATAGATGACATCCGTGTATTCAAAGGATCGGGAAGATCGCGATACACACCTGGGTAGTAAAGAAACCTTTGAGAAAGGAACAAGAGGTATGTAAACCGAGCAAATGTGAATTTTGGGTTGGGGAGAAGTGTCTTTCGGGGCACATCAGATCTAAGAAGGAATTGAGGGATCCAAAGAAGATAGAAAGGACAATTTAATGGAAACCACCGAGAAATGTCACACAAGTGCGGTTTCTGGGATTGGCGTTACACATGTAAGGTTTAAGGGTTTTCGACTTACTACTACCTGATGATAAGATTGCTCTAGAAGAATGAGATTTGAGGGAGTGAAAAGCGTCAAGCTTGTTTAGAAAGTTGAGCATTCTTAACCGAAAGGCACCTGCTCTACTCACTGACTTATCAGAAAGAATACGTGATTTTTAACGATGCTTCATTAAATGGACTTGGATGTATCCTTATGCAAGAGGGTAAAGTGGTAGCTTATGCTTCAAGGTAGTTGAAGTCGCATGAAAAGAACTACCCTACACATGATTTGGAATTGGTCGCCATTGTGTTTGCATTGAAAATATGGAGACACTATCTTTACGGAGAAAAGTGTTTCATCTACACCGATCACAAAGTCTTAAGTATTCGCTCTCAGAAAGAGAGCTTAACTTGAGACAACGTGAGATGGATAGAAGTGATCAAGGATTATGATTGTGTGATCGGGACATCATCCCTGAAGCTAATGTAGTAGCAAGATGCTCAGAGAAAGTCAAGATAAATGTTTCGAGCAATGAATTCTCATTTGTCATCATGACCACTATGTAAATAGTAGCTGAATTGATAGCAAAACCGATTTTTTGAATCGAGTGCTGGGAGGCACAAAAGAATGGATAAGAAAATTTTGGCAATTGTAAATCATAGTAGAGAGGGAAAGAAAACCAATTTACAAAGGAACGATGGATTTGTGTATTATAGAGATCAGGCCAGGTACCCAATGATGATGAGTTAGTGAAATCCATTCTCGAACAAGTACATAAAGGATCTTTTTCTATGCATCCCTAAGAGCAATAAAGATGTATCGTAGACTTAAAGACTTCATAATGCGGTCCTGAATGAAAAGCAGATGTTTCGTAATTTTGTGACCAAGTGTATGGTAGTCGTAGTGAAAGCCGAACATCAAGTTCTCTGGATTGTTACAAATTCCTACCAGATACCTAATGGAAATGGACCAAATCACAATGGATTCGTGGTCTAAGTTACGCTGACAAGAAGAAAGCATGATCTCGCCTTGGGTCGGTAGACCAATTGACTAAGTTAGCCCACTTTCTACCAAATAGAATCGACGCGCACTCGATGTCGTGAGCTTTACATGGGCGGGAAATAGTCTTGCTATACGGCATTCCAATATCGATCATTTCGATAGAGATCTGAGGCTTAATCTCGAGATTTTAGGGAAAGTTGCAAGAGGTTGGCACTCGAATCGACTTCAAAGGACAACGTCACCTGCATCGACGACAATCTAAAGAGTGATCTAAGTGTCGGGAAGATATGTCGAGAAGTCAGGTGGATCGACTATGAGGGTAGTCGATAGACACATTCTAGTTGAATTTGTGTATAACAATAGCTTCCAAATGACTATTGAATGACGCCTATGAGGCTCCTTTTTAAGGAAGAAAATATAGAACACCATTGTGTTGGACCGAAGTTGCGAGAAAAAGATAATCGTCCCGATTTGATTCAAGAAATGAGGAAAAAGTGAAATGATTAGAGAAAGATTGGAGTGGCACGATAGAAAAATCCTACGCCGGCATAAGAAGAAAGGATATTCGGGAGCATGAGATTGGCGAAAAGTATTTTTGCAAGTATCGCCTTGAAATAAGGTAATGAGGTTCGGGAAAAATGACAAGTCGAGCCCTAGGTTCATCACATATGAGGATAGAGAAAAATCCAGGCATACGATTAGATTTACCTGCAGCTGGAAAAGATTCATGTTTTCCATGTATCAATGTCGAGGAGGTACAAGTCGACCCATCGTATGTAGTCTCTTCAAGACTGGGCTGAGCTTAGACCGTATTTGATCGCATTTAAGAGGAGCCAATAGAGATCCGCTCGAGAAGTGAAAGAGTTAAGTAAAAAGATGCTATTCTACTTGACAACCTTGAATCTAGCGAGATTCTGATGTAATAGGCTCAAGCTCAAAGAAGATTTAGCAAGATATCCAAGTCACGTTGTCAGGATGCTTGGAAACATTTTGATCTTTGCGCATCAACTACATCATGAATGCGTTGACTGATTCTCTATACAATGTGTATATAGATAAGAAAACAACCAAGGAGCTATGGGAATCACTAGACCGAAAATATAAAACCAAGGATGCCGAGGCCAAAAAGTTTGTTGTGGGTCGATTCCTTGATTATAAAATGGTAGATTCCAAGACCGTGGTCAGTAAAGTCCAAGAACTTCAAGTAATCCTTCACGAGATCCATGATGAGGGAATGATGTTGAGCGAAACTTTTCAAGTGGCTGCTATTATTGAGAAATTGCCTCCTACTTAAAAAGATCTCAAGAACTAAATTTCAAGCATAAGAGAAAGAAGAGGATGAAAGCATCAAGATCTGTGTAACGCTCGAAAATACCATAACAAATGAGTAACATGTTCAGGAAAATGTAACAATTATATTTTTCTGGCATTTAAATGGCTAAAACGAAATTCAATAAAACCCGAAAATTTTGCTGCCAGAGCCAAATTAATTTTGGTAAAATATCAAATGTGAGGACCTATATCAAGTAAATGAGGAGGTGAATGTTAAAATGAAAATGAAATGAAATGAAGTGGAAATGAGAGAAGTGAAATGAGGCTTTAAAATGAGAAAAAGCCACATCGTGCTTAGTCATACATGATATTACACATGACATGAGAATAAAGCACCAAAGTGGTCTATGGATGCCCATTAGGCATTCACGTTTTTACGTGGAGCTAGGGCTTGCAAAACCCCACTATGTAAAGGTGATTTTGATTGTTGTAGATCAATTTGAGTTGTTTTCGTTGCGTTTCAAAGTGTTTTTCTGCTATGATTGGTTTCAGGAATTTTTGTATAAAGGAAATGATGAAGCTTTCAAAGGAGTTGTCGCCAAAAGTTTTCTTCAAACCCATGTTTTGTTTCGCTATGTTGCTATAATCATCCAAACTGAGATTCCAATTGGTAAAGAACCATAAGAGCTAGAGCTACAAATATATGTAAGGGACAAGGAGCAATCAGAGATCTAAAGCTCCTTAATATGGGCTTAAAGGTGAGTTTCATGTATTTAAAAGGTATGCTCTATTTTAGGTGTAGTTGTGGTATTTTTGCCGTAAGTTGAGTTCTCCTTTTCTGAATCCCCCTAAGTGTAAGTGAACCATGTAACGTCCTAAAAATACCCTATAATTTATATAATAATTTTAATATATATTTCAGGACATGACCAGCCAAATCTCGGGTTTTTCCTGAAAATCGATAAATTCAGCAAGAATATGTGAGCATATGATTAAATGTTATATGCTAAAATGAGAAATTGATTGAATCCGGAAATAAAACCAAGTGTAAAAAGGGAAATTTTGGAATTTTAAAAATAAGGACCTAAGGGTCATTTGAGAAAATGTTTATGTGTTTAAGTGCAAATAGAAGTGATATATGTGCTATAAGGTAAATTGATGCAACTTAAATCCAAAAATGGGTTTTTGATGTGCTAAACATGGCCTTGAGAGGGATAAGTGACTTAGACCATTTTTGGCCTTAGAAATCTCCCATTTGTGCCAAAAACATTTCGAGAAGAGAGCGGAGAGGAGAAAGCTAGGGCTCTCAAGAAGAAGTGATTTTTGGTGGAGATCATCCCCATTCCGCTTCTAAGTGATCACATCTCAGTGAAGATTCAAAGGGGATTTAAGGTAAGAACCAACCCTGATTTCTTTAAATGATGTTCGTTAAAGACCCTAATCCATCAATGGGTTTTGCTCATGGTTGGTTTAGGATGTTATTGGGAGTGATTCCCATGATTTGTTTTGGGATTTTGAGGATTTTTGGAGAAAAAAAAAATCGCAAAAGAGGAAAACTAAAAATTTGGGCAAAACGGGCTCATACACCACATCATAGGGAACCCACGCCGTGGCGTAGACCTACGCCGTAGTGTGGGATACCTCGCCGCGGTGAGGCCGAGGGGCCAAAATTGGCACCCCTCGGGTACGCCATGGCGTAGCGTGCCATGCTGATGCCGGCGCCTACGCTGCAGCCAGCTAGCCCTATCAGCCATGGTGTGTGTAGCTACCGCTCATAGTGAACAAATTTCATATTTTTTGTTTCCGAACACCTGTATTTGTACACCAATGAGTTTCTAAGGACCCTAATAAATGATTAACGGGGTTCAAATAAGGATAAACCTAAATGAAAACATACTCTAGCCGCCGAGTCAAGCGTGACTAGTGTTTTAACCCCAAACCGTTAACAAAGATTAATCGCCATTCACTAAAAATGTATACAATTGTTTATCCACTAAGAGCAGTACAATTGTTATTGACTAAGGACGGCGAGGATCACCTAACCTGCAGATTGCAGATCGAAGGAAGGGAAACGAGAGCCGATAAATTTTTAGCTTGTTCATCGAATTTCTATCCTTATTTCAAGTGTTTTGGTAGTATACCAAATAAATCTGAAATGATTATATGGAATGAGTATATCTTTGAAATGATATTACGAAAGTGCATATGGATTTGAAAATGTGACATTTGAAATGTCTAACAATTCATTACATGTGAGTGATTAATTGAGTTGCAAACGAATTGGTTAATTCTTGACATCTTGAATTGAATTGATATACCGAATGACCAACAAGGCGGGATTCACCAATTGAGTCCTGGCTGGGCGAAGGCAAACTCAATTGTGCAACGTCCCATGGCAAAGATGCACCAATCAGCATCCATCATGACGGTGTATGGCATTGTTAAAATGTCCCACTTAGCGTGATGCACCACCGGCAACCGCTGGCGATGGCGTATGACATTTTTCAATGATCACATGGCGAGGCGCACTACCCGGCATCCGGCCATGATGAGACCAAATTGTTCAATGTGTAAGCTCACATGCATCGATAAAGACAGATTCATCGAACGAAATTGCCATGAATGTGAATTGTATAGACAAAGTGAAATAACAAATTTCAGGTAAATGGGATTGTGAATTAAATACATCTTGGGAGTGTATGTTTAACCATGATTTGAGTTAAGTAAATTGAAAGCATGTGAAAATGCATATTTTAATATGATCAATGATTGTAAAGGGAAAGCATGTGAAAATGAATAAGCATGAGTATAGTTTGATATAAAAGGCATGGTTTTATGATAAATGGCTGCCAGTGTTAAACTCGAAAATCGAATATAATCAGAGTAGAACTACTAAGCATGAAAATTCTAGCGTGTAGGTTTTACCCATGCATAGGTTTCTCGAGTAAACAGGAAGGAAGGCAAGATCAAGAAGGGCAGACATAGAGAAAGTTATACATATAAGTATATACCTCACATATGCATATCATTTCTTTTGAACATGTGATATTTCAGAACAAAATAGTTAAACTTGAACTATTGTTTTGTATCATTTTGTAAACGAATTGTATAAGAGTAAATGTTTATGGGCCTACCATTTGAAAATTTTTTCCGCTGTGAATTGAAAACCCTAAACGAAATGATATAAATAAAATGTTTTGATAAGATAAATGAAAATGGTCTGAGTAAAACAGTCTTGCTCGATCCGTCCTCTGCCTGCCAGGAATCTCAGTCACGACACTTTTACAAAAAAAAAAAAAAAAAAAAAAACAAACAAACAAATGAAAAATAAAAACAAAAGAATTAAACGAAACATCCCGAATGGCTTGATCCGCCTAATTGGGTTGGACCTGAAAGGGTGTCACAAATCACTACATCCCATAATCCACAAATAGGATTAAAAATGAGGGATAACAATGCCTAAAATAAATGTTAAGGATTTTCTAAAGAAAGGAAGAATGATGGAAAAGGGAGCCTGTGCAGAGTAAACCCGAATAGAACTCCTAGAATACCCGACTAATGATATGCGATTGTTAATTGTATCGGGAATAAGGGGCTAACGAGGAAGAAAGCCCAATCGGACGAGATTCCGGTGATCGAATCAAGTGCAACAAGCTTTTGGTTTGTTCTTCTAATTTATCTTTGTTACTTTTGAGTTTGTTCTCCACTTTCTCTCTAATCTAAAGTGTTTGAATGATTGCAAAATGATTTGAATTGCCGAAATGATTTATAATAAAAATATGCTGGATTTGTTTTAATTGATTTGAGGCAATTGATTGTGAAATGATTCAAGACATGAAAAATTTCTTGAGTATTGAAAATGAATTGTTTGTAAAAATGTACATACTATATTATATTTTGCTATGAATGATTTGAACGCCCTTAATAGAATGTTAACCGTTAAATTCGAGTTGAGGATAGATTGGTACACCAATAAGGGTCAAATTAGCAGTACTACAAACGAACGTAATGATGTGTCACTTCGATTTATAGCCCAACGGGATAGTATCGATAGTGTTCACGGATTTATTTTTAATAACTAGTCATTGCTCAACGGGATCAGACCGTGTTATAAAAAATAAGTTTTTATATCTACCGCACCCCACGAGACCATGTCGGGCGATTCGTTATCCTATGCAATCGAAAGCATAGGTTAAATTCGCTTATGGGAAAATTGAAATGATAAGAAAATTTTTAAAATGCATGATTTGTGTTTTTAATGATTTATTGTATATGAAAGTGCATATTTGGAATGATCAATAAACAAAGAAATGAAAGTATATGAAATGAATATATGTAATAGACGCATTGATCATTCAAAAGGTTAAAATCATTGTTTAGAAAAAATGCATGTGCATGATTTGTATTAAACTGAAATGGAAGAGATAATTATATAGAACCACTAAGCATGAAAATGCTTAGTGCGTTGCTTTATAATCGAGGTACCGGTGGACAATAGGCAAGGCAAGGGTCGTTGAGATTTAGAGTCACTACAACCAATAATGAGGATAAGTAAAGTTCCAAGTATATGCATACATGAATTTTATATGACTATTTTTGTATTGAAAACTAATTCGAAAAGTGAATTTTGATTTTACTTTTGTAAATGTTTTTTTATTTAAAATCATTAATAATGTAGTATTGTATCAGTGAAATGGACCAAATGGGCATATAATGCCATATGGAATGCAAGAAAAAAATGCATCAGAACAAATGATGTGGTCCCTTTGTTAAAATGATGTTTATGTATATATGTTCATAAGGTTAATTATCCTCTACAAAATGAGCATTGGAAATGTGTTTTACTGATAAAAGAAAAAGGAATTGGATTCAAAA